>CAJHNH020000765.1:5000-65792 GCA_905116865.2 Candidula unifasciata
CCATCTCCCATTCTCGTAGTCTCCTCCTCTCCATCTCTTTCTCTCTCTCCCTCGCATTCTCTCTCACACCTCTGTTTCTTTATGACTCGTTGCCATACTTTTTTTTCGGTTCCCTTCTGTTTCTCTCTGTACTCACCCCATTCTCGCATTTCATTTTTATTTTTCTTCTCTCGCTCGACTGTCAAATTCCCCTATCAATTCCTTTTTCTATCCATCTTACCCCCCCCCCCTCTCTCTCCGTTTTCACACACACACCTTTACATGACATACTCTTAGCATCCCGTCCCCATGTGCACCAGCTGTGCCCAGAGACAAACGTCAGGACCTCATCTAGCCTTTTCCTCGACCTCGATCCCTCTGTCAGGACCTCATCTAGCCTCTTGCTCTACCTCGATCCCTTTGTCAGGACCTCATTCTATCATCTTGTTCTACCTTGATCCCTCTGTCAGGACCTCATCTATCCTCTTACTCTACCTCGATCCCTCTGTCAGGACCTCATCTATCCTCTTACTCTACCTCGATCACTCTGTTAGGACCTCATCTAGCCTCTTACTCTACCTCGATCCCTCTGTCAGGACCTCATCTATCCTCTTGCTCTACCTTGATCCCTCTGTCAGGACCTCATCTATCCTCTTGCTCTACCTTGATCCCTCTGTCAGGACCTTATTTAGCCTCTTACTCTACCTCGATCCCTCTGTCAGGACAAAACCAAGCACTTGCAGATTTAATAGTAGTACTGTTGATCGCTGTAGTAGTATGTACAGTGCAAGTAGCAGTAGTTGTAGGAGTAGAAGCAGAGAAGAAGAACAAGAAGAGAAGGAGGGGAGGAGGAGGAGAAGAGAAAACGAAGATGGAGAAGGAGGAGGAGGAGGAAGAAGAAAAAAGAAGAAGAAGAAGAAGAATAAGAATAAGAAGAAATAGAAGAAGAGAAGAAGAAGAAGAAGAAGAAGAAGAAGAAGAAGAAGAAGAAGAAGAAGAAGAAGAAGAAGAAGAAGAAGAAGAAGAAGAAGAAGAAGAAGAAGAAGAAGAAGAAGAAGAAAAGAAGCAGAAAAAGAAGCAGAAAGCGACGACGAAGCTGCAGTTATTGCTATAACAGTGTTTCTTATGGTGGTAGAACTGGGTGACGTCAATTATCCGACTGGCTCTAAGTTTTTGACACTTCTAACCTGAAGGCTCCCAGCGGTGTTTGGGCGCAGTGGTGTTGGTGGCAGTGGGCTCAAAGAAAGGGCTCACAGTGGAGTCTACAGCTCAACAACTGCCAGGTCAAACAGCTCCTGCTAACGTAACAGAACAAATCATACGTGGTTTATGTGAGCCGCTATGAGACGGAACCCCTGCAAAGACTCACCAGAGTTCGGGCCTTTGTGTTGATAGCCAGCTAAAGAAAACGTTAACCTGACACCACCTGTTAAACAAAGCGCTCAGGAGGACAACAAATCCACGTGTGACAATGAGACTGCGGCACCCAGGAGAGCAGCTCCCGGAGCTTAAAGAAAACAAGAAGGACTTGAGAACAAGAAGTCACTCAATTTCTGTCCCTCCCTCCTTGGCTTGCTGCTGCTGCCCCTGGTCACCCAGGAAAACTTCTGATCTCTCGGGAGTGAAACACTTATTAGATAAATATCAAACTCAAATAATGGCCGCCTTTCCTGTCCTGGGTTCTTGTTCCGTCATGCGCGTGGAGCATTATCGCGGCCCCCTACCGGCAAGCTGAGCTCATGGAGAAGTCTATTGTGGTGTCCCGTGTTAGGGACAGTAGCTCTGGGCATGCTTGGCTTGTCTCTGAGGTTAGGGTCACACAATAGGAGCAATTAGGCAATCGGCGATGGAGGAACGAGAGCTGCCCCGTGGCTGGTGGTTGGATGAGAGGATCAGGTAAAAATATTGCACGAGAGGCTGCGACATTCAGTGTCGGTCGACATGAACATTGGTCACGTGACTCAGCGGACATAACGTCTTTATAATTTACACCAAAATAAATCTAGTCATGGCAGAATGTCTTTATCATTTACAAAACAAATAAATCTATGGACGAACAAAATGTCGTTACCATTTAAAGAAGAAATAAATTTGCGCACGGACATAATGTCTTTATAATTTATACCAAAGGGAATCTCCTCACGGACACGATGTCTTTATAATTCCACAACAAATAAATCTAGGAAACTCACAAACACAATGTCTGAACAATCTGTTGAGTGCCACATTTCCGTCTTTCCAGACGATAGTGTTATGCTGTGTTCCGAGGAGGCATAAGACTCACAGCCCATGGCGATGGCGAGTATGACCAGCAAAACCCGTCCGCGTTAAGAAAAATCTTCCACAATTATAGCATGGGATTTCAGGACCATTGTTGTCAACGTTTGTGATTAGTCTATTTCTTCACAGACGCTCAGCTCTCCGTCTTTGTGCAATCACTTTTTCTTTCATTCTTTAAAATGTATATAATAAATAAACGTGTATACCGATGAAGTACCACTATAATTTATTCAGCAAACACGTTCTTTGTAAGCATTTGTTTGTACATTATATATTATTTAAAGTATATTATTAGACACTGTATTTTCTTGATGTTCAGAACAGCAAAATAACATAAGTAGTAGCAGTATTAATAATAAAATTAATTTTATTATAACAAATAATATTAGGCACATTAGCAAGGTTTAGGCGTCTTGCCCGTACGCGCTATAAAGAGTTAAGCTCCCAATAATGACACCGTGTATCGAAGCCTATCGTCCCCCCTCTCTCTCTCTCTCTCTCTCTCTCTCTCTCTCTCTCTCTCTCTCCCTCTCTTTCTGGGGGCTGCGTGGTCTCGAGGCATGGTGTCCGCCTCGAGTGCTAGAGGTTCAGGTGTTCAAATTCCGGTAAGGGCTGGGAATTAGACTTCTAGTCATCCCCCCCCTGGTCTGGGTAGTAAGACCGGACGCCCGTGTGCATTAATCCGCACGTCAAAACTCCCTTGGCAGTTGGAAATCGAAAAGAGTAGCCTAATGGCGCTGCCCGGTTAAAAATCTACTCAAGTATTTCAGGATCCTCGCCGGTGCTACAAAGCCTGTGCACTGTGCTGAGCTTCTTCGGACTCAGACTTAAGTTAGAAAAACAACGGAGCCCTTATGGGTTACTACCCGTGTGCCATGATGGTGATCCATTGTTCAAAGCCGGAAATCTCTCTCTCTCTCTCTCTCTCTCTCTCTCTCTCTCTCTCTCTCTCTCTCTCTCTCTCTCTCTGTGTATGTGGGTGTGTGTGTCGGTATGTGGGTGAGTAAGCATAGTGTAGGTAGGTATGAAGGTAGGTACTAAATAAGTAAAAAAAACTACCACTGACACAAGCAGGTGCGTCACACCTGAAGATATGACATGGTAGTACCCCAGCCACGTGCACACAAGGCACCCAGGTTACCTGAAAAGGCCGACACAACGTATGCAGACAAACAACGGAACTGGCCATTACCCGGCCATTGTACGTCATGACGTGCCCAGCGAATTTACCCAGTTATTGACGGGGCTAATCTCCCCGCCACCGCACTTATCCCATCATTTCTGGGTTTTCCGTCCGCTACCCCTTAGATAGCCGTGACAACATCATCTTCCCCGTCTCACCCTTATTGATTATCCTGTCGACAAGACTGCACAAACCACACCAGAAATCTTCTTTCTTGTCACACCAGATCTGCACCGGGGCGCAATTTTGCCGTCAGTTTGACAAGCTCCAGAACGTCTTCTAAACATCGAACTGACACATCATTTGCAATCAACACCCTGTAATGCCCAGCTATAGACTGTCAACTATCAACGTGTTCGGCGGACTGGCATTTCAAAGCAAACAAACACAGTCAGATAAAGAAACTATTGGTCCTGATCGTCACGGCCGTGTCCGCCCAATTGCCTTAATTAACCTCTTAAGTGTTTTACTGCTCTCGGAGATCCGAGTCTGCCCTGGGGACAGCTCGCTTGTGACGGAACTGTTTCAGGTGGGTGGAAGACGCTGCAGTGTTGTCTTTTCTTTATGTTGGTTTACGGGTTAGTTCTCTAATGGCTGGCCGTCAACAGCAGTGGTTTTCAACATTTCGAGGCACCTCCTTGAATATTTAGCAACACCAACGGGCAACCCCCCCCCCCTTCTCCCCCCTTTTTTTCTTTCCACCCACAGGTGTGATTTTTTTCTTTTAAAAACCGAGGGGAAAAAAATTCCCCAAAACTAATAATAAAAACTTGGAGAAAAACATTCACTGAATCAAAGTGGAATAGTTCATTAGATTGATGACTTCAAAATGTTCATAACAACAAAAGCGACCATGGCTTTTTGTTTTAAAAACAGTTAAAAAATGTTATTTATGATTAAACTGGAACAAATATGTTAGTATAACAGATTATTGCACTCAGTTTTACAACTGCTTGATGTCCCCCCCTCCACCCCCTTCTTCTTCGAAACATTTTGGTGTCTCCGGGTGAAAACTATAGGTCTAGTTGGATAGTCTTTCTGAAAACACTGTTTCATGTGGCTGGTTGTCCGGTAGGTTGAAATCTGACTGGTTGGTTGTCTAAAGGGATGACTGTCTAACGGGTTGCTTGCATCATAGTTAGTTCTCTAAGAGCGTTCATAAAGGGATGACTGTCTGTCTAACGGGTTGCTTGCATCATAGTTAGTTCTCTAAGAGCGTTCATAAAGGGATGACTGTCTAACGGGTTGCTTGCATCATAGTTAGTTCTCTAAGAGCGTTCATAAAGGGATGACTGTCTGTCTAACGGGTTGCTTGCATCATAGTTAGTTCTCTAAGAGCATTCATAAAGGGATGACTGTCTATCTAACGGGTTGCTTGCATCATTGCTAGTTCTCTAAGAGCGTTCATAAAGGGATGACTGTCTGTCTAACGGGTTGCTTGCATCATTGTTAGTTCTCTAAGCGCGTTCATAAAGGGATGACTGTCTGTTTAACGGGTTGCTTGCATCATTGTTAGTTCTCTAAGAGCGTTCATAAAGGGATGACTGTCTGTCTAACGGGTTGCTTGCATCATTGTTAGTTCTCTAAGAGCGTTCATAAAGGGATGACTGTCTAACGGTTGCTTGCATCATTGTCAGTTCTCTAAGAGCGTTCATAAAGGGATGACTGTCTAACGGGTTGCTTGCATCATAGTTAGTTCGCTAAGAGCGTTCATAAAGGAATAACTGTCTGTCTAACGGGTTGCTTGCATCATAATTAGTTCGCTAAGAGCGTTCATAAAGGGATGACTGTCTGTCTAACGGGTTGCTTGCATCATAGTTAGTTCTCTAAGAGCGTTCATAAAGGGATGACTGTCTGTCTAACGGGTTGCTTGCATCATAGTTAGTTCGCTAAGAGCGTTCATAAAGGGATGACTGTCTGTCTAACGGGTTGCTTGCATCATGGTTAGTTCTCTAAGAGCGTTCATAAAGGGATGACTGTCTGTCTAACGGGTTGCTTGCATCATAGTTAGTTCGCTAAGAGCGTTCATAAAGGGATGACTGTCTGTCTAACGGGTTGCTTGCATCATAGTTAGTTCTCTAAGAGCGTTCATAAAGGGATGACTGTCTGTCTAACGGGTTGCTTGCATCATAGTTAGTTCGCTAAGAGCGTTCATAAAGGGATGACTGTCTGTCTAACGGGTTGCTTGCATCATAGTTAGTTCTCTAAGAGCGTTCATAAAGGGATGACTGTCTGTCTAACGGGTTGCTTGCATCATAGTTAGTTCGCTAAGAGCGTTCATAAAGGGATGACTGTCTGTCTAACGGGTTGCTTGCATCATTGTTAGTTCTCTAAGAGCGTTCATAAAGGGATGACTGTCTGTCTAACGGGTTGCTTGCATCATTGTTAGTTCTCTAAGAGCGTTCATAAAGGGATGACTGTCTGTCTAACGGGTTGCTTGCATCATTGTTAGTTCTCTAAGAGCGTTCATAAAGGGATGACTGTCTGTCTAACGGGTTGCTTGCATCATAGTTAGTTCGCTAAGAGCGTTCATAAAGGGATGACTGTCTGTCTAACGGGTTGCTTGCATCATAGTTAGTTCGCTAAGAGCGTTCATAAAGGGATGACTGTCTGTCTAACGGGTTGCTTGCATCATTGTTAGTTCTCTAAGAGCGTTCATAAAGGGATGACTGTCTGTCTAACGGGTTGCTTGCATCATAGTTAGTTCTCTAAGAGCGTTCATAAAGGGATGACTGTCTAACGGGTTGCTTGCATCATAGTTAGTTCTCTAAGAGCGTTCATAAAGGAATGACTGTCTAGTGAGCTGCACGCATCTAAGAGCGTTCATAAAGGGATGACTGTCTGTCTAACGGGTTGCCCGCATCATAGCTGTCTCACTGATAGTTCTCTAACGGGTTAGCTGTCTCACTGATAGTTCTCTAACGGGTTAGCTGTCTCACTGATAGTTATCTAACGGGTTAGCTGTCTCACTGATAGTTCTCAAAAGGGTTAGCTGTCTGAATGATAGTTATTTAACGGGTTAGTTGTCTCACTGATAGTTCTCTAACGGGTTAGCTGTTTCACTGATATTTCTCTAACGGGTTAGCTGTCTGACTGATAGTTCTTTAACGGGTTAGCTGTCTGACTGATAGTTCTTTAACGGGTTAGCTGTCTCATCGATAGTTCTTTAACGTGTTAGCTGTCTTACTGATTGTTCTCTAACGCGTTAGCTATTTTATTGTTATTTCTCTAAGGAGTTGGACTTCCTATTGTTAGTTCCACACAACGCTGGCCGTCAAATGTATAACCGTGTGGGGAAAAAAAAAAACGTTAGTTCGTCACATTCATGGCTATCTGTCCGTGAAATAGTCAGTCCCTTATTATCCCAGAGCTGACAACTTGTACATCACTCGTCTAAAAAGCCCTAAAATTTGCCTACCCGTTTAAACCCCCCCCCCCCGCCCCCCCCCCCCTCTCTGAACGTACCCCTGCATCCACGACAGGTCAGGCTTCACACCCAACCAGCCTTCTCCTCCCCTGCCCCTACAGCGTCGGGGACCAGATTTAGCAGCATGTTATTTTTATTTTGTGGGGGGTTCCCGCTGCACGTGCGAGCTTGCGGGTAATTCCCACAGAACACGTGACGTTTACAGCATATCAGACTAATATCCTCCGCCATTTTGTTTTGACTGTGCTTGTTGCGTCAATAAATCGGCCGAGGACGGGACACCGGTGTTATTGAACAGTCCCAGCTAACAGTGCTAAGTGTGGTAATTGAACCCAGCTGATAAATACATTTAGTAATTGCTCTTTCCGCGGGATGTACCTCCTAGCTCCAGGCTTACAGATGGTCGCAGACAGCGTTTAGGTACAAGCTAAATAAGCTACAGGTTAGGGCTTCACAGTTTGCAGGGGCCTCAAAACAACCCAATATTTTTCGCAAATGCAATTCTATTTTAAGATAATTTAAAAACATCTCTAAAATATATACAAAACTTCCGGTGCTTTAATAATGTCCTACCGCAAACAGGAGAATTCAACAGGTCACGCGACAGTCTAATATTTCAGGGGGTGGTAGATAGGCTGCATGCAGTCGTGGGACCTAGGCTGCACTCTCTCGTGGGACGTAGGTGGGTTAGGATTAGGGCCAGGTCTAAATGTTTTGGGGTCGTTAAAAGCACCAGAAAGCCAGGAAACCCAGTCTTAACACCCTCTAAAATGTTAGACTGTCCTGTGATGTTATCTGGGGGTACGATATTAAAAAATAACCAACCCCTACCCCCCGACCCCCTCCACAACATCTTCTAGCTTTATTAATATTTTTTGGGTATGTTATCTTAGGCTTTAATATACTCTAACGACAAATTTTCAGTTGTTACTGAGAGAGTGAGAGAGAGAGAGAGAGAGAGAGAGAGAGAGAGAGAGAGAGAGAGAGAGAGAGAGAGAGAGAGAGATAGGGAGAGAGAGAGAGCATTGCAGGGGATTATATAACATAATTTATGTAATTTTGCAAACACATTCCCTATTATTTCTTTCGACAAACATTGAAGGACAGCATATTTCCGTTATCCATACATTCAAGGATATATTTGAAACTTCTGACGAAAACTAGTGTGTTTTAAAGACGGTAGGGGCCTCGTGGTTTTATACAGCCAAGTGCCTCATCACGTCTGGTCGCAGAGATCAATGTAAGCTGAGAGAGGACACGTATATGTCTGAGAGAGGACACGTATATGTCTGAGAGAGGACACGTATATGTCTGAGAGAGGACACGTATATGTCTGAGAGACGACACGCATATGTCTGAGAGAGGACACGTATATGTCTGAGAGAGGACAAGTATATGTCCAAGAGAGGACACGTATCAGGACACAAAACAGCAAGATTAACTTTAAATGACACAGCATATAATGTTGTGGGTTCAAACATGCGGACAGGTTTCTTTAAGGAAATCAGACCAAATGTCCACCCCAAACAACACATCATGCGTTGGTGCATTCAAAGGTCAACAGCTGATAGCGCTTGGTGCGTTGATTGAAACAATAGTCAAAAGCTGATGTCATTTGGACTGATTCAAGGGTCAAAAGCTTATGATGCCTTGTGCGTTTATTGACACAATCGTCTAAAGATGATAGCATTTTTAGCGTGAATTGATCCAAGGGTCAAAAGCTGATAGCACCTGAGGTGTTGATTGATACAAGGGTCAAAAACTGATAGCATTTGGTGCTTTGACTGATCATCATCATCATCATCATCAGGTGCCTTGCCGACTGGCGTTGGCGATCATGCCTCTCCATAATCTGCGATCTCCTGCAGCATGTATCAGTTCGTGTGCCGACACACCCCCATGCCATGCAACAAGTCTGTCATCAATAGTCTGTCGCTTTTGACTGATACAGGGGTCAAAAGCTTATGTGCTTTTGTGGATTGATATATGGGTCAAAAGCTGATAGGACTTGGTGTGTTGACTATACAATCATCAAAAGCTTATAGCACTTATTGCTTTCATTGATTCAAATGTCAAAAGCTTATAGCACTGATTGCTTTCATTGATACAAAGGTGAAAAGCTTATAGCACTTGGTGCATTGCGGCGTCCGTGGCTAAGGCGTTGCGAGTCCGACTCGTAAGCCAGCATACCGCGATCGAAACCCACTGCAGGCTGCGTGGATTTTTGTCGTGGTATGGGACGTCGCAGGTCGACCCAGCCTAAAATGGGTACCAGGATGGGCTGTCCTGGGAAAAGTAAAGACAGCCGGCGTAATGCTGACCACATTACCCACAGAGTGCTGATGGTCTATAAAAAATATGGGACGCTCTGCCCATATGCCCGATGCGCCGAAAGGCGTGAAAAGGGATCTTTACTTTACTTTACTTTACTTTACTTGACTTGACTTGGTGCGTTGAGAGATACGAACTGCAAATAGCTGACGGCACATGACGGGTTGTTGGATCAATCAAAAGTCAACCAGGTGCCGTCTCCACAACAAAAGTTAGCGTCCAGGATCTCCAACACTCTCTTCTCTGGCCTTAATTGTACACTTTCTCACTTCGCTGCAACTCCAACTCTGTGTTTAACAGCCCCCTTGTATCGCCGTCTACCCCTTCTTTGTCTATTTTTAATTGTCACCTCATGTTACAACAAATGTTATACCTTTTATTATAACTGAAATAGTTATGTCGGCGTCTGTGGCTTATACGTTGCGAACGAACGAGCTTTGCAATGCCGCGGTGCCGGGTTCGATCCCAGCTACGGAGGGTATGTCTTGTGGCGGTTTCGACAGTGGTACCGAGAGCTGACCGTTTAGTAAGCAATGGCAAACTACTGAAAGTAAAATGTGCCTAGGAAAACCACAACAGCCAAAAAAAAAAATGTTTGGACTGGCTCTGCAACGTCCTGTAAAGGGCACGGAACTGACTTTATAAAATTAGTTACATCTTCTTTATTCCTCACAGCAACTGTCTCGTGGGTTACCAGTCTCCGCAGAACCTCCTCTGCATTTGACTGTTTTTGATTCAGTGAAATACGACCTACTCTCATCTACATCCACCTTCAATGAAACGGGGCTGCGTGGTCTCGAGGCATGGTGTCCGCCTTGAATGCTAGAGGTTCCGGTTTCAATCGCCGGTAAGGAGGGGGATTTTTTCACGTGGACTTTAACATCTAGTAATTCCCCCTGGTCTCTGGATAGTGAGATCAGACGATCGTGTGCATTGCTGCGCAAGTAAAAAAATCGCATGGCAGTTGGAAATCGAAAAGAGCAGCCTAATGGCGCTGCCCGGGTAAATTTGAAAATCTACCCAAAGTATTTTCAGGATCTTTGCAGGTGCTACAGAGCTTGTGCACTGTGCTGAGCTTCACATCTCAAACCTGCGAATCAGTGAATCTATAATATTACATAGCGTGGTACTTAAGAGAAGAAGAGCCCTCCTCTCCCCCCCCCCCCAACTTCCCCCTCCTCCTACCCAAATGTGAAATCCGTTCTGTTTGTTTGTTTGTTTAAACAACGGATCAACTTCATGGCACAAGGGTAGTAACCCATACGTGCTCCATTCTGCTTCAACTCAAGCCTGAGTCCGAAGAACCTCAGCGCAGTGCATGAGCTCCATAGTATCGGCGCGGATCCTGAAATACATTGGGCAGATTTTCAATTCCAAATTCTGCCCGGGCAGCCCCGATAGGCTACACACGGGCTTTCAATCTTACTACCCAGAGACCAGGGGAAATTAGTAGAAGTCCACGTGAAAAAATCCCAGCCTTCACCGGGGCTTGAACCCGGGACCTCCAGGCGGATGCCATGCCTCGAGACCACTCAGCCCCACCGTTCTATCCACTACTGGCAGACTGGTGCCAGAATCATACAGCGATATTTCTTGACCAAGGGGCAATAGACGTGGTCAGTCTCCCGCCGGCCGCCTTATCTTCCAGACAATTTTATGGGTCTCACTTTATGGGTCTTGGTAGACTGCATGTCTGTGTGGCCAGGTAATGGTGCTGCCTCCGCGGGCGGCCTCCGCTGGCGGCGGCAGGGGGGAGGGGGCATGTCTGGCATCAGCGCGACCGCTCCACGTCAAATTATTAGATTAAAACATATCCTCAACTAAATGATTTATAGAAGATGTATTTGTGGGGGTGTAAATAAGGGCTGCCAGAACTGACAGCAGAACAACTGCAGGCTGCTTGGACATGTGAATGACGCTCGCCGTCTCGCTGTCAGCAGCGGCGGCTCCTAGGCAATTTGTGGGTGGGTGCTGGCTTTTGGGGGAAGGTTGGATTTTTCTGGTTGTGAAAGGCAGAAGAACACACTAGACAACATAAAAATCGAAAGCTATAGTTACCGTGCCGGGAATTGAACCTGTCACCTCCAGACGGCGTCTGCGCCTCGCCATGAATACAAGTGCACTACGAACATGGTCAACTAGGCACCCCCCAAAAAAGGTCTCCTATTGGCCATGTCTATCGTACAGCTTGAAATCCACAACTATCTTTCTACTTCTTTCTATAAGTGCCGATCAATACACTTTCTGTTACTCGATTAATATCTTAATATTAAAAGGCCTCAAAGGTTCCCTTCTGTTTATTTATAGGAAAGGTAACGGGGCATCTGACAACCTGGGTTTCTCAGAAGCTGGGTTTCTTACAAACTGTGTGTTTTACACGCTGGGCGTCTTATTCTTACAAGCTGGGGGTCTTACAAGTTGAGTGTCTTACAAGCTAGATGTCTTACCAGCTGGGTGTCTTACAAGTTGGTGTCTTACAAGCTGAGTGTCTTACAAACTGGGTGTCTTACAAGCTAGGGGTCTTACAAGCTGGTTGTCTTATTCTTACAAGCTGGGTGTCTTATTCTTACAAGCTGGATGTTTTTTTCCTACTAGGTGAATGTCTTACAAGCTTGGTGTCTCATTCGAACAAGCTTGGGTGTCTTTTTCTTACAAGCTGGGTGTCTCATTTTTAGAAGCTGGGTGTCTTATTCTCACAAGCTGGGTGTATTACAAGCTGGGTGTCTTATTCTTACAAGCTGGGTGTCTTATCCTTACAAGCTGCCTGTCTCAGTCTTACAAGCTGGGTGTCTTACAAGCTGTATGTCTTATTCTAACAAGCTTTGTGTCTCAGTCTTACAAGCTGGGTGTCTTACAAGCTGGATGTCTTATTCTAACAAGCTGTGTGTCTTAGTCTTACAAGCTGGATGTCTTAAAAGCTGGATGTCTTAGTCTCACAAGCTGGGTGTCTTACAAGCTGAATGTTTGATTCTTACATCCTGGGTGTCTTAGTCTTACAAGCTGGATGCCTTATTCTTACAAGCTAGGTCTCTTAGTCTTACAAGATGGATGTCTTACAAGCCGGGTGTCTTAGTCTTACAAGCTGGGTGTCTTACAAGCTGGATGTCTTAGTCTTACAAGCTGGGTGTCTTAGACTTACAAGCTGGGTGTTTCACAAGCAGGGTTTCTTACAAGCTAGAGGTCTTATTCTTACAAGCTGGGTGTTCTACAAGCTAGGTTTCTTACAAGCTGGATTTCTTATTCTTGCAAGCTGGGTGTCTCATTCAAACAAGCTGGGTGTCTCATTTTTACAAGCTGTGTGTCCTATTCTTGCAAGCTCGGTGTCTTACAAGCTGGGTGTCTCACAAGCTGGGTGTCTCATTCTTACATTCCTGGTGTGTAATTCTTACAAGCTGGGTGTCTTACAAGCAGGGTGTTTTACAAGCTGGGTGTCTTATTCTTACAAGCTGCATGTCTTAGTCTTACAAGCTGGGTGTCTTACAAGCTGGATGTCTTATTCTAACAAGCTTTGTGTCTTAGTTTTACAAGCTGGGTGTCTTAGTCTTACAAGCTGGGTGTCTTACAAGCTAAATGTCTAATTCTTACAAGCTGGATGTCTTACAAGCTGGGTGTCTTACAAGCTGGGTGTCTTACAAGCTGGATTCTTATTCCTACAAGCTGGATGTCTTATTCTTACAAGCTGGGTGTCTTATTCTTACAAGCTGGTGTCTTATTTTTACAAGCTGGTTGTCTCATTATTACAAGCTGGATGTCTTATTCTTACAAGCTGGGGATGTTTTACAAGCTTGGTGTCTTAGTCTTACATGCAGGGTGTCTTATTCTTACAAGCTGTGTGTCTTACAAGCTGGGTGTCTTACAAGCTGGTGTCCTAATCTTACAAGCTGGCTGGATGTCTTACAAGCAGGGTGTCTTAGACTTACAATCTGGGTGTCTTATTCTTACAAGCTGGGTGTCTTACAAGCTGGGTGTCATCATCTTACAAGCTGGGTTTCTTACAAGCTGGATGTCGTAGTCTAACAAGCTTTGTGTCTTAGTCTTACAAGCTGGGTGTCTTACAAGCTGAATGTCTTATTCTTATGAGCTGGGTGTCTTACAAGCTGGGTGTCTTATTCTTACAAGCTGGATGTCTTATTCTTACAAGCTGGGTGTCTTAGTCTTACAAGCTGGATGTCTTATTCTTACAAGCTGGGTGTCTTAGTCTTACAAGCTGGATGTCTTATTCTTAAAAGCTGGGTGTCTTACAAGCTGGGTGTCTTAGTCTTACAAGCTGGGTGTCTTACAAGCTGAATGTCTTACAAGGTGAATGTCTTAGTCTAACAAGCTGGGTGTCTTATTCTTACAAGCTGGGTGTTTTACAAGCTGGGTTTCTTACAAGCTAGATGTGTTATTCCTACAAGCTGGGTGTCTTATTCTTTCAAGCTGGGTGTCTTTTTCTTAAAAGCTGGGTGTCTTATTCTTTCAAGCTGGGTGTCTTTTTCTTAAAAGCTGGGTGTCTTATTCTTACAAGCTGGGTGTTTTACAAGCTGGGTTTCTTACAAGCTAGATGTCTTATTCTTACAAGCTGGGTGTCTTATTCTTTCAAGCTGGGTGTCTTTTTCTTAAAAGCTGGGTGTCTTATTCTTACAAGCTGGGTGTTTTTTTTTTTCTTACAAGCTGGCTGTTTTACAAGCTGGGTGTCTTATTCTTTCAAGCTGGGTGTCTTTTTCTTAAAAGCTGGGTGTCTTATTCTTACAAGCTGGGTGTCTTTTTTTAACAAGCTGGGTGTCTTAGAAGCTGGGTGTCTTATAAATTAGGTATCGCACAGACTTCTAAAGTTAAAGAAGGAAGTAAGGAATAGAGGGAGAGAGAAGAGAAAGAAAAAAACAAGGAAACAAAGAAGAAAAGTAGGTTAGTCATAATGAATAAAGGAGTACATAGAGGGGAGAGTGGAAAAAGATCTATTTAAAAAAAATTAGAATAGAAAGGAAGGCGGAATAAAGAAAGGATGGATGGAAAGAAGGAAGGAAGGAAGGCATGAAGGAAGGAGGGGGGGGGGGAAGAAGGAAGAAATGTAAGAAGGAGGGAAAGAATTAAAAAAGAAACGATAGATATTCTGTTATGATTTTGAACACATGAAAAGAGAGACAGAGAGAGACAGAGGATGTATACGTGATAGAGAGAGAGAGAGAGAGAGAGAGAGAGAGAGAATGATAAAGGGCAGAACGAAGAGACGTAGGGAATACAGGACAAACAAAAGAAGGGGTGTGTAAGATAAAGAAGTAAGTAGTTAAAGGTGAGGAATGTACAAGAAAAAGTCAGAAAAAAGGAAGAAAAAAAAAAAAAGAAGGAAGGTTATGAGGAAAACAGACAGGCATGAAGATAGGCTCGGTCACAACATGCAAAAACTGAAACACAATAAAATACAACAGAAAGCCACTGTCTAGCCATGACCGACTCCAGCTGACGGGCCGTGGTGCTGACATCACAGGATCGGGCTAACGATGCGTTAACCCAGCGGTTCTCAAACAAGAAATAAACGGTTTTCGACAGGGGCGACAGAAAAACACTTACATTTTTTAGCCGACTTGTCTTGATTATTGCCGCGGCACCTCTGGCATACGCTCACGGCACCCCCAGGGTGTCTCGGCACACAGTTTTAGAGCCGCTGCTTTAACGCATCGTTAGCCCGACACGGTGACGTCAGCAGCACGGCCTGTCAGCTAGAACCGGCCGTGGTTTAGCTCACGGAAACGCCGTCTGGGAAGATCGTGTGAGTATTCAGGATAGACAAGATTGAAGACGTTAGGACAAAGATGGAGTATTTGTCAGCTTTACAGAACCATTTACCAGAAACAAACAAAGCACGTTACGGTTTTTGCCTTCCTCAGCAGAACAATGACATGAAACAAAATGCAACACACGCACACATGCAAAGAAACAAGCACACACATGCATTGACCAAATTGGCTATATTACAGTATTCAAATATTATTTTAACAAAATTATAATAAACGACATAATTGTACACAGTGTGTGACACTCATTTGTGGTTGCGTGGTCTCGAGGCATGGTGTCCGCCTCGAGTGCTAGAGGCTCCTGGTTCAAACCCCGGTAAGGGTTGGGATTTTTTCACGTGGACTGGGTAGTGAGATCAGACGCCCGTGTGCATCGTTCCGCACGTACAAAATCCCTTGGCAGTTTGGAAATTGAAAAAAAGTAGCCTAACGGCACTGCCCGGGCAAAATGTGGAGTTAAAAACCTACCCAAAGTATTTCAGGATCCTCGCCGGTGCTACAGAGCCTGTGCACTGCGCTGAGCTTCTTCGGACTCAGAAGAAAAACGAAGCACTTATGGGTTACTACCCGTGTGTTATGATGTTGATCCGTTGTTCAAAACCTCAAACCTGATGCTCATCTGTAGCGCCCACTGATTGACACACAGACTGTAGGAGGTGAGCTGTAGAAATGTTGTCATACAATGCAGTCCATATAATCTAACTAACCCACACTGTCGAGTCTCAACTAATCTTGCCACTGACTTTTGCTTTCATATTTATGTGGGTGAGGGGTTGTGGTGGTGGTGGTGGTGGGGGGGGGGGGGGTAATATCTTTCCGCCGCACCTGTCCCCTGGTTAATTAACTAACATATATACCTTTGTGGTATGCAATGTTTCGTTATTTGAAGCCCTACTCTGGCTCTTTCCAGGGGCCGCAATATAGCCCGGCCATAAATATGGCCTAATGGCTGAACGCGGTTTCTGGGACCTCTCCACGGTGATCCTCATCCATATGCTGGCACTTTGTGTCATCGGGTGTTTATCGCTTGTGTGATGTCCTGGTAGGGTAAAAAAAGAGAGAGAGGGTCACCTGGTACTGCGATGATTGCAGCGACTGATTTAAACAAGAGACACAAGATGACATCAGGCGTGTGGACACTTATTCATCATTTCTAGCAGGCCAAGTGTATCCATACCGACCCATGTCACCAAAGCCACGCATTGACTAACAAACAGGCTAGGTGGGCTGGGATATCGTTGAGATTACGCCCCTGAGTAACGTCTCTAGAAAAAAATCTGACAAACATGTAATGATCGATAATCAAAGATGGGCCGTACGGTTATTTTTAAGTAACGTCTGCAGAAAAGCGGACATTCTCACTCTCTATCTCTCCGTCTCTCTCTCTCCCTCCCCCTGATTTTTCTCTCTCTCTCTCTCACTCCCTCTCTTTGGTTCTCTCTCTCCCCACCCCTCGACACACGGACGCCCCCGCTCCAGTCTCGACTTCCGGTGCTGGTCGGAAGGAGAGGAACCCAGGTGCACCAGGAGCTAGTTAATTGTCTGCTGCCTTGTCTCAGCCAGTTCTGGGGGCTGCTGACAGACAGTTGCGGGCGGACGACAAGCCCCAGTGGACATGGCCTCTTCTCTGGGAGACCAACACATGACCATAGAAGCCGGCAACATGGGGGTGGGAGGGGGGGGGGGGAGGGCGCCCAGAAGAGAAAGACAATGGTATCAATGGGAGGTACAAATAAAGAAGGAAACAAATAAAGAGACATAGAATGTCTGTGGAAAAAAAAAAGGAAAACAATGTGGGGATAAAGGCAGAGCGGACTTAACAGCATTAGGAGGCCCCTGTGCAAACCATGGGGCAGGCGCTCTTTACGACAAGCACTCACAGGAATACAATCTAAACAGTAAAGATCCCTTTTCACCCCTTTAGGCGCATGGGGCATATGGGAAGAGCGAGCACCCACATTTTCAAAGACCAATTTGGCACTGGGGGGGGGGGGGGGTAATGTGGTCGGCAGTAAGTCTGCCGTCTTTACTTCCCCAGGACATACATCCTGGTAACCATTATAGGCTAGGTCGACCTGCGACGCCCCGTACCACGATAAAAATCCACGCAGCCAGCAGTGGGTTTCGATCACATTACGTTGGAATTACGAGTCAGACTCGCAACGCCTAAGCCAAAGACGCCGCACAATGAAGTCTAAATGGTCGTAAATATTAAACATATGTGATTGATCGGCACCTTCCCGACGTTCCAGGCGATAGTGTTATAGTGTGCTACAAGAACACACAGCCCATGGCGATGGCGAGTGTGACTATCAAGACCCACCCGTGGTAAGAAAAGGCTTCCATAATTATAGTATGCGATTTCAGGGTCGTTGTTGTCAACATTTGTGTTAAGTCTGTTTCTTCTCAGACACTCAGCTCTCATCCTTTCTGCAATCATTTCTTCCTTCATTCTCATTCCCTTCCTGGTGCGACCCCTATACACAACACAGTTCAAGGCATTTTGTTCCGACGGGTCCACCTCAATACCAGTATCATTCATGTCCTGCTCGCACACATCTTTATATCTAGTAGAGGTCGGCCTCGACGTCTTCTCATCACCATCATCAAATGTCTTGTAAGCTCATGCGCTCATGCGTCGTCACAGATCTCTGTCTTGTGTTCTGAATCCATTCTATTGATGATATTCTTCCATGTCACTGTGTTAAGTCACCCACCATCGTTTCTCTTGGTCTGCCTCTGCCTCTTCTACCAGTGATCTTTCCAGTCGTCGCGATATTTTACAGTGCTCCTTTTCTCATCACATGAATTAAGAACTTTGTTTGCCTCATCTCATTGTTGTACATAATGTTCTACTTTCATTAGCCATTTCCAGGCAATCATTGTTAGGTATTCTGGCAGTCGACGGTATTCACAACATTCTTCTCAAGAACCACATCTCAGTAGCCTTCAAACTCTTCTTAATTTGTTTACTCACATTCCGAGATTCAATACCAGACAACAGAACAGGCTCGATATAACATTTCGATACTCGTTTCCTGATGTTTAATGAGAGTGCGACAACAGAACAGGCCTGATATAACATTTCGATACTCGTTTCCTGATGTTTAATGAGAGTGCGACAACAGAACAGGATTGATATAACATTTCGATACTCGTTTCCTGATGTTTAATGAGAGTGCGACAACAGAACAGGCCTGATATAACATTTCGATACTCGTTTCCTGATGTTTAATGAGAGTGCGACAACAGAACAGGCCTGATATAACATTTCGATACTCGTTTCCTGATGTTTAATGAGAGTGCGACAACAGAACAGGCTTGATATAACATTTCGATACTCGTTTCCTGATGTTTAATGAGAGTGATTTATTTCAAAAAATACTTTTTTATCTTTTTTGCCTGACAAATTCTGCTTCTAATGACTATCACACATTGTCCCTATGATGTTATGAATGTTCCCAAATACTTGAATTGATCAACACCTTCTGTCCGCCTTTAATTCACCATAAAGGATGTCCTTAGCGACTCTTTCATCCTCCAATCTCCAAGTGTGACCCAGCCATGTGTGTGTGTGTGTGTGTGTGTGCGCGCGTGCGTGCGTGCGTGCGTGCGTGTGTGTGTGTGTGTGTGTGTATATATATATATATGAGACTTTTGTGGCACTTCGGCTGCACTGGTGTTGAAGCGCAAACACAAATGAAAACACAAATTTGCACCGTATGCAAATTAAAAGGAACTTCTTATATGGCAAATTACTTGACATACACAGACTGGCAGAGGGTCCCTATGCTGGTGCGACCCCTGGGCAAGTTCCTAGCCGACCCATACGTTAACTTAAAGTGGCACTGGATAGGGGACCAGTAAGGTCAAATGCTCCGGTTGGATCGTTGTTGTTTCTTTGAGTGTTGGAAATCTTCGCATGCTGTATGTTTTCTTTATACACACAAACAAAAGTGTACTGATTTGACATTAGAGTCAAAAATTCCAAGTTTAGTATTTTTTTTAAAATTTCTTTTGACCTTCACAAATTCCCAGGTGCTATGAAAGCCCCTCTTGTTTTTTGTATTCTTATTTTAATATCTCTCAGTTTCCCCATCTTTATCTACGTTAATGCCCAAATAAGTGTTCGATCGGGAAATCAGTATGTTATTGGTGGAAGTATTTTTCCCCATAAAAGAATACACAAGGCAACATGGGAATCACCAGACCATAAGACAACTAATCAAATTGAACACATATGTATTAACAAAAAGTTTAGATCATCCCTTTATGATGTTAGAGCTTATAGAGGTGCAAATGTATATTTACTGATTATTTTCTGGTGGTAAGTAAAATCAAGCTGAAACTTAAAAGATATTGTTAGTTACGTATCCTTTACTGGACGTTGCAGCCCCTGGCTGTTGTGTGGTTTTTCTAGGCAAATTTACGTCCAGTAGTTTGCCATTGCCTCTGGACGGTCGGCTTTCTTGATACCACTGTCGAAACCACCGAAAGGCGCATGGCCTGCAGCTGGGATCGAACCCGGAATCCCGGCATTATGAAGCGTTCGCATCGACTTAGCCACAGAGCCGACTTAAAAGATATATAACATCTTATAAACATCTTATAATCATAGAAACCAGTATAATGTAGGTTATTCTAATAAGTGCCAGGTGTTGCAGCAGTTAGCTGAAGATGTCAGCACAGAAGTCTGCTGGCAACAGATCAAAGGAATCTGGAATGAATCTTGTGTAGAAGTTCTTGGCAAAATAGAACGGTAAAAAAAAAAAAGAAAAAAATAACACCATAAACTATTAAATTGATTAAAGAAAGGAAAAGTAGAAAGGCAGACTTAAACAATAGCAAAACTTCTTCTTTTTTTCTTCTTCTCTTCCACCTTGTACCTCATCGAAAGTGTCGGGGGGAGATGTAATGTTCGTTGATGAGCTCTGTCAAGAGCACTATTAAGACTGATGTTCATTTCTGTAAGGCTGTTATTAATGCCATCACTCCATATTTTCCGAGGTCTTCCACTCGCTCTATACCCGTTGTAACGTTTTAGTGTGGCTCGCTGTAAGACTGGCTTTATTCCTAGCATTCGTCTGATTTCAATATTTCGTATTCTGTCTTTCCTTGAAACTCCTGCAGCTCTTCTAAGGCATTTCATCTCTGTTGTCACAATTTTACGTTCATTGGAGTATGTAAGTGTCCACGTTTGGCATTGATAGCATAGTGTTGGCCAAAAAATAGTTCTGATAAGATTCACTTTAGTACTCCGAGGTATCTGCTTGTGTGTCAACTGGGGAGATAGTTGACCCATTACTTGATTAACTTTGGCACATCTGGAGCTAATTTCTCTGTCCAGTTTTCCGTCAGATGTAAAAATCGCTCCCAAATACTTAAATTCCTCTGTTTGTCTCAGGGTATTGTTTTTTAATTTAATTTAATAGCAAAACTAGAGCTGCTAAAGCTAGAGCTCATGAGAAATACACAGAAGCCAATAAGGAAGTAAGGAGGCGTATAAGAGCAGATAAAGTGAAATTTCTAAATGATCTAGCACAAGAAGCGGAGACAGCAGCAGCAAAAGGAAACCTCAGAGAACTTTACAGTAACACAAGAAAATTAGTAGGTAAATATAGTCAGCCAACTGGATCAATCAAAAACAGTCAAGGAAAGGTACTTACTAACAATAAAGATCAAATGAACAGATTGGTTGAATATTTTGGAATGCTTCTAAATAGACCAGACCCAGAGGTTCCTTCAGATATCCCAGCCTTAAGAAATGGAACTGGATATCGACTGTGAGAGACCATTCAAAGAGGAGATTAGACAAGTTTTCAATCTTCTTAAGGAAGGAAAGGCGGCAGGTCCAGATGGTATCCTAGCAGAAGACATTAGGGCCAGCATAAGCACATCAACGGAACTGTTACATAGATTGTTCAGTAAAGTCTTGGAGAACGAAAAAATACCAGCGGACTGGAGAGAAGAATATCTTGTGAAACTGCCCCCAAAAAGGTGATCTACAGGAGTGTGAAAACTATAGAGGAATTATGCTGCTGTCAGTTTCTGGAAAAAATAGTAGGTAGAATTATTTTAGAAAGACAAATATGCTATTGATAAAAAGCTAAGAGATGAACAGGCAGGTTTTCGGCCAAACAGATCCTGTACTGACCAGATAGAGGGTTTAAGGGTAATAAGCGTGGCACAGAATCAGCAGCAGCAGCAGCAGCAGCAGCATTAGTAGTAGCAGTATTTCTTTTCTTCTGCGTGTTGCGCATAAAAGAGCAACAGACACATGGTGTTGCAGCTAGGCTGCGATGCCGGCGACTTTCGAGAGAACCATGCAATTTCAGCTAATCCCTGTCGCCCATTAAAACTTTGGGACTAGTGGGTCTATTCTCAGCCACCCAACCACTCACAAAAATATGACCCCTAAACTCACACCGGAAAGTATGAGCAGTAGCAGCAGCAGCAGCAACAAAAGAAGAAAAGGAGGAGGAGAAGAAGAAGAACAAGAAAAAGAAAGAAAGAGGACGATGCGGACGATAAGAACAAGAAAGAGAACGAAGCAGTGTCTGGGAAAGAGTTCCACTGAAACAAAAGGAAAGAACAATCTGGTCACGATTAATAATAATAATAATAGAAAATTATTCTATAGTTACAGCCACTTTAAAAAGTGCTCCCATTCACCAGGCGGCAACAAAAGCCCTCGCTGCCTCCTCGACGGCTGTTAAAGGCACCATGGAGGGTCGGCCATCGATCACACTGGCATGGAGGAAACTTGAAGGACTCTCCGCTCGTGGAGACGGGGCATCTCGGGCCAGCTAAAAATAATTCCCGCAATAAAGGAACAATATTGAATCTGGTTGCTTGCTGTAATGAAATGTAAGGACCCAATGGAGGTCTGGGCGCCTCTTAATTTTGTGGTGTCTTCTAGCACCAGCCAGGTTGTCGCAGGCCAGGCCGGAAGTGACAGAGGTCACAGGTTTGTGTCCGCTGTGTCGGACACTTGTTTCATTGTTTTATGTGGACACGGCAAATATCTCAATCTTATACCAGAAAAACAGACCTACGGATCGATAGAAAGACATACATACAGGCAGGTAAATGACAGACGGAAAGACAGAAATATATATAAATATATACCGACCGACAAACCGACTGACCCAGAGACCGAAATAACCGATAGATAGATAGACCGATAGACCGATAGATAGATAGATAGACCGACCGATAGACCGATAGACCGATAGACCGACCGATAGATAGATAGATAGATAGATAGATAGATAGATAGATAGATAGACCGATAGATAGACCGAGATAGATAGATAGATAGACCGACCGACAGACCGACAGACAGACAGACCGACAGACAGACAGACCGACAGACAGACAGACAGACAGACAGACAGACAGACAGACAGACCGACAGACAGACAGACAGACAGACAGACAGACCGACAGACAGACAGACAGACAGACAGACAGACAGACAGACAGACAGACAGACAGACAGACAGACAGACAGACAGACAGACAGACAGACAGACAGACAGACAGACAGACAGACAGACAGACAGACAGACAGACAGGCAGACAGACAGACAGACAGACAGACAGACAGACAGACAGACAGACAGACAGACAGACAGACAGACAGACAGACAGACAGACAGACAGACAGACAGACAGATAGATAGATAGATAGATAGATAGATAGATAGATAGATAGATAGATAGATAGATAGATAGATAGATAGATAGATAGATAGATAGATAGATAGATAGATAGATAGATAGATAGATAGATAGATAGATAGATAGATAGATAGATAGATAGATAGATAGATAGATAGATAGATAGATAGATAGATAGATAGATAGATAGATAGATAGATAGATAGATAGATAGATAGATAGATAGATAGATAGATAGATAGATAGATAGATAGATAGATATAGATAGATAGATAGATAGATAGATAGATAGATAGATAGATAGATAGATAGATAGATAGATAGATAGATAGATAGATAGATAGATAGATAGATAGATAGATAGATAGATAGATAGATAGATAGATAGATAGATAGATAGATAGATAGATAGATAGCCATCTGATAGATAGATAGATAGAATAGATAGATAGATAGATAGATAGATAGATAGATAGATAGATAGATAGATAGATAGATAGATAGATAGATAGATAGATAGATAGATAGATTAGATAGATAGATAGATTGGATAGATAGATAGATTACACAGACATCATCATCATGTACCCTGCCAACTGGCATAGGCGCTCATGATTCTCCACAGAAGACGATCCCTGGTCGATCCCTGGTTGCCTGGAACAGCTCTCTTGATAATATCCCTCCATGCCATCGTTTCAGCCCATCGATCATAATCTTTCTTAGTCTGCCTCTACCTCCTTTTCCACTGATCTTTCCAGTTGTCACGATGTTCTCCAATGTCTCTCTTCTCATTTTGTGACCAAAGAACAGTGTTTGTTGTATTTAGGTAACTACTTTCATTAGCTTCTTTCAAGTAATCGTTGTTAGTTACTCTGGCCGTCCAAAGTATTCGTAACCACATCTATGTTGCTTCAAAATTATTTCTTATTTGTTCACTGACATTCCAAGATTTACTGCCATACAGCAGAACAGGTTCTATGTAACTTTTTAGCACCATCTTTCTGACATTAAATCAGAGCGATTTATTGGATAATACACAGACGTATACACAGATATACAGGCAGACATACATACAGACAAACATACTAAATGGTAGACAGACAGACATAAAGAAAAACAGGTAGACAGACAGACCGACAGACACACAGACAGACACGTTTTTAAAAACCTAACCTAGTGACCACCAGTAAACACATGACAGGTCGGATGTATCGCCCAAACACCAGAGGACAAAGATCTGTAGCCGCCCCAGAGATAAAAACGACACTTATTAACACAAGGATTCAGGAATCTGGCTGCCAAAAAATTCCAGTTTCCTAAATCAGAGATATTTGTTGTTACAATGGAAACTGGGGAGGCTGCTCCAGGCAGGCAGGCAGGCTAGGGCGGGGAAGTAGGCCCAAGGGAAGACAGTGCCGACCAAAGACAGCAGATCTAAGTATCCCGAAGGTTCTGGCTGTGGGTAATACCAGTCAGCTCAACCAGGCAAAGGCGCGTGAGGCTGCAAATCCCGGGCGAGGATTATGAGATCACATCGACCTGCCAGAGTAGATCTTCCACGGGATTTGATCCTAATCCCGCCCAGCGCTTGGGGGTGTTTTTATAGCATACTCACACACACGGACAGACATACTGCTAGGCCAACAGGAGCAGGAGGGAATAACATATGTGCGTACACGCACCAAGACACGCTGGTTCGCGAACATATGGTGGTGAAAACGCGAGGCTTTGCTCGTGTGTACAAATCTGTACAGATCTCGTAAACGCAGTTTTTTTCTCTCTGTATTTCTAACACCGGAGATTAAGATGCCGTCGTGTGAAAGAATGAACCACTCAAATAATAAAAACAGTAGATGGAATGAGCTGCACACGGCGGAGAAGGGAAAAAAAAACCTAACATGTTAAAGAATGAACTGTGGAGTGGGATTACATGGAGGAGGACGAGATCTAAGAGAAGAAAAGGGGAGGGCGGGGGAAAGAACGAGAGCAGTTAGAATTAATGAAAAGAAAAAAAAATGTACCACTAGGAAATAAATAAACAAGGTCTCGGCAAAACTTGAAGAAGGAAGTCACTGGCACAAAGGAGAGAGTTAGAATCTTATATAAGAAATTTATGAAAGAAGAAAATACGTGATGGTGGAAGACACAAAACAAGAAGAACGGTGAACCGGTTGACTGATCAGACAGCCGATAAAGAAAACAGATTTACAGTTAGAGCATCATAGAGAAAATGGGAAAGGGAGATTGGAAGAAAAATTATGAAAGAATGCATAGTGCGGGAGGGACGGCAAGGCATAGATAAGAGAAGGAGAAAGATGACAGAGGAAAGGAAAGAGATAATGTTGAATGGCACATGTTGAATTATAAATCGACGTCACAGCACTAGGGACACCACGATAAGCGCTTCGTCCCCATCTCCAGCAGCAAGCAAGGAGTTACAATTCCGATGTTACCAGTAACTGTCTGATTGGGTATCCGTCTCGCCTTGCCCATGAGTGTCGAGCGTCAGCCAGATCCCCTTGTAACCCCTCGCAGTGCCATTCTTTTCAGAACGTAATGATCTATCTGTTCCTCGGCACTGTTCACTCGCTCCCAAAGGGCCCTCACAACATCCAGCTAGTCATACATCAATCTGTCTGCCTGCTCATTTCCCAACACACAGGCATTACCTGGAGAAAATATCCAGAGGTTGCTAACTAAGCGACACCTCTGAAGTGAATCAAAGACAGAAAGAAGAGAGATAGTTTAGATATCTGCAAAGTACAGTTTTACACTGTAGCTTTCAGTTAAAAAAAAAAAAAAAATCAAGAACGCTTTCCACATCTTCAGGTGTACTGGCCATACAGGGCTAGACAAATGTTTGATAGACAGACAAATCGGCACTGGGTATACGATGTGGTCGACACCATACCAGCCACATTTACTTCCCTGGTACCGATGTAAAGGTGGGTCGAAATAGAAGCCAAGGTCATTTGTGAAAAAGTCTGGCTCCTTCGGGAAGAAAGTGAATGTGATTTTAGGGACAAGGGAATGTTAGACATTTGCGAAAATGTCAGTTTCGGACACTAGAAAAGAAATAAGAAAAAAGAAACACACACACACACACACACACACACACACACACAGAGAGAGAGAGAGAGAGAGAGAGAGAGAGAGAGAGAGAGAGAGAGAGAGAGAGAGAGAGAGAGAGAGAGAGAGAGAGAGAGAGAGAGAGAGAGAGAGAGATAGTTCTAGCTGTTATCGCAGTTAGAAAGATGTTATCAGCGAGAAGAAAGAAAGATCCCGGCATTATCAAGGATGCGAAGGGCACCAATGCTATGTTGAAGGCGTGCTGACAGCGAGTGTTGAAAGACAGTGTTCTGTCCGAGGGCCTAAAGACCCCAAAGAGATTGTGAAGTTTTGGAACACCCCGACTAACATTTGCCTACTCATCTGTTAATCTTGTCACGGACTTGACCACACGACTGGACAAAGTATCCCCGATCCGGACCCCTAATGAAGGACCTCACAGACCTTTCACAACCCCGTCGGTCCACCCTGTCGTTTAGCGACGGCGCCCACCCGATGTCTCCCACAACAAAGCTACCAAAGAAAAAACAGGACATTTCAGCATTCTCAACGCCCCGTACCGCTCACGTGCGATCCTGGCGCGTGCCCTTTAAGGCACACGTGACGGTCGGTCATAATTGCAAGCTTTTACACGCCGGCGGAATGTGGGCAGTACTCGCCTCTGGTCATTGATGGAAGATTAGGGCAGTTGGGATCAGGCCCTGCATTGGTAGACAAAGGTGACACGGTTTTAATGACTAATATTATATTCATGTGTTTGGAAGTTACACGACCCTAAACGTGGACAATGAACGCGGAAAGGAGTAGGGTCAGGACGGTGAACGAAGGGATAAAGGCGATGGGGGTGGGGTAGGGGGTGTAGGGGAAGCTACCGGGGACAAGGGTCAAGGATATTCAAGAGGTAACAACTAGCGTACACTAACAATCGCTCTGGACATCCAGGGTTCGGTTGGTCGATAAAGGTTGGGATTTTTTCAGCTGCAGTTGGTGACTGTCAGCAGCTGGACGAGGTTACTCTAACTTCTGGGAGTCGCCGTGGTGTAGCGGCTAGACGCTTGCCTGAGGATCGGCAGGTCGTGGGTTCACGTCCTGACAGAGTCGGCCTTGCTTCAAAATTGACCCCGGGTCCCAGGTCGACCCAGTCTTGAGTGGGTACCGGGAGCAGTCCTAGGAAGAAAAGACAACCTGCGGGATGCTGACCACATCATTTGTTAAGCGCCTGTTAGTCTACAAATTAGCGGTCTAGCCCTATATGCCCAATTTGCCAAAAGACGTGGAAAAGGTCCTTTCACTTGCTTAACTTACTGTAGCTGCTGGACAGTGGGTTGTAGGCAACTAAGATGTACAGTTTTATTCTCACACACCGGCGTGTCAGTTTTTATCTTCCTGAATGGCAGTGGGTTGTGGACAACTGACGCTAATACGACTGCTTGACCGAGGACTTACGCTTGGTGAAGCACGTCTATATGCCGTCTTCGAGGCAAAGTCAGCAAATACTATAACCAAGTCCTCACTGGAACAGTCAGTATAGGTACCTTGGCGTAGCTGCTGCAACCTGGAGGTCTGCAGTTCAAGCCCCGGTGAAGGCTGGGATTTGTTCATGTAGACTTCTAGTGATTTTCCCTGGTTTCCGGGTAGTAAGATTGGACGCCCGTGTGTTTTCTTGAGCACGTAAAAAATCTATTGGCAGTTCGAAATCGACAGGAGTAGCTTAACGCCGCTGCCCGGGCAAAATTTAGAGTTAAACATCTACCCAAAGTATTTCAGGATCCTCGCCGGTGCCACGGAGTTCGTGCACTACGCTGAGAATCTTCAGACTCAGGCTTGAGTTAGAAGTAGACCGGAGCACTTATGGGTTACACCCGTGTGCCATGACGTTGATCCGCTGAATAAACGTAAACATATCAAAAGACTGAGCAGACGTGAGGACACCCAATGGGAAAAGACGTCACACAGCATATAACATTATAGCACAGCATTCTTCTTCTTCTGCCTTTCTAGCCCCCAATGGAGCATAGGACCTCAACCAACTCACGACAAGTCTTTCTAACCTTTGCTATCGCGTGCAGTTCTCATCATGTCCTCCCCATCTTTCTAACTTTATTCTCCAACTCCCTTCTCCGTGTGTTTTTGGCCTTTCTTTATTCCCATGTCCCAATGGGTTGCAGTGCAAGACATTCTAGTTATATTGTTCTCCGAGAGCACACTGGTAATACAAAAATCTACTGGTATGATCTTCCATACACGTGACAGGAGAACGAGCAACGTTGGCATTCTTCGACTCTCCATCCTCAAAATTAGCCTAAGCTCGACAAACTGTGGGTCAGGTGTTCAATCCTTTGCCATCGACTGCGGCCCACCCATGTTCTGGGAAATATATCTTTGTTTCTCTCATTTATGTTCAACACAATCAAACTCTCTTGATGCTGTATAAGGAGCTCCTAACCCCCCCTCCCCCAACATCCCCCTTTATCGGCACCTAGCTGGCGGGTGCTGGGGCGGCTGCGCCTCTTCAACTGGTTCACTTATCCATACAGAACAAGGGGTGTAACCACAGCGCCCCTTATTCCATTGACAAGGCGTAAATAGAGCTTTGAGTCCGTGACTTTCTTTTTCTTGTCTCTTGTATTGTCAACCGCACAATTGTTGTGTATGTTTTCGCCTGACAGAACAGAGAACAAGAGATTAACGCACAATTGGCTTCCCTGGACCGCTTCCCCTGCAGCGGTGGCCGGAAGGCTGGGCGGGGCTGGAGAGAGCCAACCTTGGTTGCGGTGGCTGTGGCATTCAACCCCGGGTCAAGCCTGACTTTTTTGTCCGGGAGAGAGGCCGGCCATGTCGTACGTGCCATGTGGCAGTTTGGGCAAGAAGAAAACCACGCATTCCTGCTTCACTTCATTTGTTAGGTCACCCGGGGTGACGCTGGGTTGTGGATGATACAGAAAGTTGGGTCGTTAGAGACCAGGGATTACCGGCTACAAGTTGACGGTTCGTGTCTCTCAGCTGGTGACGTGTCCAAGTCCCTGGGGTCTGGATGTTTGGTCAATGCTCCAAGTTGATCGTTTATTCACAGACCGTCTTGGTCGATAAAAAGTATTTGATTTTCTACCGTGTTTCCAAGAAAATAACAGTCTTTTATTTTTTATCCTTAGGGAGCCATTATAGCTTTTCTTCTTCTTCTTGTTCTTCTAGTTCTTCTTCTTTTGGTTCTTTTTCTTCTTCTTCTTCTTCTTCTTCTTCTTCTTCTTCTTCTTCTTCTTCTTCTTTGTTCACCGGTTGTAAGCTTTGGCGAAAAGACCTCGTTGTTCATCTATTTGGACTCTAGCCTTGTGCCAGGGCCTGAGTTGTTGGTGCGCATCAGTTTTACTGGCTTAGTTATATGTCGATAGGCAGGCAGAAGTGAGGCCAGATTTGATAGCGGTGAGACATACTTTTTTGTGTCGATAGGCAGACAGACAGAATTAAGGCCGGATATTTTAACGACCAGACAGGATTGTGTGTCGATAGACAGACAGAAGTAAGGCCATATATTATAACGCATAGACAGGATTGTGTGTCTACAGGCAGACAGACTGGGGAGCGGAGTATACAAACAATTTGTGGAGGTGATGTGGTGCGACGTTCACAGCGATCACTGGAGTGATGAAGAAATATATGTTGTAGCTCTGCATGTGTCAGCCCCGGGGCAAGTTTTTAAATAATAACAAACAGACCTGCTGGCTCCTAACGGTCGTCAAGGCGGGTCATGTGGAGAAGTGCTGGACCAAAAGGCGCAAATATCTCAGCCTAGCTGTACACCAGAAGTTGCCATAGAAGAAGAAGAAGAAAAAGAAGAAGAAGAAGAAGAAGAAGAAGAAGAAGAAAAAAGAAGAAGAAGAAAAGAACAAGAAGAAAAGAACAAGAAGAACAAGAAGAACAAGAACAAGAAGAAAAAGAAGCACCCAAAACCTAACATACTACAGTTGGAGAACAGAAATAGCCTAGCTGTAAACCGCAATGTAACGAGCCAACCGCCCCATTTAAACGAATGCAGTACACGTTCTATGGGTTCCAAGGCTGATCGTGTGTACATTTGCTTTTGTCTCCATAAGAGAATCGGCGATATCATTCTGGAAGAGGCAGGTTCGAGCCCACGTGTGGTTACTGAAGATGTTTAATTGAAATATTTGTGAACGCGTGTGCCGTTTCTGAATCTCAGATCAGAAATGCACAACTGTGAGTGTGTCTTGCCGAGACTGTGCGTACAGAGAATCTCTGAGCTCAAGCTCAGAGAAAGATGAGTCAGTGGGAGAGCTCTGGGACGGGAAAGGGGACAGAGAAAAGGGAAAACTCAAGAGCAGAGGAGTTGTACAAGAGGGTGAAAATGGAGGGAAAATGCAGACACTAGCAGACGTCATAAAAAGAGAGGAACCAGTTGAAGAGTCTGTGGGAGGATGCGAGGACAAGGCGAGAGGAGACAGGGGTGAGGACAGGCCTGGCGCGTCCCCAGCTTTGCCGCATCACGTGATGTCCACTCTAAACGTGTGAATATGATTGGCTGGCGTGTGCACGTGCGCTACCTGGGAACTCATTGGAGTTTAATTTGAGCAGAGATGTTTCTACGTCACTTGGAGAGGGCTGCAAATTCATGGCAGAAACTGGTGTTTTCTTGTGTATGCCATGTTGTGCGTGTCTTTTTTGTTTGTTTGATTAGACCATCTTCGGCAACCGGGTTGCTTACTGGCTGGTCAGTAGACGACTTTGTCGCCAGTCAGGACAATATTTGGGTCTGCTTCTTTTGATGGCAACAACATGCAGGGCTACTTAGTGGCGAGCAGTGTTAAGCCATTTAATAAGGCGCAAATAACCTAAGTCACAATTATAACCAAAAGCCCCCCCCCACCCCGCCACCATTCCACTTCCTCTTTGGGGGATTTTTTCCCCAATGTTAAGGGACACAACCTATCTTTACGTCTGCAATATGCCTTTCCTTCGTCTTCCTGTTTCCTTGATGTTAAATGGGTCACAGAGGTGCCTTAAATCCTTCCTCTTCTTTCCCGTCATACACTGGGATGTAGAGGTGCCTTAAATCCTTCCTCTTCTTTCCCGTCATACACTGGGATGTAGAGGTGCCTTAAATCCTTCCTCTTCTACTATGAGGTGCAGCAGAGGTACATTACCGTTCGGTTTATTCTTTATCTCTCTATTCTAAAAAGCAAAGGTACCAGACCTCTTAACACCACATCCTATCAACATTATTCCCTCTACATCCTCCCCCCCCCCCCCCCCCCCGAATAATACTCCCCTATCATCCTTCCAACAGTATTCCCTCTGTCTTCACATTCTGTCCACATCTCCCTGTTCCTTATATCCTCCAAATATTATTCCTCTCATTCCTTTTATTTTATTCTATTCCCATTCATGCTCCTGTTCCTATCACACCCTTCCAACAGCATTCCTTCCACACCCTCATAACAGTATTCCTTCCACACCCTTCCAACAGTAATCTTTTCACACCTTCCCACTATTATTCCCACCATACCCTCACAACAGTATTCCTTCCACACTCCTCTAACCGTATTCTTTCCACAACCTCGCAACAGTATTCCTCCCACACCCTCCCAACAGTATTCCTTCCACGTCCTCCCAACAGTATTCCGTCCACATCCTCCCAATAGTATTCCTGCCACGCCCTCCCAACATTATTCCTTCCACACTCTCCCAACAGTATTCCTTCCACACCCTCCCAACATTATTCCTTCCATACCCTCCCAACAGTATTCCTTCCACACTCTCCCAACAGTATTCCTTCCATACCCTCCCAACAGTATTCCTTCCACACTCTCCCAACAGTATTTCTTCCACACCCTCCCAACAGTATTCCTTTCACACCCTCCCAACAGTATTCCTTTCACACCCTCCCAACAGTATTCCTTTCACACCCTCCCAACAGTATTCCTTCCACACTCTCCCAACAGTATTCCTTCCATACCCTCCCAACAGTATTCCTTCCACACTCTCCCAACAGTATTTCTTCCACACCCTCCCAACAGTATTCCTTTCACACCCTCCCAACAGTATTTTTTCCACACTCTCCCAACAGTATTCCTTCCATACCCTCCCAACAGTATTCCTTCCACACTCTCCCAACAGTATTTCTTCCACACCCTCCCAACAGTATTCCTTTCACACCCTCCCAACAGTATTTCTTCCACACCCTCCCAACAGTATTCCTTTCACACCCTCCCAACAGTATTCCTTTCACACCCTACTAACAATATTTCTTCCACACCTTTCCAACAGTATTCCTTCCACATGCCCTCAACAGTATTCTTCCCACACCCTCCCAACAGTATTCCATTCACACCCTCCCAACAGTATTCCATTCACACCCCCAACAGTATTCCTTCCACATCTTCACAATATTATTCTCACCATACCCTTCCAACAGTATTCTTTCCACATCTTCACAATATTATTCCCACCATACCCTTTCAACAGTATTCCTTTCACGCCTTTACAATATTATTCCCACTATACCCCCCCCCCCCCCCCAACAGTATTCCTTCCACATCTTCACAATATTTTTACCACCACACCCTACCAACAGTATTCCTTTCACACCCTCCCAATTGTATTACAACACAATATTACCCCATCCACATCCAGATTTCCTGAAGAATGTTGTAGCTGTTGCACCAGATAGTCTATGTGTGTTACAAATGTTTATGTCAAGGTGCATCTTCAACTAAACAAAAGAATGACACCCACCCCCTCCCCCTCCCCCAACCAATCCCTTTATCTCTCTCTCTCTCTCTCTCTCTCTCTCTCTCTCTCTCTCTCTCTCTCAATTCTCAGCAGTTGAACGTAACGTTTTTCTTCTTCTCTATCTCTCTTTTGCTTTATCATCTCTTCTGCCCAACATGCCCACAACCTTCTTCCACTAGTCTATACCTTCGACGTCTCTTTCATAAATAATAAAAAAAAAAAAAAAAAAACCCCAACAAAACTTAGATTCACATTCATGGATTGCAGTATACGCTCGTATGTTTAAAAAAAAAAGAGTAAAAGAAATGAAATGAAATGTCGTCATCTATCATGGATGCCGTAAAAGGCGAAAAATGACGGTTGGTAAGGGTTGGCTGACTCATCGTGTTAAAAAAAACTTAACTGCAAAATGCCGCCATTTGTAAACAGGTCTAGGTAGACTGGGAGCAGTTGGTTGACATGCTAGGAGACAGTGGTAGTAGTGGGGGAGGAGGAGGATGAGTATGACAAAAAGGAGAAGAAGAATGAGGAGAAGAAGAAGGATTACACAGAGGAGGATGACGAGGAGGAGGATGACAAAGAGGAGAAGAGTGACAAACAAGAGAAGGATAAAAAGGAACAGCATGACGAGGAGGAGAATGATAAAGAGAGAGATAACAAATAGGAACAGGAAAATGAGGAGGAGAATGACGAGAAGGAGGAGGATCACGAGGATGCCGAGGGGGGATAATGACAAAGAGGAGAAGGATGACAATGAGGCGGATGTTGACGAAGAGGAGGAGGATGACGAGGGGGGAGGGAAAAAGAACAGGAGGAGGAACAACAACTGACAAGGGAAATATTAAAATGTTTCCAAACCGCATGGTAGTGATGGCGGGGAAGGAGGACGAAGACGTGGAGGCAGGACCGTCTTAACGCAATAGCCAAAGAGGAGGAAAATGACGAGGAGGAGAAGGGTGACGCAAGGGAGGGGAAGAAGAGCAGAAGAAGGAACAACAACAACAACAACTGACAAGGGTACTATTAACATGTATACCAACCGCGTGATAGTGATGGCGGGGAAGGGGGAGGAAGACGAGGAGGCAGGACGTCTTAGCGCATGGGTTGCTGGGCACTAGCCACGCCCCCTCCAGCCTAGTCCCCTCCAGCCTAGAGTCCCCTTCAGCCTAGTCCTCTCCAGCCTAGAGTTCCCTCCAGCCTAGTCCCCTCCAGCCTAGAGTTCTCTCCAGCCTAGTCCCCTCCAGCCTAGAGTCCCCTCCAGCCTAGAGTCCCCTCCAGCCTAGAGTCCCCTCCGGACTAGAGTCCCCTCCAGCCTAGAGTCCCCTCCAGCCTAGAGTCCCCTCCAGCCTAGAGTTCTCTCCAGCCTAGTCCCCACCAGCCTAGAGTTCCCTCCAGCCTAGAGTTCCCTCCAGCCTGAAGTTCCCTCAAGTCTAGAGTCCCCTCCAGCCTGAAGGTCCCAAACTGATCTGTGAATGTTAAGTGACGCGTCACTTAAGAACTTGGCAGTAATTCCACACTGTGCCGTCTAACCCGTGTTTACGCTGTAACCCATGTTTTACTGAAGCACCAATAAGAGTTAGTTGCGTATCCTTTACAAGACGTTGCAGAACCAACCCCAGCATGTTTTGGCTGTTGTGGTTTTTCTAGGCACATTTACGTCCAGTAGTTCGCCATTGCTTTCTGGACGATCGGCTTCTCGATACCACCGGCGAAAGGTCTGCAGATGGGATCGAACCCGGCACCGCAGCATTAAGAAGCTCGTTCGCTATGCCGAAGTCACAGACGCCATTACCAATAACTATATGTTTAATAGTATCAACGATTTACATCTCATTCCTCTGAGCATCTGTCGTAGGGCCCCAGCACACTGATTTACTCGGAGGCCTATAATGCCGTTAAGACGGCCCTGGGATTAGGAGGGACAGGACAGGAGGAAAAGAAAGTAGGCAAAGAAGAAGAAGAACAACAGTGACCATTAATAGCAACATGCATACCAACAACGTGCTGAAACAAACAAATAAACAGACAGATGTATAATACAAAAAACTGCAAGACTTTACTATCAGATAACTAGTGAAAAATGGCTTTTGTAAATGATCTACTGGTAAAAAGAAGAAAGAAGAAAGGGAAATGAATAAATGTAAAGCAGAAAAAAAAAAAAAAAAACTAACCAAAAAGAACGGAGAAGAAAAGGAAGAAATGCCTATCGCATCCTGTGTTGACATACCTGGACGGTAAAGTGAGTTCTCTTATTGATGTCTGCGCCGGAAACCACTGTGATATAGATAGCTTTCTCCTAGCTACATCTGGCTGCTGCCCCAACCCCTTTTCTCTCTTACTCTCTCCTGGCTTCTCTCTGGTCTAACTTTACTGTTTATCCTTTATCTCTTTCTCCCCACTCATTAATCATTCCTCTCGTCTGTTCTCTTTCTATTTCCGATGTCAACTTCGCGAAAGAAAGAGCTCCATAAATAAAACTGCACTACTTTTCTCTCCAATGATCTGCTCCTGCCGCAGATTTTATTAACGAGCCATGATCTGTCGTTCCTTCTTGATGTAACAGGCTTTCTTTATTTTACTTTATTTATCACACTCCGTCCATCTCTCATTTTTCTCTGCATCCACGAAAGCACTTTTTTTTCTGTTAAAAAAGTCTCACTCGCTCTCTGACCCTCTCAACGTGTCTCGTTAAAGCTGTCAGAGACGAAATGCTGACAGGAGGTGTCAGAAAACCTGTCAATGGATTGGTTATTCTGTCTCACGAGAAAGTCCTGCGTTTACTACTAAACTAACCTATCACAAGCTTGTAGGCGGGGCTTAATATAAAAACTGATTGGTTCTGTTATCTTCAAAAAGCGCCTGGCAGTTGCACTTCACCAAGGAGGCTGGCGTTATTTGTCACCCCAGATGAAGCCACGCCCCACTAGTTATCTGCCTGCAGTGCCAGACAACCCCGTCTAGCGGGTTCTCGACAACGAGTTTCAGAAAAGTGAAAGTTGGTCCTGGCAGAGTTCATTCTCACACACAGGCCTGGATGTGAACCCAAACCAGGAGTATATCAACTTGAGGATATTTATCATAACAATTCCGTGTAGTCTTACATCGCAGCACACTCTGGAGCAGGTGGCCACAATAGGTGTCAATTCTGGGAACGTTTCCAACCACACATCGGCGATTTTCAAGCAGGAAATAACTGTCGGATATTGGTTATGTGTCAGTGGTACAGGTAGCGAGTGTTGTACCGTGTTGACCCAAGGTCTGCATCAATAAATTAGGCTTAATTATCTATTATTACTTTCTCTATTTCCGTCCGCGGCATCGAGCCGACCGTTAGCGCTGTAGCCATAAAGTGTATATTACCGATGTTTGAGTCGAATCTCTACGTGTGTAAGTAACTTATGAGATAAGCAATGTGTACAGTTAATGGGATTCTGTAGACAAACAATACGATTTACCAACCCAGCAAGGGTAGAAAACTAACGAACTGTGCCTGGAGAGTGAGCCAAGGATGGACTCCAAGAGACGGTGGGGTTAGGGAATGACAACAGCGCGAATACTTTGGTATTGGGTGGAGAGACCTGTTTCTGCAGGAACCACACCCGGAAAGATGCCGGCTCTGTGTCTGCAGTGACCTGGACGTCAACGTTTAGGGCTCCAGCGAAAGGGCTCAGTCTTGTAGATAAGTCAAAAACAGGAACAGCAAAAACAACAGGACATCAACGGCCACAACCGGTACTTGACCAACTGGACTGGTTAGAATCGATCGATCCGTGTCCTTTCTACAGATTCACCAAACCATCCTAAGATGTTAAAAATTTGAATCCGGACGAGAGACCAACAGGAAAGATAGCACATTCAACCTCCGGGAGAGGTTATAATTAGGGCCCCAGTGACGGGTTTACCAGCCGCTTGGTACCTGCAGTCCTGTGCGGGTAAGGACGGATTTGTTTTAATAGAGACAGCTCCCCCCGAGTGGTGCCCGGGCCCATTTGTGGGGGGGGGGGGAAGAACAGACTCACTGCCTCCCCCAACAAGCATGACGTAAGAGTCGACTAACTAGGGGATTCTTTTAAAGTCGCAGTGCATCTGCCCGAGAGACAAGGAACCAATAGTCTGCATACAGATAAGTGATGTGTGTAAAACGGATGTGCAGGCAGCGTTAAGGTTCCGCTAAAGTCCGGAGGTGGACGAATATCTAGAATTTTCCGCCGGAGCTTACAGCCGGTACAGGCGAGGAAGTAGAGGGGACAGAACACAACAATATCATCCTGTGACTGCCGATAACAAGACTAGGCCGGTGTCATGGCCGGCGGGCTGTGTACCCTTTCTGTCGACAAAAGCTGGAAACATCTGTAACAGCACATATCGGGTAATACTATTATAAATAATAAATATATAGACGATTGATGGGCACTCATATGAAGAAAAAAGACTGGAAAGAGAGAACAACACACTAGACAACACGAAAGCTACATAATTACCATGCCGGCAATCGAACTTGTCATCTTCTAACAACGACAGCGCTTCGCTGCAGGAACAAATGTGTTAAGAGGCATGATCAACTAGGTACCTCACGAAAGAAGTGGAAAAAATGTATCTCACAACACTGAAACAGCACCAGAGGTTACAGGAATTCGTATTAACCCAGCAAATGTAGAAAAACAAATACAACAACAAAGATAATAGAAATGGCTGCAGAATACAACAGTTCACAGACAATAATGAGAGGACGGGACAACAGTTCACAGACAATAACGAGAGGACGGGACAACATTTCACAGACAATAATGAGAGGACGGGACAACAGTTCACAGACAATAATGAGAGGACGGGACAACAGTTCACAGACAATAATGAGAGGACGGGACAACAGTTCACAGACAATAATGAGAGGACGGGACAACAGTTCACAGACAATAATGAGAGGACGGGACAACAGTTCACAGACAATAATGAGAGGACGGGACAATAGTTCACAGACAATAATGAGAGGACGGGACAACAGTTCACAGACAATAATGAGAGGACGGGACAACAGTTCACAGACAATAAATAATGAGAGGGCGCGACAACAGTTCACAGACAATAATGAGAGGGCGCGACAACAGTTCACAGACAATAATAAGAGGGCGGGACAACAGTTCACAGACAATAATGAGAGGGTGGGACAATAGTTCACAGACAATAATGAGAGGGTGGGACAATAGTTCACAGACAATAATGAGAGGGCGGGACAACAGTTCACAGACAATAAATAATGAGAGGGCGCGACAACAGTTCACAGACAATAATAAGAGGGCGGGACAACAGTTCACAGACAATAATGAGAGGGCAGGACAATAGTTCACAGACAATAATGAGAGGGCAGGACAATAGTTCACAGACAATAATGAGAGGGCAGGACAATAGTTCACAGACAATAATAAGAGGGTGGGACAATAGTTCACAGACAATAATGAGAGGGTGGGACAATAGTTCACATACAATAATGAGAGGGTGGGACAATAGTTCACAGACAATAATGAGAGGGCAGGACAATAGTTCACAGACAATAATGGTCTTTATAGCCCAATTTTGTTTTGAGTACATACCAACTGGAAGATGTTGCCACAACTAGGACATTTTATGGAGAAAAAAAAGGAGACAAAAACAGTGTGAGAAGATTCTTAACAACCTTTAGTCCCGGGATATAAAAATGGTAGTATGCGAACTGATGGACGCAAAGAAGATTGGGGGATACAGGAATATGGACAGACATCATCTCTAACGCAAGTCTATGAACAACGTGATGATGATTCATGGTCTGATGCACATGCAACTCGCTATCCTTCACTCGGGTTTTCTTCCTCATGAAAGGGCATCAGACTGAGCGACAAGTAAAGCTAGTTACTGTCACATTATCAGGAACAAAAACGACAGGTCAACGCTGCGGTTAGAATGCCTTCATCGGCACATTGATTAACTGTGCAATACCACAAATACGAAAAAAAAAAATATACAAAACCACTTAGCCGAAGTATCTCCGATAGAGATCACATGAATGTCTGGTCACTGAATCCCTGACACGTGTGTGATCACCGGAAATTCATCTGACATACTCTACGTGTAATGTATGCGTGTGAATTATAATTACTGAGATAACTAGCATCTCACCGGTGTATATCTTCATAGACACTTGTGCTCTATGTGCTTCAGTGAAGTTCTGCTTTGTACACTCCAGACAATATACCTATATATATATACCCGATAATCACTAACAAACAATGTCAATATTCTGACTGTGTCAGTTTCTAGATTTATATTACTGTCACAGATACAGGGACAGTCTTATAGGGAAAACTATACATTTATACGACAACTGTGTGGTCAGTTACTGGGTATCTGTGTGGTCAGTTACTAGGGATCTGTACAGTCCGTTACTGGGGAATCTGTACGGTTAGTTTCTGGGTATCTGTGTGGTCAGTTACTGGGTACATGTGTGGTCAGGTCCTGAGGATATGTACAGTCCGTTACTGGGGAATCTGTACTATCAGTTACTGGGTATCTAGGCAGTCAGTTACTGGGTATCTGTGTGGTCAGTTACTGGGTATCTGTGTGGTCAATTACTGGGTATATGTGCGGTCAGTTACTGGGTATCTGTGCGGTCAGTTACTGAGGATCTGGGCGGTCAGTTACTTGGTATCTGTGTGGACAGTTACTGAGGATCTGTGCGCTCAGTTACTGGGGATCTGTGTGGTAAGTTACTGGGTATCTGTTTGCTCAGTTACTGGGTATCTGTGCGGTCAGTTACTGGGTATCTGGGCGGTCAGTTACTGGGTATCTGGGCGTTTAGTTACTGGGGATCTGTGTGGTAAGTTACTGGGTATATGTGTGCTCAGCTACTGGGTATCTGTGCAGTCAGTTACTCGGTATCTGTGCGGTCAGTTACTGGGTATCTGTGCGGTCAGTTACTGGGTATCTGTGCGGACAGTTACTGAGGATCTGGGCGGTCAGTTACTGGGAACAAGTGCAGTCAGTTACTGATGATCTGGGTGATCAGTGACTGGGGATATGGGCGGTCAGTTACTGGGTATCTGGGAGGTCAGTTACTGGGGATCTGTGTGGTAAGTTACTTGGTATCTGTGTGGTCAGTTACTGGGTATCTGTGCGGTCAGTTACTGGGTATCTGTGCGGTCAGTTACTGGGTATACGTGCGGTCAGTTACTGAGGATCTGGGCGGTCAGTTACTGGGGATCTGTGCGGTCAGTTACTGAGGATCTATACGGTCAGTTACTGGGTACATGTGCGGTCAGTTACTGATGATCTGGGCGATCAGTTACTGAGGATATAGGCGGTCAGTTACTGGGTATCTGTGCGGACAGTTACTGAGGTTCTGTAAAGTCAGTTACTGGGGATTCAGTGCAGTCAATAGCCTGTAGAACGCAATTACATAGCAGCAGGAACAAATTGAATCGAATTTGATGTTGTTAGCTTGTGTTCCTGAAAGTTAAAGCGATGTTTGTTAACTTCGTTGTATCACTAGTTCATGCCAGTGTGTTTTGTGTCCTGTGTTTAGCAACGGATGACGCTGTGAAGCCGAAGGGTATTCGGTGCCGTTCATCAGGGGACACCAGAACGGTGGCTGGACGACTGGAGATCACAACTGTCAGTGGCCGTGTGTAGGCAGGGAAAGAAGTAAGGGTGTCCACTGAATTCAGAGGACTCCCTGTGAGTCTTTCCCGTGGCAAGTGTCCTGCAAAAACAAGCACCTTCGTCACCCTTTACACGAGCGGGTGCCTCACTATTTTACCATTATTCCAACCCTCAGCCCGCTGCCCCCCGGCCCGCAGGGGTCCGGTGTACCGGTGATTCCCCACCCTTCAAATTACACAGCCCTGCTGTCTCCCGATATACCCATGTCACCGCGGGGCCGGCACCTGGATTGTGGGGGCCCCATGTCGCCCAGAGGGCAGCACCTCGATTGTGGGGGCCCTATGTCCCCGAGAAGTAGACATACTGACTGTGTGGGGCCGATGGGCCACGAGAGACTGGATTGTGTGGGGCACAACATAGTGGGCCACGATCGGGGCGACTACGGGCGGCCGATGGATGCCACAGATAGACTGGATAGAGGGCCGATGGGCCCAGATAGACTCGACTACATGGATCACGGACTTATGTATATAGCTCACGATAGATTAACTGATCTGAGATCTCATGAAAGATTCGGCCCTCACGACAGACTTGATTACGGCGGCCCCCAAATGGGGCCCGACTGCGGGGGCCCGGATAGCAACATGAACACAATGGGCAAGCTGGGGTTGGATATGCGACACGGGGGAGCTATGGTGGCTGAGGACGATCTGAAGGACGACTACAACTTCAGCGGATACGGCTTCATTCAAGACCAACACAGGGTGAGTACTTGTCATCGTCATCATCATTATTATCGTCACTACCATCGTCATCACCGTCTTCATCGTCAGTAACATTTCGTCGTCATCATCAGTAACATTATCGTCGTCATCATAATCATCATTTACAGCATCACCGTCGTCATCATAATTAGCAACATCATAATCATCATTTAAAGCATCACCGTCGTCATCATAATTAGCAACATCATAATCATCACCATCATCATCAAGAACAACAACATCATTATCGTCATCACCAACAACATCATCATTACCAACACCAACAACAACATCACCATCATCATCACAAACAAAAACATTATCATCATTACCATCATCATTACTGTCCTTATTAATATAATTACAATCAGTACTGTTATCGAAAGGTGACTGACTTTGGCTCAGATCGACCTAGTCTTGAAAAGTTATGGCGTTAAGTCCTGGGAAGTAAAGGTGGCCGGCGTGACGTTGGCCACATCATCCCCCGAGTGCAGACGGGTCTAAAAAATAACGGTCTAAGAATACATGACTAACTGGTACAAAGGTGTGGAACAGGGGTCCTTTACTTTCCTGACAATACTGTTACCACCAATGACATCATCATCGTCTTCAGACTCTGTAACTAGCCATCATGAGGTCAGTCGCCGATGTATAGACAGATTTTGCAGTTACAACTTTGCTGCAATCTTTTTTTCTTTTCTTTTCCGAATACAAAATTATTTGGGTATCGTTGCATAGTATCGTAACAACGGCAGACACGATACTGACTGATACATTCATGCACCTTCACATAGATGGACATAACTGACCAGGCACTGTCACACAGCCTTAGAGGAACTGAGGCCCCCCCCCCCTCCCCAACTATCCCTTCCTTAAAGTGTAAGGGAGCTAGCTAACCGCCGTATTTGTCAGTGTATAAAGTTATCTTTTTAAAAAGCCGTTGATATGTATTTCACATATTGTTATTGAATATCCATTTAGCACACTGTTGCTGTTATTATTATTATTATTACACACTAAAATAGGTCTTAGGCCCCTTGAGTCGCTCCCAGTTCCCAGAATATGTGTCCCTCCGAGCACTGACGATGTTTTCTTTGTGTCAGACCACTTTTATGTATTGAAGTTTTCTCTTAAATATTTGTGGATACATTTCAGATATTATTATTATTATTATTATTATTATTATTATTATTATTATGTTTTAACAATTTGAAACAATATTATTATTATTATCCATTTGGGAAATTATTGTTACTATTATTGGTATTTTTTTATTATTACTATTATTATTCATTTGCGACATTATTATTATCATTATTAGGCATTTAAAAAAATAGATCTCTAAAACGGCGGCCTTCCACTGCGAGTCTAGCCCTACATGCCCAAGACGCGTGAAGAAAGGGAAAGGGTAATTGGTTTTACTTAAGGTTCCACCCCCTTTGACCCAAAAGAGTACCCGCGCCCTCTATAACAGTGGCTATCAACCGTCCTATCTATCTGTCTTCTTTTACCCCACCAGGATATCACACAAGCGATAAACACCCGATGACACAAAGTTCCACCATGCGGATGAGGATCACCGTGGAGAGGTCAGGGAAACCGCGTTCAGCCATTTATGGCCGGGCTATATTGCGGCCCCTGGAAAGAGCCAGAGTAGGGCTTCAAATAACCAAAACAATTGCATCCCTCAAAAGGATGTCGAGATTTTTAATCAACCGTCCTAATGCAGCGACCCTTCAATACAGTTTCCTGATGTTGTTGCGACCCACAAACAATTATTTTCCTTCATAATTTCAATGAATTAATGTTTTACGATGGTCTTAGGCGACCCTTGTAAAAAGATCATTCGACCCTAAAAAGGTCGTAACCGCTAGGTAGAGAACCGCTGCTCTGTGTGTTTATATTGTCTCTGCGCCCAATCTCAAGAGCTCCTACCAACCACACCCCTGCACAAATCCGTCACAGTTTTGTTGGATCTTTAGCGACAGCCGTCACATGTGTATTGCTACAACATACTCTACTAGTCTACTACTATTATAGACGGGTCTGCGCGCCCAATTTGTGACCTTTTGACAATAAAGTTCATTCGTTCTTACGTGAAGAAAAAAAAAAATGCAAAACTTGAAAGTTTTATCTAGAACACAATCGAAAATCTCTCGACTAATAAACACATGTTCCAGACGAAATAAACTACTGATAAAATAGCTGTTTTACATAAACAGGTTGGCACGGCAAAAAAAGTTCTGTTTATAAAACTGGACTCAACAGTATCGCTTCAAAATAGTCTATAAATCCGTTCAGAGATGCCCGATTTATAGATGTGTGGCATTTTTCCCCTTATAAAGCTGACTAAAAACACACAATCTAGTACAGTTCTAATGAAAGAGGATAACGATCATTGCTCTCCGGACACGCTCGTGGGTGATCCGATCACTGCCATCATAAAACCTTCAGGGAGCGCTGACTAATGTCGAGGACTGGGGGGTCAACTAGTGCGCCAGATTTACGGATATTTAGAATGTGTCCCCCGGCTAATCCTGTCCTGTTGTTGTTGTTGTTGCTGCTACTGCTTCCTCTTCCTTCCTTCCTTCTTTTCTTTCTTCTTTCTTTCTTTCTTTCTTTCTTTCTTTCTTTCTTTCTTTCTTTCTTTCTTTCTTTCTTTCTTTCTTTCTTTCTTTCTTTTCTTTTCTTTCTTTCTCTTTTCTTTCTTTCTTTCTTTTCTTTTTCTTTCTTTCTTTTCTTTCTTTCTTTCTTTCTTTCTTTTTCTTTCTCTCTTTTCTTTCTTTCTTTTCTTTCTTTCTTTCTTTCTTTCTTTCTTTCTTTCTTTCTTTCTTTCTTTCTTTTTTTTCTTTCTTTCTTTCCTTTCTTCTTTCCTTTCTTTCTTTCTTTCTTTTCTTTTTCTTTTTCTTTCTTTCTTTCTTTCTTTCTTTCTTTCTTTCTTTCTTTCTTTCTTTCTTCTTTTCTTTCTTTCTTTCTTTCTTCTTCTTTCTTTCTTTCTTTTCTTTCTTTCTTTCTTTCTTTCTTTCTTTCTTTTCTTTCTTTCTTTCTTTCTTTCTTTCTTTCTTTCTTTCTTTCTTTCTTTTCTTTCTTTCTTTCTTTTTCTTTCTTTCTTTCTTTCTTTCTTTCTTTCTTTCTTTCTTTCTTTCTTTCTTTCTTTCTTTCTTTCTTTTCTTTCTTCTTTCTTTTCTTTCTTTCTTTCTTTCTTTTCTTTCGTTCTTTTCTTTCTTTCTTCCTTTCTGTTTGGTGTGTTTTGCTTACTCATTGTCCAAGATTCAATGTCCTCAAATGGTTATATGTAACATACATAAACTCTCTGTCAAGCTTACATCAACAATGATTCTTTTATTTTAAACACGTTTTTGCTGTCCTATATCCATCTTGTCATTGTCTCTGATAGATCTTCCCTCCGATGCTATTCCCCGTACCTAGACACTTGAACGCCCGTACTGGCCACACATCGCTACCAATGACTTTTCGCTGCATATTTCCCCACGATCTGTTGGGCTGCTCTACTTTTGGTTTTGTTTGCTGTTAGTTCCGTCTTATTGATATCCGAGCTGAGGCCTACATATCCGCTCCTCACAAGTGTATCTGTTCCCTGTTTTTTTTCGGACTGCTTGCTATCAACTCAGTTATCGGTATTTACCTCCAACCATTTTGTATCAGCCAGCTTATTTATACAATACATTATTTTTTACACCCCTAATATATTAATATATCTTTAGCGGCATCCTTATGCACTCACATTATTTTTAGGCGCACTGTTATCTATATTTAACTATTTCCTGCAGACGCTCTGTTATACAATAATACACACACACACACACACACACACACATATATATATATATATATATATATATATATATATATATATATATATATATATACACGAGGGCCTTCAGTACTATCCTTTCCTAGCCCCGAGTGTTCACTTCTATTAGCATCGAGTGCCCACCTCTCTTAGCCTTGAGTGCCCCCATTTCCTAGACTTGAGTGCCCCCATTTCCTAGACTTGAGTGCCCCCATTTCCTAGACTTGAGTGCCCCCATTTCCTAGACTTGAGTGCCCCCATTTCCTAGACTTGAGTACCCACATTTCCTAGACTGGAGTGCCCACATTTCCTAGACTTGAGTGCCCCCATTTCCTAGACTGGAGTGCTCACATTTCCTAGACTGGAGTGCCCACATTTCCTAGACTGGAGTGCCCACATTTCCTAGACTGGAGTGCTCACATTTCCTAGACTGGAGTGCCCACATTTCCTAGACTTGTGTGCCCACATCTCTTAGCATTGAGTGCCTACCTCTCCTAGCCTTGAGAGCCCATGTTTCTTAGCCATAAGTGCCTACATCCCCTAGCCTAGAGTGCCCACATTCCCTAGCCTTGAGTGCCCACATTCCTTAGCCTTAAGTGCCCACATCCCATAGCCTTGAGTACCTACCTGTCCTAGCCTAGAATGCCCATCTCTCTTAGCACTGAGTGCCCAAATCTCCTAGCCTTGAATGCCTACCTCTTCTAGCCTAAAGTGGCCACATCTCCTAGCCTTATCCTCCTCTCCTAGCCTTAAATGTTCCGCTTTCTCTGAGTATTGACTTCTCCTATTATTGGCACGGCTTCTACAGTCCATTACTTAAGTCTAGCCCCACTTTAAAAATATGTAACTCAATAACCCTTGTGTGCAAGTTGTTAAAATTTGGCATACAATCTGTTAATAATCATGTTCTTGTGCGACATGTTTAAAAAAAATGTAAACAAATATCTAGTTTTCACTCTGGCGTAAAAGCATGCTTACAGCTAACCCAACAACCGGAACTTTTCCAAAACATCAAATTGCACGCGTGTCTAGGGCCTTTCAATCTCCTTTTCCATCTCCAAGATTACTCTCCCGAGAGTTGCGGATTTTTTTCATCGTATGCCGGATAGTCCATCAAAATAATCACCACGCATCGCTGCACATGTGAAATGATTTCCAAACAATCTCTAAGCCTCTGTCAATTACTGTATATTCTTTTTTTTTAGGGGCATACAAACAATTAGTTAAGCAAAGATCAAAGAAACTCGCCGCTTCACAAAACCAGCAGCACTAGAACCGATTGCAAATTATAACATTAAATGTAAGAAAATTAAGAACGTATGAAAAAATTACTGTTAATCCGCACAGGAGTTTTTCAGCTATTTGTTGGGTGACTGCGTGGTCTCGAGGCATGGTGTCCGCCTCGAGTGCTAGAGGTTCCGGGTTTAATCCCCGGTAAGTGCTGGGATTTTTCCACGTGGACTTGGACTTCTAGTAATTTCCCCTGGTCTCTGGGTAGTGAGATCGGACGCCCGTGTGAAAAAATCCCTTGCAGTTGGAAATCGAAAAAACTAGCCTAACGGCGCTGCCCGGGCAGAATTTGGAGTAAAAAATCTAGTGTTTCAGGATCCTCGCCGCTGCTACAGAGCCTGTGCACTGTGCTGAGCTTCTTCGGACTCAGACTTGAGTTAGAAGAAGAACGTAGCACTTATAGGTTACTAACCGTGTGCCATGATCCGTTATACACAACCTCGAACCTCAAACCTCAAGATATTTGTTAAAGTGTGAGAGCACAACTTTTGGAACCCACTATACCTGGAGAATGTCCCAGTCAGTGCACGTGCTCGGCCAGCTGGGCCATTATAACCGGATAGGTCACTGGCACGTTTATGTCCGGCCCTGGTAGATCGGGCCAGCGACTGACCCCTAGATCCACTGGGATCTGCCTTATCTCTGATCACCCTGCTTGTGTGGTTGAGCTGGTTATCTCCACCCCCATGTGGGACGAATGTTTCTTTATTTTGAAGCCCCACCCTGATTGTTGCCGGGGGCCCTAATGTAACCTAACGGTTGAACGGGATTTCAGGGACCTCTCCACGGGTGATCTTTATCCGAATTGTGGCAGTTTGTGTCACCAGGTGTTTCTAGCTTAGTGTGATGTCTTGGTGGGGTAAAAAGTCAGTCTGTTTGAGCTGGAATGTGTACAAGCTGGCAATGTGTACACCGACTGTCTGTCTGAGCCGGCAATGTGTACACCGACTGTCTGTCTGAGCTGGAATGTGTACACCGACTGTCTGTCTGAACCGGCAATGTGTACACCGACTGTCTGTCTGAGCCGGCATTGTGTACACCGACTGTCTGTCTGAGCCGGCAATGTGTACACCGACTGTCTGTCTGAGCCGGCAATGTGTACACTGACTGTCACTCTGAGCTGGTAATCTGTACACCGACTGTCTGTCTGAGCTGAAATGTGTACACCGACTGCCTGTATGAACCGGCAATGTGTACACCGACTGTCTGTCTGAGCTGGAATGTGTACACCGACTGTCTGTCTGAGCTGGAATGTGTACACCGACTGTCTGTCTCAACAGACAATGTGTTCACCGACTGTCTGAGCCAACAATGTTTGCACTGACTGTCTGTCTGAACCGGCAATGTGTTCACCGACTGTTTGTCTGAGCTGGAATGTGTACACCGACTGTCTGTCTGAGCTGGAATGTGTACACCAACTGTCTGTCTGAACCGGCAATGTGTTCACCGACTGTCTGTCTGAGCTGGTAATGTGTACATTGACTGTCTGTCTGAGCCGGCAATGTGTACACCGACTGTCTGTCTGAACCGGCAATGTGTACACCGACTGTCTGTCTGAGCTGAAATGTGTACACCGACTGTCTGTCTGAACCGGCAATGTGTACACCGATTGTCTGCTGAACCGGCAATGTGTTTACCGACTGTCTGTCTGAGCTGGAATGTGTACACCGACTGTCTGTCTGAGCTGGAATGTGTACACCGACTGTCTGTCTGAACCGACAATGTGTTCACCGACTGTCTGAGCCGACAATGTTTGCACTGACTGTCAGTCTGAACCGGCAATGTGTTCACCGACTGTTTGTCTGAGCTGGAATGTGTACACCGACTGTCTGTCTGAGCTGGAATGTGTACACCGACTGTCTGTCTGAACCGGCAATGTGTTCACCGACTGTCTGTCTGAGCTGGTAATGTGTACATTGACTGTCTGTCTGAGCCGGCAATGTGTTCACCGACTGTCTGTCTGAGCTGGAATGTGTACACCGACTGTCTGTCTGAACCGGCAATGTGTTCACCGACTGTCTGTCTGAGCTGGAATGTGTACACCGACTGTCTGTCTGAACCGGCAATGTGTTCACCGACTGTCTGTCTGAGCTGGTAATGTGTACATTGACTGTCTGTCTGAGCCGGCAATGTGTTCACCGACTGTCTGTCTGAGCTGGTAATGTGTACATTGACTGTCTGTCTGAGCCGGCAATGTGTTCACCGACTGTCTGTCTGAGCTGGAATGTGTACACCGACTGTCTGTCTGAACCGGCAATGTGTTCACCGACTGTCTGTCTGAGCCGGCAATGTGTACACCGACTGTCTGTCTGAACCGACAATGTGTTCACCGACTGTCTGTCTGAGCCGGCAATGTGTACACCGACTGTCTGTCTGAGCTGGTAATGTGTACAGCGACTGTCTGTCTGAGCTGGCAATGTGTACACCGACTGTCTGTCCTAGCTGGCAATGTGTATACCGACTGTCTGTCCCAGCCGGCAATGTCTACAACTGACTGTCTGTCCCAGGCGGCAATGTGTCCAACCGACTGTCTGTCCCAGCCGGCAATGTGTACAACGACTGTCTGAGCTGGAATGTGTACGCAGACCGTCTGTCTGAGCTGCTACTGTGTACACCGACTGTTTATGTTGATGTGTATTTTCTTAAACTGGAATAGGCTGATTTCTTTTCAGAAATGTTGTAGATTTTTTTTACTTTTAATTGCGAAATCTGTACAGGACGTTGCAGAATTAACTTCAGCATTGTTGTTGTTGTTGTTGTTGTTGTTGTTGTTGTTGTGTGCATGGAGCTGTTATGTAGTTGTACTTGGCAATTTTACCAGTGTATTCACCGCAAAGCGATCTGCTGCCCAATCGCTGGTAGATAAATGTAAATCGGGTATTACATAATCAGGAAGCGAATTCCCATAGCTAAGTCATATGCTCTGACTTTAATACTGTATATTTTATATCATAGTAAATATAACACTGAATTTTTATATTTAAGAACACAATTGTATATTTTTTATCATAGTATAGCACCGAATATTTTATATTTTAGAATATTACTTTATATTTTATATTTTAGAACACAGCTGTATATTTTATATTATAGTTCAAGACTATATATTTTATATTATAGTTTAGTACTCTATAGTTTATATTATAGTTTAGTACTATATATTTTATTTTATAGTTTTGTACTATGTATGGTATACTATAGTATAGTAGTCTATATTGTATGTTATAGTAAAGTACTCTATACATTATATTACAGAACAGTACTGTATGTTCTGCATTATAGTATAGGAATGTGTACTGTATTTTATAGTATAGTAGTCTATATTGTATATTATAGTAAAGAACTCTATACATAATACTACAGAACAGTACTGTGTGTTTATAATATAGTACTGTATACTGTATTTTATAGTTTAGTAGTCTTTATTCTATTGTATAGTATAGTACTATACATAATATTACAGAACATTACTATATGTTTTATATTATTGCATAGTACTGTACACTGTATATTATATTATAGTAGTCTATATTATATATCATAGTAAAGTACTCTATACATTATATTACAAAATATTACTATATGTTTTGGATTACTGTATAGTACTGTATACTGAATATTATAGTATAGTACTGCATATTTTATATTTTAGTATAGTACGCTATATTTTACAGTACTCTGCATTTTTTATTATACTATACACTCTATACATTATATTACAGAACAGTACTGCACATTTTCTTTTATTGTATAGTACTGTGTATTTTATATTAAAGTACAGTACTCTATATGTTATATTATAGAGCAGTACTGTATATTTTGTTTTGCAGTATCATCATCATAATGTGCCGTGCCGACTTGCTAATGCGTTCATGCATCTGCACAGATCTCGGTCCCTTATCCTCTGGAGATGAAATCCCTCCATGCCAACATCGCAATCCATCAATCATCGTCTCTCTCGGTCTACCTCTGCCTCTTCTATTGTTAAAAAGCAGTACTGAACCCTTTTTGATATTACCGTACTGTATATTTTATATTAAAGAACAGTACTGTATATTTTATATTATTGAACAGTACTGTATATTTTATATTATAAAACAGTACTGTATATTTTATATTATAGAACATTACTGTATATTTGATAATACAGAACAGTACTGTATATTTTATATTATAGAACAGTACTGTATATTTTATATTACCGAACAGTACTGTATATTTTAAATTATAGAACAGTACAGTATACTTTATATTATAGAACAGGACTGTATACTTTATATTATAGAACAGTACTGTATATTTTATATTATAGAACAGTACTGTATACTTTATATTATAGAACAGTACTGTATACTTTATATTATAGAACAGTACTGTCTACTTTATATTATAGAACAGTACTGTATACTTTATATTTTAGAACAGTACTGTATACTTTATATTATAGAACAGTACTGTATATTTTACATTATAGAACAGTACTGTATACTTTATATTATAGAACAGTACTGTATACTTTATATTATAGAACAGTAGTGTATATTTTATATTATAGAACAGTACTGCATATTTTATATTATAGAACAGTACTGTATACTCTATATTATAGAACAGGACTGTATACTTTATATTATAGAACAGTACTGTATATTTTATATTATAGAACAGTACTACATATTTTATATTATAGAACAGTACTGTATATTTTACATTATAGAACAGTACTGCATATTTTATATTATAGAACAGTACTGTATACTTTATATTATAGAACAGTACTGTATACTTTATATTACAGAACAGTACTGTATATCTGAGAAACCCCTGGCGCAGCGGCTAGACCTTCGCTTGATGATCCGAAGGTCGTGCGATCAGGCCTTGGTCAAGCCGATTTGTCTTTAAAATATAGGGCTAGCCCTATATGCCCAATAAGCCTGAAGGGCCGCTCACTTTTACTGTTTATTCTATCAAGAAATACATGTTCTCGTACACAACTACACAGACTGAGAGCTCGGGTCTCATCTGTTGGCTGATCCTCTTCTACCTCTGGGTGTCTCGCAATAATTTACATTGTTGTAAACCGAAACTCCAAACAGACTGACAGGCATCTTTTTCTTAGTTTTCACCGGCAGTAGTTTCTGGTTGTTCGTCCACTTCTGAACTTTAATCTTGTTCCAGCACTTGAGTTTTGGGTGCACTTCCGTTTTACAGAACTGGCTTAATTACATGCAGATTATTGGTTTCTCAACTCTTAGGTAAATGCACTCCGACTTCAAAGGATTCCTAATTAGTCGCCTTTTACTACCCGCCTGCTGAAGGAGGTGGGTGGGGGGGATGTGGGTCTATTACATCCCGCCCACACTCAAAGTGTGTCTCTGAAACCCACATAGGAAACACACAGATATGACACACCGCGCGAGAATCTACTTGTTTAAAATCCACACATGAAGGAGTGGCTGAACCTAGACCGGCTTTGGTTGACAGGCCGTGCTGCTGACGTCACCAGGTCGGGCTAACGATGCGTTAACGCGGTGTTTCTAAAACAATAAATAAACTATTGTCGACCGTGGCTAGGAAGGACAACTTAGATTTTTAACTTTCAGGTATCTACATTCCTTCTTTAATAATTTCACAGTTCTGGAGCCGGTCGTGACTGAACCCTAGTGAGTCCACTCCTAAATTCACGGGTGTAAGTTTACAGCCACTCGTGCACTGTTTAAGTACGAATCAAATCAAAACATGAATTGAAAATTTAAAACAAATAGGAACAAATCCGAATCCCCTTATTTCATATGATTAAAAAAAAAAAAAAGCTTTTCAAATTAATCAAATCAAAAAGATTTTTATCATCTGATCGTACTCTGGATTTTTGTCCCAATCAGTTCTCGAACCCCCCCCCCCCCACCCCCCCCCCCGCCGCACCCTTTCCGCCCACCCTCTCGCAGTAACAAGTGGTACTTTATTATTAGCCGACCACAAACATAGAAGATCCACAAGTCACGGGACAGTCAAATATTTCAGGGGGTGGTAGATCAAGCTTATAGTGTTTGGTTAAGCCTGGGTTAGGCTAGGGTTAGGTAACTGCACGAAAAGCTTTGCCTTGGAAGAAACGTTCTAAGGCACAGAAATACGTTACACCTGCTCTTCAAGGTTAGTTGCGTATCCTTTACAGGACGTTGCAGAACCAACCACAGCAAACCCTGGCTATTGTGTGGTTTCTCTAGGCAAATCTACGTTCAGTAGTTTGCCCTTTCTTCCTGGACGGTCGGTCCCCTTAAACCACTGCCGAAACCAACGCAAGGCCCATTGCCCGCAGCTGGGATCGAACCCGGCACCCCGGCATTACGAAGCGTTCGCATCAACTTAGCCACAGAGCCGGCACACCTGCTCTCATGGACTGTCCAGTGATGTTATTTGTGGTCGGCTACAAATCAATCACCCAACCATTTTCTGGCCTGGGTGTCATAACAAGATGTTGCAGACTGCAGAAAACAGACCCTGGCACGCAGGGGTCAGTAAACTCCCGGTGATGGTTCAGGGGCCTCGAAAAAAAAAGGGGGGGGGGTATACCCACTGTCTGGCTTACAAGCCAAGAACTTCTTCTTCTTCCACTCCTCCTGTAACCAGGTCTTTCTTAGTATGCCTCTTCTCCTCTGTCCCTCTACTGAGCCCTGCTGTATTGTTTTTGAGAGGCCGTCAGATCTTATTACATGTCCATACCATTGCATATTTCGCCTTTTTTCACTGTAGTTAAAATCAGTTCACAGTTGCCAATGTATTTATGTACAAGCTATTTCCTTTTCACTGTTGTTAAAATCAGTTCATAGTTGCTAATGTATTTATGTACAAGCTATCGCATTTTCACAATAGTTAAAATCAGTTCACAGTTGCCAATGTATTTATGTACAAGCTATTTCCTTTTCACTGTTGTTAAAATCAGTTCATAGTTGCTAATGTATTTATGTACAAGCTATCGCATTTTCACAATAGTTAAAATCAGTTCACAGTTGCCAATGTATTTATGTACAAGATATCGCCTTTTCACAGTAGTTAAAATCAGTTCATAGTTGCCAATGTATTTATGTACAAGATATCGCCTTTTCATTATAGTTAAAATCGGTTCATAGTTGCCATTGTATTTATGTACAAGATATCGCCTTTTCACTATAGTTAAAATCAGTTTATGGTTGCCAATGTATTTATGTACAGGCTATCGCCTTTTCACTATAGTTAAAATCGTTTCATAGTTGCCAATGTATTTATGTACAGGCTATCGCCTTTTCACTATAGTTAAAATCAGTTCATAGTTGCTAATGTATTTATGTACAAGCTATCGCCTTTTCACTATAGTTAAAATCAGTTCATAGTTGCCAATGTATTTATGTACAAGCTTTCGCTTTTTGACTATAGTTAAAATCAGTTCATAGTTGCCAATGTATTTATGTACAAGCTTTCGCTTTTTGACTATAGTTAAAATCAGTTAAAAGTTGCCAATTTATTTATGTACAAGCTAAACAAGCTACACATAAGCTATCTGCCGGGAAATCAACAATATGAAATTATTATATTTGAATGTAGTATTCTGCAGTAGTAATAGTTTTACCCCATTAGGACATCACACAAGCGATAAACACCCGATGACACAAAGTGCTACCATGCTGATGAGGATCACCGTGTAGAGGTCCCAAAAACCCCGTTCATCCGTTATGCCATATTTATGGCCGGGCTATATTGCGGCCCCTGGAAGAGCTAGAGTAGGGCTTCAAAGTAACGAAAAATTGCATCCCACAATGGGAGGACTGTGATTATGTAACACATGTGTAGTATTCTGTTACTGCTTTCGCTAGATGTATATGAGCCTTTTAAAGGATTACATAATGTCTGTGATTTAGCAAACACATTCTTTCGTATTTCTTTTAATAAAAAGTCAACGACAGTATATTATTATATGTATTTGCATCTGTGACTTAGGTGTTAAGAACGTAAATTTGCCTAAAATGAGCTCTGTCAAGAGCACTATTAGGACTGCTGTTCATTTCCGTAAGGCTGTTCTTAATGCCATCACTCCATTATTTCCGATGTCTTCCACTGGCTCTATACCCGTTCTAACGTTTTAGTGTGGCTCGCTGTGGCAGATAGTACCAGGGCATTCTTGTTAGGTGTCCAAACCACTTCATTTGTTCTTCTTTGATGACCTGTAAGACTAGCTTTATTCCTAGCATTCGTCTGATTTCGTGATTTCGTATTCTGTCTTTCCTTGAAACTCCTGCAGCTCTTCTAAGGCATTTCATCTCTGTTGTCACAATTTTACGTTCATTGGAGGATGTAAGTGTGGATAGGCTACTAACGTAATTAAATGTATCAATATATTTAACAGACGTAATTATTTTTAAGTTTTTTTTTTTTTTTGGGGGGGGGGGGGGAATTATCTGGTGTAAATTAAAACGGTAGGGCCTCAAGGCCTTATAAGCTTAGGGCCTCATCAAGGCTACATCCCGTCTTAGGACCATGCAACACCCCAAGGTTGATGATATAATTATTAAAAATACACTTTTTCACACACAGCCATGGTCAAAATAAAATAATTATTTAAACAATGTTTAAAGGATACATTGTGCATACTAAGGGATTTCCCCGACGTGCTCCACAGCGCCCCATGCCACCCCTGACCCCAGCAGACCCCGACATCCCAGGCTTCTGTGCTGGGTGCGGCGGAAGGATACTAGACCGGTACTACTTACACGCCGTGGAGAAACAATGGCATCTGCATTGTCTCACCTGCAGTGTCTGTCACTTTCGCCTGGACTCGGAGATCACCTGCTTCGCTCGCGATGGGCAGATCTACTGCAAAACGGACTATTATAGGTGAGTCCCTCTGTGTGTGTGGTGTGTGTGAGTCCGTGTGTGTGCGCACGTGTGTGCGCGTGCGTGTGGGATGGGGGTATGTGAGTCCGTGTGTGTGCGTGCGTGTGTGTGTTTGTGTGTGAGTGTCTGTTTGTGGGTCCGTGTGTGTGTGTGTGTGTGCGTGTGTGTGTGCATGCATGTATGTGTGTGTAAGTCAGTCAGTCAGTGTGTACGTTCTGTCGTTGCACTTTCATAAGTGGCACAATACACCCAGCACTACTTGACAACAAAAGCAGCAGCACCAAAAAGAATAATGATATTTATATTATTTATCCATGCCGTTGGTAATCCTGTCGATGCTTTCCCTGATACTTTGTTAAAACAAAATCGCCACGCCCAACTAGCATCCCCCCCCCCCCCCCCCCAAGCAGGAGCTTGAAGTTATAATTGTGACTAGATTATGTGCGTGACAGAAAATGGCTCAGCACAGCACGCCAACAAGAGCCCTGAAAAAAAAAAACTGCACTGTTGACGCGATCAAAGGAGGTTAGTTGCGGATCCTTTACAGGACGTTGCAGAGCCAACTCCAACAGCCCCTGGCCGTTGTGTGGTTTTTCTAGGCAAATTTACGTCCAGTAGTTTGCCACTGCTTTATGGACGGTCGGCTTTCTTTAAACCGCTGTCGAAACCAACGCAAGGCGCATGGCCCACAGCTGGAATCGAACCCGGCATCCCGGCATTACGAAGCGTTCGCATCGACTTAGATCAAAGGACCCAAATAAATACTGTTCCGACCGGCGAGCCAATGGGCGACTTGGTCGCCGATTTGATGTTGTCTATCCACAACTTCTTCTTCCTAAAGATCATACCGTTTGGTGTTGGAAGTCATGTCCCCTCCCCCCCCCCCCCACACCTCCCTGGTCAAGCTTTCTTCACAAGATTTTCCTCCTCGTTCGTCCTTAAATGATCAACTGGCACCGTGTTTTGGGTTTACAGCTCGGCTGCGATATCTGAGCAGAAACAAACTGTGGTTAATATAATGTTGTCGGGCCCGTTCAGAGAGATAGGATAGGTAGAGAGATGGTGGTAGAAAGAGAGAGAGACATAGGGAAATAGACAGAGAAAGAGATGGTTGTAAGCAGAGAGGGTAGGGGGTAAACAGAGAGAAAGATAGGCAAATAGAGAGAAATATAGGCAAATAGAGAGAAAGATAGGCAAATAGAGAGAAAGATGGACAAATAGAGAGAAACATAGGCAAACAGAGAGAAAGATAGGCAAATAGAGAGAAAGATAGGCAAATAGAGAGAAAGATAGGCAAATAGAGAGAAAGATAGGCAAATAGAGAGAAAGATAGGCAAATAGAGAGAAATATGCAAATCGAGAGAAAGATAGGCAAATCGAGAGAAAGATAGGCAAATAGAGAAAAAGATAGGCAAATAGAGAGGAAGATAGGCAAATAGAGAGAAAGATATGCAAATAGAGAGAAAGATAGGCAAATAGAGAGAAAGATAGGCAAATAGAGAGAAAGATAGGCAAATAGAGAGAAATATAGGCAAATAGAGAGAAAAATAGGCAAATGGAGAGTAAGATAGGCAAATAAAGAGAAAGATAGGCAAATAGAAAGATAGGCAAATAGAGAGAAAGATAGGCAAATAGAGAGAAAGATAGGCAAATAGAGAGAAAGATAGGCAAATAGAGAGAAAGTTAGGCAAATAGAGAGAAAGAGAGAGGCATATGAATGTACAAAATAGACAAGTATTACCTAGACTTAGGGAGTTTAAATATCTAGGAAGTATGATCACAGAAGATGGTAGAACTAACAATGAAATAGAAACCAGATGTCAGAAAGCAAGTGACATATACCAACTGTCACCAGTATTTAGACATCCAGGCATAACTATGAGTGCAAAGAGACAGATTATTAACAGCATATTCATTCTAACATTAAGCTACCAGTGCCAAACATGGACACTATCTAAAGCCCATAAACGCAAAATCATCACCTGCGAGATGAGGTGCCTGAGAAAAGCAGCCTACCTAATCATTCGAAACCGATTGAATAATGATACTATCAGACAAATTGTGGGAACGACATCTTGCACTAGATTCATCGAGAAACAGCAGATCAAGTGGTTTGGCCATTTCGTCAGAATGCAGCAAGATCAAAAACCATCACAAGCACTACATCTCAGAAGATCAGCTGCAAGAGCAAGAGGATGGCGGGGGAAATCGCGGATCGACAACATTAAAGACACTCTACGCCTTCACGGCAGGACAATAGCCAGTGGCATCCTACGTGCACTGGATTGCAAATTATTCATCCCCACGCCGCTTAACGGCAGAAGTGGTTTATGATGATGATTACATAGACAAACGGCTAATGGGCAGTTAAACAAGAAGTGATGAAAAGAGGTAAACAGGAAAGGGACGAAAATGGCGGATAGAGAGGGAAGGGGAGAAAGAGTGAAAAAGAGCGAGAGAGAAAGAGAGAGAGACAGAGAGAGAGAGAGAGAGAGAGAGAGAGAGAGAGAGAGAGAGAGAGAGAGAGAGACGGAGAGAGAGACTGATTACAAAGAAGCATATCTAAAGAGGTAAAGCTACGGTGTGCAGTCAATATTTAATCTTCTATGTCGAGCACTGCATGTTATGCATCGAATGTTTGTTATGTATCAAGTGTTGTATACTGCATGTTGACAAAATATCACAGAACCCAAACTCCCTAATGTTGACAACAAGAGTGTTAGTCTAGGCGCGAGGTGAGGAGGGAGGGAGGATCTGATGAAGAGGGCGGTGCCTGCAACTCTCCAAGCTACCCGGATGTAATGAAAGCCTAACTGTTTGCGCCTGGAAATGTCGCACTTAAGGTGTATTTGTTGAACGGGGACATCGACACGTCAACCCGGGCCGGGACTCACTCACCCGTGTTGTCTCTGTGTGTTTATTTTCTCCCTTTGCTTCCATGCCGCCTTGGTTGCACAGCTCACTAATTGCCATCCAGGTCATTCCGCCACGGAGGTTTCCTTTCCTGGGGGAAAATGATCCCCTGGCAGATACTGCCGTAGGGTGTCAAATTCCAAGGTTGTCGCTTTTAACTGGCCATTGCTGTAGGCGGTGATGTGACGAGTGTTTTTTATGGGCGGTCAGGTGAATTACCAGCCACAACACGGGGTCATCGCTGGAGATACGGAAGTTCGTGCAACATACTTCAAGACTTTGTGTATCCATGTGACAATCAGAGCACTATCTGTATTTTTCAAGAGGGCATCAGGATAAACTCTAATAATGATGACATACACGGTACCCACGAGGATGGAATCTAATGATGATGACACACACGGTACCTATGAGGATGGAATCTAATGATGATGACACACACGGTACCAACGAGGATGGAATCTAATGATGATGACACACACGGCACCCACCAGGATGGAATCTAATGATGATGACACACACGGCACCCACCAGGATGGAATCTAATGATGATGACACACACGGTACCTATGAGGATGGAATCTAATGATGCTAACATACACGGTACCCACCAGGATGGAATCTAATGATGATGACACACACGGTACCCACCAGGATGGAATCTAATGATGATGACACACACGGTACCCACCCACCAGGATGGAGTCTAATGATGATGACACACACTTGGTACCCACCAGGATGGAATCTAATGATGCTAACATACACGGTACCCACCAGGATGGAATCTAATGATGCTAACATACACGGTACCCATCAGGGTGGAATCTAATGATGATGACACACACGGTACCCATAAGGATGAAATCTAATGATGATGACATACACGGTACCCATGAGGATGGAATCTAATGATGCTAACATACACGGTACCCACCAGGATGGAATCTAATGATGATGGGACACCACACGGTACCCACCAGGATGGAATCTAATAATGAGTGACATACACGGTACCCACCAGGATGGAATCTAATGGCAGATAGTTGGGGTTTTTACGACATTGATGTTTTGGGGCCGAAAGGGCCACAGGGCAGTCTAGTTATAAACGATGAGATACAGGCCGCACCTTCAAGGACGTGCACAGAAGTTTTTTTGCTTTGTCATCATCATCACCATCAACTGCTGCTTCTGTTTCTTCGGCGTTAGTCCTTAAAAAGGGCACGTTGTGTTGCAGTTTACCGCTAGGTTGTGATATTTGCGATTAACAAACACAAGCGAAACAAGCAAATCCTTAATTAGTCGCCGTTTACCACATGCTTACCGTGTTAATGTTCTTGGAGGGGGGCCGGAACATTTTACCCGGGGAATTTAAAAGGGAAATTTTGGTTTTAAAACCCCCGGGCAATATTTGGCAAATTTTTAAAACCCAGGCAAAAAACCAAAACACCCCTTTAAAAAAACCCGGGCCCCCAAACATTACGCAAAATACATGGGTAAAAATCCAGGCAATCATTAGGAAAAAATTTTAAAAACCCAGGAAAACTTTTAAAAGGGGGAATTTAAAAGGCAACTGGGGAAAAAAAAAACCAAAAAAAACCCCCCAAAAAAAACCCCCACAGTTTTTTTTTTGATTTCGCCCGTTCTACCCGAAAAAACCCCCCCCCCGCCCCCCCCCTTTACCCCCAATTTTTTGAATATTTGGATTTCATTTTTTTCGGCCCCCAAAAATTTTTATAAAATCCCCCTTTTTGAAAAAAACCCCCTTTGGGTCTCCCCCCCCCCCCCCCCAAAAAAAAAAAAAAAAAAAATTTCCCCCCTTTTTTTTTTTATCCCTTTTTTTTTTTTTTTTTTTAAAAGGGGAATTTTTTTTTTTAAATTTTTTTTTTTTTTTTTTTTTTTTTTTTTTTAAAAAAACCCCCCCCCCTTTTTTTTAATTTTTTTTTTTTTAAAAAAAAAAACCCCCCCCCCCCCCGGGGGAAACCCCCCCCCCTTTTTTTTAATTTTGGGGGTTTTTTTTTTTTTTTTTTTTTTTTTTAAAAAAACCCCCCCTTTTTTTTGGGGGTACAAAAATTTTTTTCCCCCGGGCCCCCCCCCCCCCCAAAAAAAAAAAAATTTAAAAAAAAGGCCCCCCCCCGGGGGGGGTTTTAAAGGGGGTTTTTTCGGTTTTTTGGGGGAAAAAAGGTTTAGAAAAAAAAAAAGGGGGGGGGGCCCCAAATTGGGAAAAATTTTTTGGGGGGGGGAAATTTTTCCCCCAAATGGTTGGGGGCCCAAAAATTTTTGGGGGGGGGGGAAAAGGGGGGGGCCCCCCCGGGGGGGGGGTTTTTTAAAACCGGGGGGGGGGGGCCCCGGGGAAAAAATTTTTTGGGGGGGGAAAAAAGGGGGGGGGGAAAAACCTTTGGGGGGGGGGTTTTCCCCCCAAAAAGGGGGGGGGGAAATTTCCCCAAAAGGGGGGGGAAAAAAAAGGGGGGGGGGGGAAAACCCTTGGGGGGGGGGGGCCCCCCCGGGGGGGGGGTTTTTTTTTTGGGGGGGGTTCCGGGGCCCCGGGGGGGGTTTTTTTTTTTTTCCCCCAAAAAAAAAAAATTTTTTGGGGTTTCCCCGGGGGCGGGGGGGTGGGGGGGGGGAAACCTGGGGGGAAGGGGTTTTTTTTTTTTAAAAAAAATTTTTTTTTGGGGCCCCCCCCTTTTTTTTTTTTTTTTTGGGGGGTTTTTTTTTTTTAAAAATTTTTAAAAAAATTTTTTTTTTTTTTAAAAATTTTTTTTAAAAAAAAAAAAAAAAAAATTTGGAAAAAAAAAACCCCCCCCCCCCTTTGGGGGCCCCCAAAAAAATTTTAAAAAAACCCCAAAATTTTTTCCCCCCCTTTTAAAAAAAAAAAAAAAAAAATTTTTTTTAAAAAAACCCAAAAAAAAAAATTTTTAAAAAACCCCCCCCCAAAAAAAAACCCCTTTTAAAAAAAAAAACCCAAACACCCCCCCCCCAAAAAAATTTAAAAAAAAATTTAAATTAAAAACCCCAAAAAAAAAACCCCCCCAAAAAAAACA
>CAJHNH020000765.1:67309-117309 GCA_905116865.2 Candidula unifasciata
TGCCCATTCAACTCCGAACTGGGGATTACACAAGCTGGGAAATGGCCAGCCTTTGTCTCTGGACCAGCCAGGTAGAGATGGAGCGAAGAGATCTGCCGGAGTTCCATTGTTTTGGTCATGCCTGGATGAAACCAGGAAGGGGGTCGACGAGGATAGATCCTGGGTTCTCTTGTAGAGCACTAAGCTGCGTCACTGTGTGGTTACGGAGGGTTCTTGCAGCGGCCCCTTGGAGGTGGTGGTGGTAGTAGTGATAGTGTTAGTAATAGCAGTGGCGGTAGTAGTAGTTAGTAGTAATACTAACAATGCAACCTGGCATGCCAGTGCTAGGAGAGGGGTGGTGTGGGAGTTGTGATCGTCCATCTCTTTTCCGGACCAAAAATATGTCCAGGAAGAAAAGAAGGATACAATAGAAGAAAGAAAGAAAGAAAGAAAGAAAGAAAGAAAGAAAGAAAGAAAGAAAGAAAGAAAGAAAGAAAGAAAGAAAGAAAGAAAGAAAGAAAGAAAGAAAGAAAGAAAGAAACGAAAAAAACGAAAGAAAGAAAGAAAGAAAGAAAGAAAGAAAGAAAGAAAGAAAGAAAGAAAGAAAGAAAGAAAGAAAGAAAGAAAGAAAGAAAGAAAGAAAGAAAGAAAGAAAGAAAGAAAGAAAGAAAGAAAGAAATTAAAGAAAGAAAGAAAGACAAAGTGAGGATGGTGAGGCTTAGGAGGAGGACAGAAGGAAGAACAAGGAGAAAAGGAGAAGTAAACGAAGACGAAAAAAAAGTAGTGGATAAAAAGAAGGGGAGGATAAGGAGGAGAAAATGAAAATGGGAGGAGAAAGAATAAGGGGGAAAAGAAGGAAAATGAGAGTAGGAGGATTCAAGAAGAAGAACACGAAGATGCTTTTATTATTATTATTATTATTGTCAACCACAAGCTGTGAACTCCCCTACCACAGATTCCCACACAATCATCCCCGCCCCCACACGCCGCCTCCTCCTTTTCCCCCTTCCACCCCCTTAGCATGGATCTCGGGGACGAATTCAGCACCGTGACCAATGTTTATTTATGTGCCCATAAGAAAACGGTTTCCGCTTCTCCGTGGATCACATCAGCGCAGCCTCCCCGACCAACTGGTTGCATCCCACGTCAAACGTTCAGGTGGCTCCCTCATCTTCTCCCCCACCTCCTCTGTCAAACTTGATCAAGAAACAGCATTAGCAAATAAAACAACAGACCAGATCTGAAGAGCAGCAGATATTTAAAAGCAGGCGATAATTTAAAAAAAAAAAATGAATTGAAATATGGCGGGAGTTAAAAGTATATTCCCAGAGGATCCGTGAGCGACCCCAGTAGGGGGTCTATGCAGGGATGGAATAATACTTTGAATTCATGAGATACTCAGTGTAAGTGCCGGCATCAAGGCAAACAAAAACAGGCCATCGGGAAAAGCAATTTGCAGCCGATACACAGAAACAGTGCGGGCGGGTGGACAAATTATACCCGTGTGTGTGTGTTGAAGCAACCGGGTGGTATAGTCGATAGCGATCTGGCTTAAAGTTGTATAGGTTTTACTGCATTTAGTGTTGGCGATGTTCAGTCTTTTCTTGCTCTTCTTCTGTTCTGTTGTTATGGTTTTTTTTTTCTTGGACTGCAGGGTATTGGATGGCGATGTTCAGTCTTTCTTGCTCTTCTTCTTGTTCTTGTTGTTATTGGGTTTTTTTTTTTCTTGAGAGAGAGAGAGAGAGAGAGAGAGAGAGAGAGAGAGAGAGAGAGAGAGAGAGAGATGGAGATAGAAAGAGAAGGAGAGAGAGAGAGAGAGAAGAAGAGATGAGAGAAAGAGAAGAGAGAGAAGAGGAGAGAAAAGGGAGAGATGACGAGAGGGAAAGGATGAGAGAGAACGGGCGGGGAGGGGGAAAGGGAAAGGGGTTGGCAATAAGTGTTATTTGAGTGATTTATTTAAAGGGCTGGAAGGTGGAAAAAAGGGGGGGGGGCGGGGCGGCTTGGAATGGTCCAGTAAAGCAGTAGCAGCCCCGAAGATGTTGGATTTCGGGGTCGGAATACAGATGTTTTTTTTTTTTTAAATATCCAGAAACCATAAGTTCTTAACCCTTACGCTCCGTACTATGGATATCGCAACCCTTCGGCCTTGATTCCACGATAGATACCGTGAATCTGGGAGAAATGTGGCTTTTCAGCCTACCCCCGAGTGTGAACCCGGACAACAAGAAGTTCGTCACCCGGTCGTCGCGAAGACAGGTTAAGCCAACTACGCTAGCGAACCGGGCTACGGAATACAAATAAGGAAGTGCCGGAGGCATTAAAAAAAAGGAATTGAAGACAATGCGCAGAAACGACACGGAAGAATATGATAATGGCGTTGACCCAAGGAGGCTTTGGGAGGTGCAGCGGCGGTGGACAATGCTGATGATGACGATATAGAGAGAAAGTGCTAGTAATCACACAGTGACACTTCAAAATAGACTAAACCTCTGATGTCGATAACCAGGTGTCACCCAGAAGCAACCAGCCTCAGACATCCCCGGGATCCCCTCACCCCGCCTCCCTTTCAAGTCATCCCCTCCCTCCCCTACAAACAACACTGTTGTCGTTTTTTTTTTTACCCCACGGTTGATAATCAAACTACAAACTCCAATAACCTGTTTGCTCACTCGCCGCCATGTTTCGGCTCCGTCATGAACTCCCGGCATCAATTTCCATTGACTAGAAAATAACTACTCCCTTTGGATCCGGAGTGCAACTATTTCGCAATTATTCTCTTGCAACCATCAATTTTCGGCAATTTTCTACAAAGGACGAGCAATTACCTGTCCCGCGCCGTCTGACGAGGGTGTGAATTCAAACTTCTATTTACCCACTCCAGCAACGTCAAGGCTGTCACAGATTCCAGTAGATCTAGGATATATTTTGCCTTCCCGCCGTGCACTGCAAAAGTCGATATAGACTTACTAATTGTTTTTTATTTATTCTAGAAACTTCCAAACAAAGATGAATCAAAATCGTCCACCAGGTTTGGTTGGAATAGTTAGTTAGTTGCGTATCCTTACAGGACGTTGCAGAAACAATACTAGCATTGTTTAGCTTTTGTTTTTCTAGGCAAATTTTCCGTTCAGTAGTTTGCCATTGCAAACGGTCAGCCCTCGGTACCACTGTCGAGTACAGCGCAAGATAAATTGTCCGCAGCTGGGATCGAACACGGCACTCCGGCACTACGAAGCGCGCTCGCAGCGCCTAAGCCACAGAAGCCGAAGGTTGGAATTGACAGGAGGTTAATTAAGTGGTTGAAGTTAAAGATTGGTAGGAGACGTTCCTGCAATATGACAGCGATAGGCCTATCTTCTTCTGGTTTTCGTTATATTAAATGTAATAAACAAAGCTATAGTATCGATCGGCACTCATGAAAAGAAGTAAAGAGATAGAAGGACGCACTAGACAACACAAAAAGGGAAAGCTATTGTTACCGTGCCAGAAATCGAGCCTGTCATCTTCAAATGGTTTGTGTGCCTCGCTATGTAAACAAGAACATAAAAAACATGGTCAACTAGGCAACAACCCGCAAAAAAGAATGTCTAACTTACAGCTTGAAATCCACAACTATGAAATACGGGCAGAATTCATCTTAAATCATTAAAATCGCACCATAGGTTACAGAAATGTATATTAACGAAGCATAGGCCGCATAACAAATACAGCAGCGATTTACAAACACAACGTAACGCAATGCTTTGTATAGAATACACAAATATTTAAGATATTTGATTGGTAGGTTTCATCAGTATAGGTCATTCACATAAATAAAGAAAGGGGAACACCTGAGACCGTATAAATAAATGTAATAAACAAACAGACAGTGTATTGATAAGCACTCATAGAAAGAAGTAGAAAGACAGAAGGACACACTAGACAAAAAAGAATCGAAAGCTATAGTTACATGCCGGGAATCGAACCTGCCACCTCAGAGTGGCGTATGGAAACAAGTGCACTTGTTAATTTATCTGTTTTCTTTGAGCATTCGGCAGAGAAAGTTGGCTAAGGATGAGTTTACACGTTGCGTGTGTTTGTGTGAATGCGTAGGCGTGTTTGTATCAATACGTTTGCGTGTTTGTGTCAATGTGAATGTATGTTTATTTGAAAACACACTGTGCGCTTGCGCGCATGGTTAAAACAGAATGACAGGCACGCCACAAACAGCTAGACAAACCGACCAACAAACAGACAAAGACAGACAAACCAACCGACAAACAGACAAAGTCAGACAGGCCGAAAAACAGACATAGACAGACAGACAAACCAACCGACAAAGAGACAAAGACAGACAAACCAACAGAAAAAGACAGACAGGCCGAAAAACAGACATAGACAGACGAACCGACCGACAAACAGACAAAGGCAGACCGACCTAACGGTTTTTCCCTATCCATTTCCAGGAGGTTTGCCGTGAAGAACTGTGCTCGTTGCCAAACTCCCATCTCGGCCAACGAGCTCATCATGAGGGCCAAAGAGCAAGTGTTTCACCTGACCTGCTTCTCCTGTACAGCCTGCAACCGGACCTTGAAGTCCGGAGAGCAGTACGGCCTAAAGGATAATCTCATTTACTGCCGCATGGACTATGAACTGATGTTCCAATCAGACTTCAACCTGTTAAGCATTAGCCCCGGCATGGGCCCTCACGGGGCTCACAGCCCTGGGGCCGGCCCCGGACACATTTCCTTCTACAATGGTGTCGGCGGAGTGCAAAAGGGAAGACCCAGAAAGAGGAAGAGTCCAATGAACGACGGGGACTGTCCATCTCTGGGTAAGTGACCTTGTTGTACTGTATGTGACAATCTGTCTGTGCCACTACAGTTTCGTTCTCCGCTACCGTACCGGCTTCTCTGCCAATACAGTCTGGTATCCAAGAAAGGAGACTGAATACACACACCAGATTCTCTCCCCAAGACTCACTTTATCGCCTTTCTAGAGAGGGACAGTGCATTATATTTAGACTAAGGACAGGGCACAACAGATTTGGTGAACATATGTTTAAACTTTTCGGTGTATGAAATAGGAGCGCCGCCTATAACATATAATATAGACTAATATGGTGTTTATCCCATACTCTCCGAATATGATAACATTGTGTTATCACACAACATGACAGCATTCCCCTACACTCTATCAGATATACATTAGAGTCCTATGTAGTCACTTCATAGTTAGAGCCTATTTGTGTATGTGTACTGTGTTGTCCTTTGTGTGCCGATGAAGGCTAATCGCCGCAACGTCCTTTGTTTGTTTATTGTAATCGATTTTGTAAAGCTAACATAAACTGTTTGTTGTTTCTTACCAACTTTTTCTCTTCCCTATAATTTTCGACTCCTTTTAAAAACACTATTCTATGGGGGTTGCGTGGTCTCGAGGTATGATGTCCGTCTCGAGGGCTAGAGGTTCCGAGTTTAATACCCGGTAAGGGATGGGATTTTTTCACGTGGACTTGGACTTCTAGTAATTCCCGTTCGTCTCTGGGTAGTGAGATCAGGCGCCCGTGTGCAATGTTGAGCACGTAAAAGAATCCCTTGACAGTTGGAAATCGAAAAGAGTAGCCCAACGGCGCTGCTCGGGGAAAATTTGGAGTTACAAATCTACCCAAAGTTTTTCAGGGCCCTCGTCGGTGCTCCAGAGCCTGTGCACTGTGCTGAGCCTCTTCAGACTCATACTTAAGTTAGACACTTATGGGTTACACCCGTGTGCCATGATGTTGACCGGTTGTTCAAAACCTCTAACCTCTGACTATTCTAGATCACAATTATACATTTGGAACACTACATCTATCAACACTACTCTGTTTGACTACATGTTTACAGTTGAGCTATCAACCCTACTCTGTTTGTCTACATGCTTACAGTTGAGCTATCAACACTACTCTGTTTGTCTACATGCTTACATGGTATGACCCTCGATTACAGTTGAGGGTAATTATTTCAGGTATGACCCGCGAACAGTCTATCTGCCGACACCAACCTACATATTTACCTACTTCCACCACCCCAACCCTCCCAATTTCTACCTGCCTACACTACCTAATGTATCTACCTGCTCACACAACCTAGTGTGTTTTTCTGTCTAAGTGACCCACGCTTCTACCTGTTCAGGCCACCACTCGCCTACAACACCCCAACATATCTTTATGTCTACCAACCTCTTCATTTTTACCGATCAACACTATCCCCCATTTCTACCTACCTATACTTCTACAAACACTTCTACCAACCTCACATTTCTACTTGCCTATCCAACAGAGAGGTCTACATGCCGATACATCTACAAACACTTCTACCCGCCTACAGAACCTCACATTTCTACTTGCCTACCTACAGATAGGTTTACATGCCCTTAAATCTACAAACACTTCTACCCACCTACAGAACCTGACATTTCTACTTGCCTACCCAACAGTTAGGGCTACATACCTATACATCAACAAACAATTCTACCCGCAGCTTACATTATAACCTCTCCAATTATATTATTACAACCACAACCAACCGTTCACCCCTCAAACATGGACCAGCCTGCCAGTCCCTCATGGCGCCCTTGTGTGGTAGAGTCCAATTAGCGGGTGAACAGATTGTGGCGCCCCCTGGAGGGGCCCGCAACTTAAAACCGCGGGGAAGCCTTGCCGTCTCAGATAAGCGCTTTTAAATCTGCGCGCCATTCAAAGTTTACCAGATTTATTTGGATTTGTTTTCAAATGAAGCGCAGCCAATGCGTTTTACATGTCTATTAAGCAAAAACGCACAGCTGTTTGAGTCAGCTTTTTATGACAAACCGGCACATGGGCATGGCACGGGTCGCTAAGTATTGCGTCAAAATTTAGGATATAAAAATGGCGATCTCTTTTGAATAGAGGCATATTGACTCACAATGGGTGAATATTTGAAAGTTATGTCTGGGAATTTCTTTCAGGAACGTAGCATTATTTTAACCTGACCCCACTAATGTATTTCATATTCTATCTTTATTTATTGTTCCCAGCGCCATGCTCTTTTATTCCTGCCCATTAATCATTTTCTTAACTGTTTTTGCTTCCTATGTAAAAAAAAAATGCGTGCGTTTTTGTGCAAATGATGCTGAAATTTCAAAAAGTTTTTTCCTCTATTTGTACAATTATCTGGCTAATGATACATTTTCCAGCGTGTCAACGGATTTCAAAAGCAAAGAAAACTGACACGGTAACTTACCATGCATGTCGTATGATGCTATTACATAGAGTCGAAATGAAACGGATGAGCGCAGAAAGGTATATCAGTAAAATTACATAAATCAAACATAGATTCTAGTGTGAGTTCAGTGAGATTTATTCTTCACTGGAAGTGAGATGGAGAGGAGGGAAGTCCGGGAGAGGGAGTGAGATGGAGAGGAGGGAAGTCCGGGAAAGGGAGTGAGATGGAGAGGAGGGAAATCCGGGAAAGGGAGTGAGATGGAGAGGAGGGAAGTCCGGGAGAGGGAGTGAGATGGAGAGGAGGGAAGTCCGGGAGAGGGAGTGAGATGGAGAGGAGGGAAGTCCGGGAGAGGGAGTGAGATGGAGAGGAGGGAAGACCGGGAGAGGGGGTGATGAAAACAGACCTACATGGAGCGTAACAGTGAGAGTGATAAGATTAGTGAGAAAAATGTTTCAACTTTTGAGGTTTGAACAACGGATCAACCTCATGGCTCACGGGTAGTAACCTATAAGTGCTCCGTTTTTCTGTTAACTGAAGTCCGAGTCCGGAGAAGCTCATCACAGTGCACAGGCTCTAAAGCACCGGCGAGGGTCATGAAATACTTTGGGTAGATTTTTTAATCCAAATTATGCGCCGTTAGGCTACTCTTTTCGATTTCCAACTGCCAAAGGATTTTTTTTACGTGCACAACAATGCACACGGGCGTCCGATCTCACTACCCAGAGACCGGGGGAGATTACTAGAAGTCCAATTCCACGTGAACAAATCTCAGCGCTTACCAAGGATTGAACCCAGAACCTCTACCTCTCGAGGCGGACACTATGCCTCGAGACCACGCAAGAGCGAGAATAGAGACGGGAAATCTAGAAGAAGGGAGACAGCGGGCAAGATAGGAGACAGCGGGGAAAAGAATAACGAGGTGTGTGTCTGTGTGTGTGTGTGTGTCTGTGTTTGTGTGAGAGATAGAGAGAGAGAGAGAGAGAGAGAGAGAGAGAGAGAGAGAGAGAGAGAGAGAGAGAGAGAGAGTACAGAAAGATTGTGAGATATCCATGTAGGAAAGAATGTGTATATTATTACCATTTTAGCACGTTTACAGTATTACTGCCAGGAATTATCTTCAGCTTTAAAAAAAAAAAAAAAACATCTTAACCGTTCGTACCGCAGAAATCTGGACAATCCGTTTCCACGAACAACAATGGCGGTATCTATAGAAAAGGGACAGTTTGTTAATTTTAAATCACATTTCTGCTCTCAGCTTAAAAATCCACTACCTCTTTGCATCAAGATTACTTTTTTTTAACCGTCTTTCTTCTTCCTTCTAGTCTCCTTTAGCTCCTTCGTCTATTTATAACGGGCTTTGATTCCGATTGCCGCTTCCATATCTCGGCAAACAATCCCAAACTCTATTGTCCTGTGCTTGCCAATTAGCAGTACAGCCTTGTCCCTAACGAGAGGAAAGGATTCCTAGCTCCCCCCCCCCCCCCCCCCCTCTCTTCTTCCCGCCTTGCCCCATCTTCTAGTATCGCAACAGATTTCCCCCCTCAGTGCCTCCCCACTTCTGCGCTCACATCTCGTTATCTCCGCGGAAAAGCATCAAAAAGAGACTCGGAGAAGCTCGTCTTGTATCGATTCCGGGAGCGGAGTTTGTAAACTCAAACAATTCCTCCATCATTAGTTGTTTCCCGGGATCTGTCTCACGGGCTGGGCCAAGCAGCCTCGTCTCCTGGCTTAGTGGGCTGTGAGGATGGTCCAGACAGACAGACAGACAGACAGACAGACAGACAGACAGACAGACAGACAGACAGACAGACAGACAGACAGACAGACAGACAGACAGACAGACAGACAGACAGACAGGCAGGCAGGCAGGCAGGCAGGCAGGCAGGCAGGCAGGCAGGCAGGCAGACAGACAGACAGACAGACAGACAGACAGACAGGCAGACAGACAGACAGACAGACAGACAGACAGACAGACAGACAGACAGACAGACAGACAGACAGACAGACAGACAGACAGACAGACAGACAGACAGACAGACAGACAGACAGACAGACAGACAGACAGACAGACAGACAGACAGACAGACAGACCGACAGACAGACAGACAGGTAGGCAGACCAGCAGGCAGACAGACAAGCAGGTAAACAGAAGCAGACAGGACACAAAAAGACAGACAGGCAGTCGAATAGGCTTCTAGGCGAGCAGGTGAGCAGAAGAAAAAGTAAAGGCATTCAGGCAGACATGCTGACAAACAATGTAACACGCAGACAGTCAGACAGACAGAATCATTTACAGACTGAGAAAATGTTGTTAATTAAGACAGAGAGCAAACTATATAAATAAAATTGAGGCACGTTTATACCAGCAGAAACACAGGCATATAAACAGCTATACAGGAAGACAGACAGACAAATCCACATATCAAATACAGATATAGACATAGAAAAGTGAACAGATAGAGAGGACTAGCCGACAGGAAGGCAAATAGACATGCAGACTGAAAGACTAATTCATTGACAGACTGACCTGGAAATAATCTGACCGTTAGACAATCAGCTGACAGACTGATAGACAGGTAAATAACGCATTTTTTTAAACATATGAACCTTTTTATACAAACAGACAAGAAAACAAACATAAAAACAGACATGCAGGCGCGTACACACGCATATGCGGCTATATATATATATATATATATATATATATATATATATATATATATATATATATATAGAGAGAGAGAGAGAGAGAGAGAGAGAGAGAGAGAGACAGCGAGAGGAGGAAGAAGGAGCAACAGATGGAGATAAAGGAGGGCTAGAGGAAGAGAGAGGGGAGGGACAAAGGGAAAGAAAGGGAGTGATAGAGGGAAAGAGAGAGGAATGACAGATGGAAAGAAAAGGAGAAACAGATAAAGAGAGAAGGGACTGAGGAAGAGAGAGGGGTAGGGACAGAGAGGGAAGAGACAAAGGGAAAGAGAGGGAAGGACAGAAGGGGAGGGAGGGACAGAAGAGGAGAGAGGAGAAGGACAGAGGGAGAGAGAAGGTGCGACAAATGGAGATAGACAGAGGAGGGACAGAGGAAGAGAGAGGGTAGGGACACAGGGAGAGAGAGGAGAGGGAGAGAGAGAGAGGGGAGAGAGACAGAGGAACAGAGAGGGGAGGGACTGAGGGAGAGGGGGAGATAGATAAAAACATACAAAGACAAATAAACACACCAACAGTCACCTTAAAAGACAAAGACAAGGTCTAAACATACAAACATGTGGATAACAGACGGACAAAGAGGTAGACACACAGACACACTGGCGTACCTACCCACACACACACACATAAATAATATACACACACATACATACATACATATAAACATACGTGTCTGGCTATACGTATTTGTATATGTGCGTACATACATACAGCCAGACACATAAAACACAGCCAAACAGGCATACATACAGCTAGACATAAAGACAAGACAATTAGACAGACATGTAGACAGATAAATCGCGGAAACAAATATCTCAAACAAGAACACAGCACAAATAAGGAAAGGCCCACAAAAAGCACTAATCAATCATCGACAAAACTGCCACGGATGGAGCAGCACACACAGCGGCGATAATTTCCCTCACATTAGAAGGAAAGCAAATAGCGAGCCCGATGCTACAGGATATCTGGTGGCGGTCCCGCGTCCCGTCGTGAGAGGTTGCTTATCGGATCACCGATCCTCCTGGCGTGTGTTATCTTGCTGATCAACGCAGGGATCCCTGTACCCATCAGGCCAGTGCTAGGCCTAGTACAACTATAGGAACATGTTTATAGAGTCATAAGTACAACAGAAACATGTTTATGGCATCGCTTGTACAACGTAATCGTGTTTATAGCAAAGTCGGTACAACAAAAGAAACACATTTAAAGCATCGCCAGCACAACAGAAACATGTTAATAGCATCGCTGGTACCACAGAAACATGTTTATAGCATCGCTAGTACCAAAGAAACATGTTTATAGCATCGCTGGTACCACAGAAACATGTTTATAGCATCGCTGGTACCACAGAAACATGTTTATAGCATCGCTGGTACCACAGAAACATGTTTATGGCATCGCTGGTACCACAGAAACATGTTTATATCATCGCTGGTACCACAGAAACATGTTTATGGCATCGCTGGTACCACAGAAACATGTTTATAGCATCGTTGGTACCACAGAAACATGTTTATAGCATCGCTGGTACCACAGAAACATGTTTATGGCATCGCTGGTACCACAGAAACATGTTTATAGCATCGCTGGTGCCACAGAAACATGTTTATGGCATCGCTGGTACCACAGAAACATGTTTATAGCATCGCTGGTACCACAGAAACATGTTTATAGCATCGCTGGTGCCACAGAAACATGTTTATAGCATCGCTGGTACCACAGAAACATGTTTATAGCATCGCTGGTGCCAAAGAAACATGTTTATAGCATCGCTGGTGTCACAGAAACATGTTTATAGCATCGCTGGTACCACAGAAACATGTTTATAGCATCGCTGGTACCACAGAAACATGTTTATAGCATCGCTGGTACAACAGAAACATGTTTATAGCATCGCTGGTACCACAGAAACATGTTTATAGCATCGCTGGTACCACAGAAACATGTTTATAGCATCGCTGGTACCACAGAAACATGTTTATAGCATCGCTGGTACCACAGAAACATGTTTATAGCATCGCTGGTGCCACAGAAACATGTTTATAGCATCGCTGGTGCCACAGAAACATGTTTATAGCATCGCTGGTACCACAGAAACATGTTTATAGCATCGCTGGTACCACAGAAACATGTTTATAGCATCGCTGGTACAACAGAAACATGTTTATAGCATCGCTGGTACCACAGAAACATGTTTATAGCATCGCTGGTAAAACAGAAACAAGTTTATAGCATCGCTGGTACAACAGAAACATGTTTATAGCATCGCCGGTACAACAGAAACATGTTTATAGCATCGCTGGTACCACAGAAACATGTTTATAGCATCGCTGGGACAACAGAAACATGTTTATAGCATCGCTGGGACAACAGAAACATGTTTATAGCCTAGCCGGTACAACAAAATTTCTGCTGTACCAGCGATGATGTAAACATTTTTCTTTTGTGCCAGAAATGAAACACGTTTATAGTATTGTTTGTACAACAACAGAAACATGCTTGCAGCATCGTTGACACAACAACAGAGCATATTTATAGCAATGTGAGTACAACAGTAGAAACATGTTTAAAGAACATACAGTGCAATAAGAAATGTACTTATGGTGCTGCTTTTACAGCAGCTGAAACAATGCAGGTACAATTATCCATATATTTCCGTTCTGTCTTTCGGTACAGCAACAACACAACTCGGTACTCCAGTGTAGGCGGTAGAGTTACAGCCAGAATCTGATTCTCTGGTCTATACAACAGGCCCCTTAACTTTCAGCCCACGGGGGCAAAAAGACAAGACATATAAATGGACAGACAGATAAATAGACAGACAGATAAATGGACAGACAGATAAATGGACAGACAGATAAATGGACAGACAGATAAAAGGGCAGGCCTCTTCACTCGTCATCTCTTCTTTCCTCGTGTATAGTTCCTCGTTTATCAACACTTTTCCTGCTCTCTTCCTTTCTCTCTCCAATTCTCTTCTCTCTCGACAGTGTCTCCTTGTTCACACCCCTCAACCTCTAACTTTCTTTATTCCTTCCGCCTCTCTAACCTCTCTCTCCCCCTCTCCCGTCACCCTTTCTGGGGCCCAGGTGTTTATACCATAGCGCACTATTTGTTCTCACCAACGAACAGATCGATTCTCTTTCACTCCGACCCTCATGGCCGCCCGCTCCGCTGTCTTCGGTTTTTTTATTTATTATCTCCCCTTCGAACCAGGCACCAGATCACGTGATCTACGAATACCTGGATCCCAGTTGGGATCGGGCAGAACGGCTGAGTCGGTGCTCGGAACACTCCAATCTGCAGGATTGAAAGATTGCCACGTTTACTAAGACAAAAGACGGCATTCGAGTACTTGCAGTGAACAAATACTCGCGGCTTTGACCAGCTCCGAGCAAGAGATGAGCGCCTGGATCGATCCATCGACAAGAATACCTGTCCCACGGTCGGCGCTGGATCGGTGGAGGAGACAGCGAGGGACGGAATCAATTGAGTGGAGATAATATTCTTCTAAAAGTAATCGGATTTTTCCGGTTAGTGTTTATAGCACTTGGGTGATGTCACTCGGTGACAGCTACCGACTCAAGTGGCGTTACCTGCTCCCTATGTTTCGAAGGAGGGTTAGAGACAGCACAAATCGTCCGTCATCGGCGATCGGGTCGCCCATTGGCTCGCCGGTAGACGACTCCGTCACCTGTCAGGACAGGCCTGTCTCCTTCGGTCGCATCAACACTACAAGAGTTCTTTTTAGCGCTGCTTAGTGGCTAGAAATGCTAAGGCATTTTATATGGCGCACATAACATTGTCACAATTATAACCTAAAACTCCAATTTCGTCGGTAAGCTCACTACTGAAGCATCATGGCAAAAGTGTGCGACGTGCAGTGTTTCATTTAAGGGCGATTCAATCTGATGCTGTATATCTCTCCAGCTAGTCAGCTATCTGTCCGCTCATTTATCCATTTATACACACACTCAATCATTCGTCTATACATTCATACACACATGCATCCATCAATCTATTCATCCACCCATCTATAATTCAAACACTAATCTATCTAGATATTCTTTCAATCATCCACTCATTCATCCACACATGCATCCATTCATCTATTCATCCACCCATCTGTCTACACACACGTTCATCTAATCTTGTGTCTGTATAACCAGTCAGCTACACATTCATTATTCCACCCATGTATCTCTTTCCCCCCACAATTCATCAATGTGTGTCTGTCTGTCTGTCTGTCTGTCTGTCTGTCTGTCTGTCTGTCTGTCTGTCTGTCTGTCTGTCTGTCTGTCTGTCTGTCTGTCTGTCTGTCTGTCTGTCTGTCTGTCTGTCTGTCTGTCTGTCTGTCTGTCTGTCTGTCTGTCTGTCTGTCTGTCTGTCTGTCTGTCTGTCTGTCTGTCTGTCTGTCTGTCTGTCTGTCTGTCTGTCTGTCTGTCTGTCTGTCTGTCTGTCTGTCTGTCTGTCTGTCTGTCTGTCTGTCTGTCTGTCTGTCTGTCTGTCTGTCTGTCTGTCTGTCTGTCTGTCTGTCTGTCTGTCTGTCTGTCTGTCTGTCTGTCTGTCTGTCTGTCTGTCTGTCTGTCTGTCTGTCTGTCTGTCTGTCTGTCTGTCTGTCTGTCTGTCTGTCTGTCTGTCTGTCTGCTGTTCTGTCAATCTAAACTCCTGTCTTAAAGTCGTGACTAAATTAACCCACAGTTGTCAGAATGCGAGACAAATGACCAGACCACTTCGACGGGGAAACTCCCTTATACAGAATGAGATACATAAAGACACACACGCACGCACATAACGCGCGCACACACACATATTATTACGTAACCACATGTACACACAATTCAAGATAGACGTATCAGCCATGTGCACCTGTAGAAAGGTGCCCTAGACCGCAGAACATATTCTCCAGGACTGTACCGAATTTGACACATTAAGGCAAACTTTTTGGTCAGAAAAAACAACAATGGAGTGTAAACTCTATGGACACTGAACGAACTAAAGACGACAGTGATATTTATACGAGAGACACAATTGCTGACATAGACAACTTATTTCAGGTGAACAAATGAAAAAGAACACACACACACACACACCAAACGCGCACACACACACACTAACACACACACACACACACAAATATATATGCTGTAAATCTGAACAAGGCAACCAGTGTAAGGTATTTATGCAATGGATACCATTCCACTGTGGAGTTACCGGAAATGAAAGAGCTGACAAACTAGCTAAGGAAAGTGAAAATGAAGAACAACCTGACATACCAGTCTCTTATCAGCAAAAGAAGAGAATTATCAAATCGATCAGAAAACCACCGACATTGGCACAAGACGATTACCATATATATAATGGACAGACCAGAGCAAGTTATTATCCTACGCTTTAGAACAGGGTACAATCGGCCTCACAGCCACATACACACATAATTTGAGACTGGCGAATCAGCCATGTGTACCTGTGGACTGGCACCTGAGACAACAGATCACATCCTCCAAGACTGTCCCAAAGACAACGTTTCCAGACAAAACTTCTGGCCAAGAGAGACACTTGTGAAAGTTACACTTTACGGGCCACTAAGTGAATTACAAAAGACAGTAAAGTTCATACTAGAGACAACATTGCAGATATAGATAATTTATTTCAAGCGAGCAAAAGAAGAAAAAAAATGTATACTGTAAATCACAAACCCATTCTGTATATCGTGCATTTATTATAAATAAAGTGTTAACACCTCCGTGACAAATACACAGGTTAAATTTTTAAATGCCATTATGACTGCAATGTTTAATTTAACAGTCACCTTGGCGATCCAGGTTATTGTGCGTTTATTTATTTATTGCGACAATCAGTGAAAGTAACATTTTACTGGAAGTATAGCAGGATTATTTAACTGGCGGGCCGATGGCCAAACAGAACTGTGTGCAAGAGGGACATGAATGATTCGAGTATTGAAGTGGAATCGCTCTATAAAATGCTACCAACCGTGTTGCATTTTTCGGTTTTTGTAATCTCTCTTAACTTTTCAACGTTCAGTAGTCTGCCACTGCTTTCTTAACAGATCCTATAGCGCAACATAACACCATCGCCTGCAAAGATGGACAGATGTCAATAGTTTGTGTGTGTGTGTGTGTTTGTGTGTGTGTGTGTGTGTGTATAAATATATGCGTTCACAGTCGGTGAAGAAGATATATATATATATATATATATATATATATATATATATATATATATATATATATATATATATATATATATAGCGAGAGAGAGCGAGGGGGAGAGGGAGAGGGAGAGAGAGAGAGAGAGAGAGAGAGAGAGAGAGAGAGAGAGAGAAGAAGAAGAAGAAGAAGAAGAAGAAGAAGAAGAAGAAGAAGAAGAAGAAGAAGAAGAAGAAGAAGAAGAAGAAGAAGAAGAAGAAGAAGAAGAAGAAGAAGAAGAAGAAGAAGAAGAAGAAGAAGAAGAAGAAGAAGAAGAAGAAGAAGATAGACGATGTTAGGACCTAGATAGCCACATTCACACCTTCCTGTCTCCCCCCTCCAGCACACCCTACCTGATATTTACCCTGTGATATTTGTCGACACATATTTACATAGATAATTAATCCCCCTACCTCCCCCTTCCCCACACACACTGTCCCCGAATCCATCTCACTGCAATATCTCCGCTCAACTTTTAAGACGCTTTCACAAAAGTCTACAAGACACAACGGCCCGGCTGCCAGAACTAGCCCACGCACAACACGTCATCAAGGTGTTGCCTCCCTTACCGGCACTGAAACCCTCATCCAGAAAGCATCTTTGTCGTTGTGATTATCCTACGGCGATCCCCTCGTCCCTGTGTTGGCCCGTGTATTGACCAGGCAAATTATATTGACTCTCCTCCATGAGCCGGGTAAAGTCACATGTGAGCCTTGTTTGCCATGTGTTTGTTTTGGACGTCGACAGTGAAGACGACGGACGGGAAATGCGCGGGTAATGACAGTGTCAGACTCCGGCAAACCTAGAATGGAAACTTCTACAGAAAGTTGGCCCGCCAGACTCTAATCACTGAGCAAATATAATTACAGAAAATTGCTTCCAATAGTGTACCGTTGGTACGTGTAGGTGAGGATAAGGAGGGGGGGGGGGGGGCTTGGAATAATTCAAAAACAGAAGCACATGTGCACACGCTATTACAGCCAGACGCAGACAGTTGAATATATGTTTACAATTAACTATACGTGTACAAATCAAGTATACCGATGCAATGAAATTTTCTTCTTCTCAAAGTTCTTGCCGTGTGGCGTTGACAGTTATGTCAACCTTTTATCTCGGGTACTTTCAGTCAACTCTGAGATCGATGATCTTCCATGCCACGATGTCAGACTGTCCAGCATCTGTTCTCTATGTCTCCCTCTGCCTCTCCTCCCCTCCAACTTTCCTGCTGTCACGATGTACTCCAGATTTCTTCTTCTCATCTTATGACCACAGAATGTAGACTGTCTCTTTCTGATGGTCTCTTTCTGATGTTTGCAATCAATTCTCTTTGGTAGTCAGTTCTTTCAAAACATTTTCATTACTCTTTTTTCTTTTTCTAGATCTGCCTTGGGTATTCTCATCCTTTGTCTATAAAATCACATGTTTTCAATAATTTTCTAGCTGTCCATGATTTACTTCCTTATATCAAGACAGTATTTATATAGCTTTTAAAAATCCCTTTCTCGTCTTAATTCGCAAAGAAAAATTGCATAAAACATACAATCAAATGCACAATAAAATATACGTATACAATATAGTTATATGTTTAACAAACCGTATCCCCCAGCCTTTTGCCTGTTTGTTAAAGTCGAAAAAACGGCATTTGCGGCAGTGGAGGGTTGCTGCATATGATTCGGTCTCTCTCCATTTAGCGGCTAGCTGACCGCCTGTCGACGATATGCATGTATAAAAAGTCACAGGAACCTATTGGTTAGACGTACGGCCGGTACGGAGGGAAGAAAGTCTAGGGCTCAAACCCGTATGCAGGCGCAATGTTGTCTGCCAAACTCTCAGGTCCGCCCAGGATACAACGAGTATCGGCTCATGTTTTGGAAAGTAAAGGCGCCTGTCGTGAGGTGGATAACACCCCTCCCCTCATCACCTGCTGGCTGGTCTGTACGAAAATAGACGGAGCACCATATGCCATATGAGCCTGGGGCACAAAAAAAAAAAAAAGCTCCATGACTTTTGATTATACGTATGCAACAATATACGTATAGTCATCATCATGTAGCAGTTCCTTTGCAGAACGTCGCTCTTTTCACAGTCTGCCTGAAATAAACTCAGTCTCTCGCCAGCTCTTCCGCCTCGTGTACTTACATACTCATGGAGTCACTTATATCATGTGCCTATCTTCGTATTTGTCGGTTCCTGCCACTCCTTCCTGGTACCATGCCTTCTGCTATAATGTTTCCAATCCGTCGTAGTGTTTGACATGACCAAAATATTTCAGCGTCCGAGACAGAATGCTGTTTATTAGTAAATCTTCCTTGATGTTCAGATCTTTCAATATGTCAGTATTTCTTCTCTTTTTCGTCGAAGATATTCTGAGAATCTTTCTATAGCACTTCAGCTCAAAAGCCCCTATTCTCTTTCTTAAGGACGTTTATTGCTAGTGTTAAATAAACATATAGTGCTAGATGTCTTTGAACTGGAATCTATCTATAGGGCAGTGGTCTCCAACACGGGGGAAGGGGCGAACACCTAAGGGGGCGCAACGAGGTTTTAAGGGGGCGTCAAGCAATGTTAAAAGTGAGTGCATTAGTACTTGTAAAAACAAAAACGTTATATTTACAATCTGTTTTAGCTTAATTATTAATAACATATTTAACATCTATTTATTAATCAAAATAAGTACATTTTTGCTTTCCAGAGCAGTTTGTACATCTCCCATTAAAATCTAATTATTATAATAACACGAGCACTCCACTTAATTGTAGATTAGAAACACATTCTGGCCAAAACGCATCACCATACTTTACGTTTCTCATGTTGCGTAATCTACTGCCCTCCACCTTTTAATCACATCTTGCTATTTTTTTTTTGGGGGGGGGGGGGGGGGGGGGGGTCTTGCAACATACTCAAGGGTGCGACCTGAAATACACATCGGCGATGGGGTCACCCATTAGCTCGCCGGTAGACGAGTTCGCCGAGCGGGACAGTATTTGGGTCTGTCTTCTCTGATCGCATCAACACTGCAGGAATCCTTTTCAGGGCTCTTGGTGGTGAGTAATGCTAAGCCATTTTATATGGCGCACATAACCTAGTCACAATTATAACCTAAAGCTCCCTTTTATGGGATGCTCGTTGAAAGTGACGATTTATATTCTTTGTCCCAGCCAAGCACCTACCCAACTCATCATCATGTGCCCTGCCAACTGGCGTAGGTGCTCATGCGTCTCCACAGATCACGATCTCTGGTTGACTGCAACATCTCTCTTGATAATATCCCTCCATGCCATCATTTCAGCTCATCCAGCATCATCCCTCTTGGTCTGCCTCTACCCCACTTTTTCACTGACTTTTCTAGTTGTCAGGATGTTCTCCAATGTCTCTCTTCTCATTATGACGCCAAAAGAACAGTGTTTGTCTTTTTCTTATTGTTGTGTATAGAGAGCTACTTTCATAAGCTTCTTTTACCCCCGTGTGGGTTCCGGGGCCCCCATTGTGGGGAAAACAAGAATAGACCCACTGCCTCCCCAAAAGCATGTCGTAAGAGTCGACTAATTGGGGAGCTTCCTTTGAAGTCGGAGTGCATCTGCCTGAGAGGCAAGGAACCAACAATCTGTATTCAAGCGAATGAAGATCTGTAAAACTGATGCACACGCAACACTCAGGTTCTGGAGCAGGACTGCAGTTCAGTAGTGGACGAGCAACCAGAACTTTCTGCCAGAGTGTACAGCTGGTGAACGCAAAGAAGAAGAAGATAAGCTTCTTTTAAGCAATACCTACCTACCTGCCGGAAAAAAAAGTTACAGACCACATGAAGGGGTGGGGGGGGGGAGGGGGGGAGAGAGAGAGAGAGAGAGAAATAAAGGCAGACCCAAAAACAAAACACGGAGAAGGGAGCTAGAGGGCAAAGTTAAAAATGTGAAGAGGACATGGGGTCAGCTGCAGGCAACAGCCAAGGAGACAGGATAGGACCATTTGGTGTGCCTTGGTTGAGGGCCGATGTTCAGCAGAGATTAAGAAGGTAAAAGAAGAAGACGAAGAAGATTAATCAAACACAAGAGCCCTGGTTCACTTAGGGCACCTAGTTACTGGTCTAGGAGCCATGTGTGTTATTCTTTCTTTCTTTTTTTTTTCTTGCTTGCTGTCTTGTCTTCTTCTTCTTCTTCTTCTTCTTCTTCTTCTTCTTCTTCTTCTTCTTCTTCTTCTTCTTCTTCTTCTTCTTCTTCTTCTTCTTCTTCTTCTTCTTCTTCTTCTTCTTCGTCTTCTTTGTCTGAGTATCTGTGTGTATATACATAATTTTCTTCTCTCGTCCTCTAGTACTATCTCTTGTTCCCTCATTCTCTCTCTCTCTCTCTCTCTCTCTCTCTCTCTCTCTCTCTCTCTCTCTCTCTCTCTCTCTCTCTCTCTCGCTTCTCCTCTTGCTCTCTTACTCTCTGATACTATTTCTACCACCCCCCGCTGTTTTGTTATTTCACGGGTAATGTTATCAATATCACAACATCGACTTTACCTCTCCATACATTCCTGATAATCAATGTAAAGTCAATTATACACACACACACACACTCCTTGGAGACTCGAACATCTGACGCCAGTACCGGTAAGCAGGTGGGCTAGCAGCCCTCACAACAACCGCCCTCAGCCATCCTCAGTGAGTACCTCACCAACAGAATGAAACAGCAATCCTGCTCGCCGTCAGCCAGGGAGGCAAGTAGCCGGCCATTGAATGCCAGCCAACCTGGCAAAGATTCATCTCCCGCCTCGACCGTCAAGCCGCAACCTTACACCGCCCACAGCTGCCACAAAGGGCGGGGCCTCCTTTTAACTTGATTAGTTTCGTTAAGGAAACCCGACCGTCTCATTTTTACCCCAGTCGGTTAAAAAACTCCACCGGAACAAACGTTTGGGAGCTAGGCCCAGAACGGTGGCAGGTGCTTCCCGAGGTGTCCCAGGCGAGAGATCTGGGAACTTTTTTAGCTGTTTTATTTGGCAGAATTTAAACATTTGGACGTATTTTAAGTCGAGCTAATCTCCAAGCCTTAAACGTTCTGACAGGGCCCATGTGGCAGCTCCACCAACGCCGTGTTGATGTTTGCGTGCCGACTGCCGGTGGGTTCCCACAAGCGGAGACCGCACGGAGGCGCTCCCGACAGCATCCTCGTGTCACCGACAGCAACATCATCCGACTGTTGTCAGTGCTGCGGGAGATGTGCTTGTTTACTTTCCAGGCAATTTAACACCAGGCATAAGTGTAAACATACAGATACGTAAACTCGCACACAAGATGGGTTTTCATGGGATTGTGTCTTTCGGAGTAAGCGGTGGCGTTTTCAACTATGCTCAGTCGTTGCAATAATTGATGACGATATCGGTCGTGCAGTTGATTCCTGCTGTTTGCAAACTGTTCATGCTTTTGAGCAGTTTCATGTGGTGCAGACATATGGTGCTCACTGTAAATGTGCAATACCTCGACGTGATGACTACTTGCCTGCTTGCTTATCTAATAGCCTGTCTGTCTATCTACTAATCAGCCCGTCTCTCTGTCTACCAGTTAACCTGTCTATCTATGTCTTTGTCTACAATTCAGCCTGTCTATCTATGTCTTTGTCTACCTTTCAGCTTGTCTATCTATATCTTTATTTACCAATAAGCCTGTCTATCTGTCTTTATCTACCATTTAGTCTGTTTATCAATATCTTTGTCTACAATTCAGCCTGTCTATCTACGTCTTTGTCTACCATTCAGCCTGTCTATCTATGTCTTTGTCTACCATTCAGCCTGTCCATCTATGTCTTTGTCTACCATTCAGCCTGTCTGTCTATGTCTTTGTCTACCATTCAGCCTGCCTATCTATGTCTTTGTCTACCATTCAGCCTGTCTATGTATGTCTTTGTCTACAATTCAGCCTGTCCATCTATGTCTTTGTCAACCATTCTGCATGTATATCCATGTCTTTGTCTACCATTCAGCCTATCTATCTATGTCTTTGTCTACCATTCAGCCTGTCTGTCTACGTCTTTGTCTACCATTCAGCCTGTCTATCTATGTCTTTGTCTACAATTCAGCCTGTCTATCTACGTCTTTGTCTACCATTCAGCCTGTCCATCTACGTCTTTGTCTTCCATTCAGCCTGTCTATCTATGTCTTTGTCTACCATTTAGTCTGTGTGTCTATGTCTTTGTCTACCATTCAGCCTGTCTATCTATGTCTTTGTCTACCATTTAGTCTGTGTGTCTATGTCTTTGTCTACCATTCAGCCTGTCTATCTACGTCTTTGTCTACCATTCTATGTTTTTATCTATCAGATAGCTTGTCTATCTGTATATTAGTTAGCCTTTTCACTATTTACAATTAGTCTTTCTCTCTCTATCACCCCCCCCCACTTCAATATATCTGCCTAATGCCCGCTGTTTAGTCCCCTTATCGAACACCTTATCTTCTAATGGTATGACTGTCGGTAGGTCTGTCTGTCTCTCCCTCCCACCCTGGCTGGTCTGATCGGCTTACGTCACTCTGTATGTCTGTCTGTCCATTCACTTATCAAACAGTGACCTCCTTCTGTTGTCCAGTGTGTCCTCTATAATACAGATGCGATGCTCCTTATCCCCCATCCAACCTTACAAATGTCAATCAAGCGCCACTAATTCCCCACTACAGGAGATAACATACAAGTCGCCACACTCGCTCACACTGGAAACTTAGCTCAAACATTTAAGTTAAAGTTACAAATTCAGTGACCAAATATCACACAATACTTCGAGATTACCCCAATCAAAAAACCTTGTCAGGGGGACTGCGTGGTCTCGAGGCATGGTCTCCGCCTCGAGTGCTGGAGGTTCCGGGCTCAATCTCGTTACAAATCTACCCAAAGTATTTCAGGATCCTCGCCGGTGCTACAGTCTGTGCATTGTGTTGAGCTTCTTCGGACTTAGACTTGAGTTAGAAAGAAGAACGGAGCACTTATGGGTTAGTACAGTGTGCCTTTAAAACTTTAAACATCAAAGAAAACCTTGTAAATAAAATAAGTAAAATGCCTTCAGTCGTATTGGGTATATAGGGCCAGACCTATATTTTATAGACTAATCAGCACTATGTGCATGATGTGGTCAGCATCACGCCGGTCGCCTTTACCTCCAAGGATTATACCTAGTATCCACTCAAGAGAAAAGCATGAGCATCAAATACACTAGGATGTTAAACTGCGACAAAAGACATGAAAGAGAACCATCGGCCTCCTGACTAAACGGACATTGCGTACACTTTCACTTTTTTTTTTAAGGTTTAAGAGAACACACAAGGCTAAATGTGACTGAGGCTGTATCAATGAAACTCTACTATTCGATATTATGTAAACAGAAAGATTGTGCGATCAATTTGAAGTTACCCTGGCAATCACGTGACTGATTTTGAATTTCCCGCGGACAGATGTGCAGCAACTCGACAATATAGTTTATGCATTTCAGCAACAAAAGGAATCATTTTGTGCTTCAGTATATGTTGATTAAATTCTTTAGTAACGCACCTGACGAGATACCGCGAAATATGTTAGTGCAATGTATTGTTTGTGTCCGCATTCATTTAAATGTACAAGTGGAAAACATTGTTTTGAAGTTTCACGCAATGACAGAATTTAAAATACTGGTGCAAAATATCTAAAACGTTCAAAAACATCAGGGGTGGTATCGAAAGTTTTGCTGGGCAAGGGTCGAACAGTACCGAATATGTACGAAAGTACCAACTTCGGCAGCACTGAGTATCGCAGGTGAGGCCTGGTAATCCGAGCTTCAGCAAGTCTTGGAATCATCACAGGAAAAAAGAGTAGTGATAGTGCCTTTGCAGAAATTCCCCATCCTTCACTCACTCACTCACTCACTCACTCACTCACTCACTCACTCACTCACTCACTCACTCACTCACTCACTCACTCACTCACTCACTCACTCACTCACTCACTCACTCACTCACTCACTCACTCACTCACTCACTCACTCACTCACTCACTCACTCACTCACTCACTCACTCACTCACTCACTCACTCACTCACTCACTCACTCACTCACTCACTCACTCACTCACTCACTCACTCACTCACTCACTCACTCACTCACTCACTCACTCACTCACTCACTCACTCACTCACTCACTCTCACTCACTTACTCACTCACTCACTCTCTTTCTCACTCACCCACTCAGCGCTCACCCAGTAACCTACTCAATGACTCACTCACGCACTTATTATCTAACATACTCGCTTCCCCATTCCTCCCTCCCTCACTCATTCACTCATCACTGACTTAATTAGTCACTCACTCACTCCCTCCCTCCCTTCATCACTCAATCACTCACTTTCTCACTCTCTTTCTCCCTCACTAGCTCACGCACTCACCCACTCGCTCAATCACGCACTCATTAACTCAATCACTCGCTCTATCACTCGCTCCCCCAATCCAACCTCCTTCACTTATCACTGACACAATCAATCCATCACTCACTCCCTCTCTCCCTCCTTTCTTTCCTCACTCTCTTTCTCCTCACTAACCATTGACTTAATCGATGAGTCACTCACTCCCTCGCTCCCTTCCTCACTCCCTCGCTCCCTTCCTCACTCACTCGCTCCTTTCCTAACAAACTTTCTCCTTTTCTCACTCCCTCCCTTCCTCACTCGCTCCCTTCCTCACTCACTCGCTCCTTTCCTCACGTACTCCCTCCCTTCCTCACTCACTTCCTTCCTCACTCCCTCCTTCCTCACTCGCTCCCTTCCCCACTCACATGCTCACACATACCACTCCTTACTCTCTCTCTCTCTTTCTCTCTCTTTCTCCCTACCTCTCTCCATCACACACTTAATCTCTCACTGGCTTACTCTTTGCTCTCAATCATTTTCCATCTCTTTCTCACTTTCTTTCTCTCACACGTTCCTTTTCTCTCTCCCAGCGTTCTTCACTCATTTTTCATCTCTTTCTCTAACCCTACACCCCCCCCCCCTCCCCTAACGCGCCTCTCAATTGCTACATTCCTCTTTCAGTTTTTCCCTCTGTCTCTCATACACACATACTTTCTGAGCCGCTGATTCTTTCTCTCACTCATTCTCCATCTCTTTCCTTTCTATGTCCCTCATTGGCTATCTCTCCGGCTCTAGGTTTCTCACTGGATCTCCCCTCTTCAAGACACTTGGGCCAGCTCGGAGCAACCAAGATCCTAATCAGGCTCCCATGTGTCCAGTAAGTGGACACTCAGCCACATGTGGCACTGGACGACCCTACAGTGTGTGCGGCTCTGTGTCCCCAGAAACTGGGTTGCGCTCCACGGCACTCTGCAAAATACTCGTCCACTCTACCCACTCCACCAGTCAGATCGTAATCAATCCAGTGTCGACTATTTCCGTATAGATGCACTGTTTTATTGTGAGCGTGCGGTAGTTGTGCGTGTGAGCGTGCGGTAGTTGTGTGTGTGAGCTTGCGGTAGTTGTGTGTGTGAGCGTGCGGTAGTTGTGTGTGTGAGCGTGAGGCAGTTGTGTATGTGAGCGTGCGGTAGTTGTGTGTGTGACCGTGCGGTAGTTGTGTGTGTGAGCGTGCGGTAGTTGTGTGTGAGCGTGCGGTAGTTGTGTGTGAGCGTGATGCAGCTGTGTGTGTGAGCGTGCGGTAGTTGTGTGTGTGAGCGTGAGGCAGCTGTGTGTGTGAGCGTGAGGCAGCTGTGTGTGTGAGCGTGAGGCAGCTGTGTGTGTGAGCGTGAGGCAGCTGTGTGTGTGAGCGTGAGGCAGCTGTGTGTGTGAGCGTGAGGCAGCTGTGTGTGTGAGCGTGAGGCAGCTGTGTGTGTGAACGTGCGGTAGTTGTGTGTGTGAGCGCGAGTGTGAGCGTGCATGTGCATGGGTGTATACGTATGTGTGTAAAAGTGTGTGGGTAAGCATGTGGGTATGAGTACGTGAGAGACAGAGTGTGTGTAAGCGCGTGTGATTGTGTGAGAGACAGAGTGTGTCAGTGTGTGTGTGCGTACGGTGTGTGTGTCAGTGAATTAGTGTATGTGAGCATTTCTGTACGACTGTGAGAGAGAGAGAGAAAGAGAGAGAGAGAGAGAGAGAGAGAGAGAGAGAGAGAGAGAGAGAGTGTGTGTGTGGACGTGTGGTGTGTGTGTCAGTGAATTAATGTATGTGAGCATTTTTGTATGACTGTGTGAGAGAGAGGGAGAGAGAGAGAGTGTGTGTGTGGACGTGCGGTGTGTGTGTCAGTGAATTAGTGTATGTGAGCATTTCTGTATGACTGTGAGAGAGAGAGAGAGAGAGAGAGAGAGAGAGTGTGTGTGTGTGTGTGTGTGGACGTGCGGTGTGTGTGTCAGTGAATTAGTGTATGTGAGCATTTCTGTATGACTGTGTGAGAGAGAGTTGACGTGCGGTACGTGTGAGTGTATTTGTGTTTGTGAGAGAGAGAAATAGAGGGGGAGGGGGTAAATTGTGTTAAATAAACACAGATATCTGCTCTTAATGCTCAGTCTTCTTCAAGAGAAACCCACACACAGACTCACACAGAGAGTCCTTCCATGCTGCACGAACTCCATGGCATAACAAGGTATCTTGATTAGACAGGCTGCACATGATACTGTGGGTAGGTTTTCTAGAATGCTACCCGGTTTGCTCTTGTACCAATCTCGGCTGTCGGGAAATGTTTAACCCGCATACAGGTCTCTTATTTATCTCGACTTATCCGAGAGTGCTAGACGCTTGATACACTACCCCAGAGATCAGCTACAGCAATTTGTCTCAGGTACCTCTCAATATCAGGAATCGCACGAGTATGCCCCGCAAGGACACAGTGTAGTTCACAACAGTGGCCCGGAGTTTGGGGCCACCCAGTGAATAATTAGGTCGTGGATTCGGGTCCTGGCGGAGTCAGACCGTTGTTTCAAATAACTTTGGCTCCCAGGTCGACCTAGCCTTAAGTGGGTAGTCATGGGGAGTAAAGACGCCCGGCGTGATGCTAACCACACCACTCACCGAGTGCCAGTTGGTCAATACAAATATAGATCTAGCCCTTAATGTCCAAAACGCGAGAATGCTTAGAAGAGAGTCCTTTACTTTCTTCTTCTTCTTCTTCTTAAAGTCGATTCCTTGTGGCGTTGGTAGTCATGTCTGTCCACAACCTTCTGTCTCGTGTACTTTCAATCAACTCTGACACAGATGATCCTGCATGTCACGATGCCAACTGTCCAGCATCTTTTCTCTTGGTCTTCCTGTGACCCCCCCCCCCCCCGCCCCCCTCCCCCTTTTCAACTTTCCAACTGTCATTTCCCTTAGTAAATAATATGATTTAATTTCCACTGAGTTGTTGCCAGGCTCTCTGGACATAGCGGGTGGAAAACAACAGCTAAACCTGGAGCTTTGACTAATGACAAAGTGGCCTGAAGTCTAGCGTGCATCATTGGCGGCTAGTTCCCCTTTTTGGCTGGCCAGTAGACGACGTCGTCTTGGTCGCGACCGTTTTTGGTGTGTCGCTTTGATCGCATCAACACTACTCATTTTCAATACTAAGCCACTGTATACGGCGCACATAACCTGGTCAAATTTATAACCTGGAGCCCCCCCCCCTTTTTTTTTTTGGGAATGTTGGCTGAAAATGACGATTCCCCCCACCCCACCCTAACCCTTGCAAAGCAAGCGATGCGAAGTCCAATTTGGTTGAGTTGTATCTGGTGCATGTGGGTTCAAGTGAAGTTGAACCACACTAGAACTACAGACTGGGCTATTAACGCTTGGTGAGGCAAGGTACAAAGTGTCACCGTTGGGATAAGAATCCTCCAGGTAAAATTGGCAGAAGTCCCGTTCTACCTGAAGATTATACTGAGCACCCTGACGGGTAAAACGTGATCCCAATTTTAGTGAGTGACGTTCAACCGGAAGATTATACTGAGCACCCTGACGGGTAAAACGTGATCCCAATTTTAATGAGTGACGTTCAACCGGAAGATTATACTGAGCACCCTGACGGGTAAAACGTGATCCCAAGTTTAGTGAATGACCTTCAACCCCATCAGAACCGCACAACCAGAATTTAACACCCGGTGACACAAAGTGCCACCATTCGGATGAGAACCCCATAGGCCTAAGTCCTAGAAACCCCGTTTAACCATTAGGTTATATGAGGATCCCCGACGACAGCCGGATGGGAGCTGTAACGTAACCAAAAATTGCCTTCCGGATTGGGATGATGTCTCTCGCTATCTGAAGTCCAGACAGAGAAGGGCAATTATGTCATGCATGTGGCTCCTTAGTTTACAGGACTCTGCAGGACCAACCTCAGGACTCTGCAGGACCAACCTCAGGACTCTGCAGGACCAACCTCAGAATATTTTGGCCATTTTATGGTTTTACTAGACTATTTTACTTTCAGAAGTTTGCCTTTGCCACTAAACGATCGGCGATCCATACCATTTGGAAATCAGCGGTCGGCCGCCACAACGGCTGCAAGTGATTCTAACAGGGTATTTCGAAATTAAGAAGCGTGTTCTGAACGCCTAAGGCACAGAAAAAGAAGAATGGACGGTAGCCCCATGAAAGTACAATGTAATGTGGTCAGAGTGCTTATGTCCCCTCTTGAGAAGCTGCTGCAAGCACACAATTGAACAAACAAGGTTGCGGCCCCTGTCTTCACTGCTGCCCTGCTACAATCAACCCCACAAGAAAGATCTCACTACAGGTCAGTTTCAAAGACATACCTTGACTCAACTGCCCACTGTGAACAATGCAACAAACTCGGGGAATTCCAGACTCTCCGATCTGCTGAAATCCTCTCTCGTGAAGATATCCCGGCTTTTCCCTGACCACTTCTAAGCTGATCGAGGACAACCAGATCATTCGCATCTTTGTCCTGTCCACAAAATCCCCCGGGTAGGCCACCCGACCTCCTTCTGGGGCTTGCTCTTTGAAGACTGTATGCAGACAGCTGACCGTGACGATCGGATGACCCGGTGTTGTTCGCTCCAGTGATCGCTTGAGACGAGACACGCCCTCGTACACCATGGGTGCTCTACTTCCGCGAAGCCTCAACTCTGGTATTTCCAACTGTGTGATACAATTTTCGGTCGAGCTGACACCAAAACATCAATTACTACTCAACTACTAGTACCGTCATGGCCAATCCTACAACAACAACAACAACAATAACAACAACTATTACTTCTATAAATACTGCTGCTGTTGCTACTACTACTGCGACCACTACTACAACTGCCGGTGTTGCTACAAAAACAACTACTACTATTATAACAACCACTACTGCTGTTGCTACTACCTGCACAAAAGCAACAACAGCAATAGACTTAGGTCTGTCTGTCTTACCTCTGTGTATGTACAAACAGTATCTGATTGCGTGTGTGAGTGTATCTGTGTGATAGAGAGAGAGAGCAAGGGACCAAGACGGGAGAGGAGAGACATTGACAGTAGAGCAACAACTGAAAACAGATATGTATAGATCTAACTACAGTGACATACGTGGAATCAGACAGACAGACAGACAGACAGTTAGACAGACAGACAGACAGACAGACAGACAGACAGACAGACAGACAGACAGACAGACAGACAGACAGACAGACAGACAGACAGACAGACAGACAGACAGACAGACAGACAGACAGACAGACAGACAGACAGACAGACAGACAGACAGACAGACAGACACAGATTATCAGCAGAGATATACAAATAACTGAAGAGATGGGCAGGAGACTTGATGTATATACAGATCTATCAACCGAGACATCCATAAAACTAAACAAAGAAACAGAAGACAGACTTGCATAGATCTAGCAATAGATATACATAGAATTAAAGAAAGAGACAGAAGACAAAACTGCACAAATCTGTCAAAACAAACATACACCGATTTAAACAGACAGACAGGCAGACAGACAGACAGACAGACAGACAGACAGACAGACAGACAGACAGACAGACAGACAGACAGACAGACAGACAGACAGACAGACAGACAGACAGACAGACAGACAGACAGACAGACAGACAGACAGACAGACAGACAGACAGACAGACAGACAGACAGACAGACAGACAGACAGACAGACAGACAGACAGACAGACAGACAGACAGACTTGCACAGATCTATCAAATCAGACACACACGGAAGTCAGACAACTATGGGGTGTAGTAATCATAAGACTCCACAACTAGCACAAGCTCAGAATCACTTGATGATGACAAACAGCGTCCTCGACTGCTGCAACAACCATGTCTGTATCCCGATATGCAAGGTGCCGCTGCCAGAAATTCCACGTTCTGCGTGTGTTTCGGTGTGTACGTCTGCACGTCTGCTCCGCCCCGTCTAATCCCCGATCTTCAGACCTGTTCCCACGAAGGCCGTAATCCAGTCCCGAGCCTCTCTTGAGAATTGCTCGCTCGAGGTGCGATCGTGCGCTGGGAGATAATCCCGCAGACAAGATCTCGCACGTACAGATTAGTCCAGGCGAGGGCCCTCCAGGGGGATCAGCGTGCGGGGCAGAACAATCGGGGAATACTTTTCCTATCCACTCCGGCACAACAAACATGGGAGGCTTGGCGCTGGCAGAAAGTCTTCTTCTGTTGACGGTGTTGCTGTGTCAACACTACCCTCATAGACAAATCATTTCTTTCCTGTTGTCCGGCTTGCTTGTAAACACACAAATACACACGCACACGCTCACTCAAGAACGCACGCGCACACCCCCATTTTTTTTTATCTCTATCCTTTTCTGATACAATGTCTATCATTTATTCCAGTATATTAGCGTCCCCCTTAATCCCTCTCTCTCTCTTTCTCTCTCTCTCTCTCTCTCTCTCTCTCTCTCTCTCTTTCTCTCTCTCTCTTTCTCTCTCTCTCTTTCTCTCTCTCTTTCTCTTTCTCTCTCTATCTCTCTTTCTCTCTCTCTCTCTCTCTCTTTCTGAAGTTATATCTACATATGTGTTTCACAGTTATGAGTAGGGGAGGTCGATGATAAAAAAAAAAAGAAGATGTATACAGGAGAAAGAGTATTATGAAGCGGAGCTGGAGTAAGCAGGGATAAAAATGTGCAAGAAAAAAATGTTAGCGAAAAAGAAAATAATAAAAATACTAATAATAATAACAACAATAATATTAATAATAATAATAATAATAATAATAATAATAACAATAATAATAATAATAATAATAATAATAATAATAATAATAATGATAATAATAATAATAATAATAATAATAATAATAATAATAAGAAGAAGAAAAAGAAGAAGAAGAAGAAGAAGAAGAAGAAGAAGAAGAAGAAGAAGAGGAAGCAGAAGAAGAAGAAGAAGAAGAAGAAGAAGAAGAAGAAGAAGAAGAAGAAGAAAAAGAAGAAGAAGAAGAAGAAGAAGAAGAAGAAGAGAAGAAGAAGAAGAAGAAGAAGAAGAAGAAGAAGAAGAAGAAGAAGAAGAAGAAGAAGAAGAAGAAGAAGAAGAAGAAGAAGAAGAAGAAGAAGAAGAAGAAGAAGAAGAAGAAGAAGAAAAAGAAGAAGAAGAATAAGAAGAAGAAAAAGATAATAAAATTAGGCCTAGGAGTAGGGGGACACAGAGGCGGACGTAGACAGTATAAATCTCATAAAGAGCGGCCGAAACGTCTCTGCATGTTGAGAAGGCACAATTCCTACCACACCCCGGGCCAAATACGTCCATAAATCTTTCTCAAAGACCGACCTTATCGTCTTCTCCAGGCCGAATTTCCCCGCACATAAACCCGGTCTTCCTTTGGTTGCCGATTGAAGATACCCCTAGGGCAGGTACTCTCTCTTCTCTTTCTCTCTGCCTCTCTCAAACTATCCCTGGGACTCTGGGAATACATGGACCTCCCTCCTCATCCGACATGGCCCCTCTGGGACTGCGGGTTGTCCTGGGTCTCGCATGTTCTCGCATGTGTTCTCGTCGGATTATATCTCTTGTCGGAACTTCCCCACTGCGCATGGCCAGGAAGTCAATAAAACCTCGGCCATGTTGGAAGATAACTAGGACGATAGGTTGGAGGTACGAGTGATAACAAAGCGACTGTAGGAGACCTGTTGATCCCGCGGTCCTGCAGCGATCCCGTCCTTCCACAGACATGCCAATGAGTAAGTTCTTTGATCCACCCTGCCGAACTTACTCCAAGACTGCTTCACAGAAAAAAAGTCATACCCTGGTGTGCGTTTGTGTGTTCGCGCGTATCTTATGATCACTTTGATTGTTAGCAACGCGCTATGAGCTAACTATATTAAAACTAAGTGATTTTATGTATTTTTGTCTGTGACTGGAATCATTGTCCGTTTGTTTCCTATGCTGATGAAGGTTTTCTAGCCGCACCATTCTTTCTTTCGTTTGTGTTAATAGTATTGTAAAGCTGAATTCATCAATCCATCGTTAACATGACATGGCTTAAGATAAACAGCATAGTTTTGACCCAACAAGAGATTTATTTTTCATAAAGCATTTTTCAGTGCCCAGTTTGCAGGCAGTATTCAACACGAAAGCTGGAGTTTTCAGTCCCTTGAGTCTTCGATCCCTTGGAGCTTTCGTTCAACGAGGTTCTACAGCAGCTCTACTTCTCGACTATGTGTTTATGATATGAGCTGATCAGTTCGTCATCTCCTTCAGTATCCACACTCACAACTATCTTCAAAGTTTTATGAAGCGCTAGCTGCCTTCACAGTTGCTGTCGCTATCGTCTTTGAGCTTCCTTTACTATCATCTTGCGGCTTGTCGATAGGCGTAGGCGATCACAAAGAACAAACAAACAGGGCACGCCCGTGACCTACCTCCCCCGCCAGTCCTGGCAGTTGCGCCCAGATTTCCCTGCCACTTTGATACATCAAACAATCTAATACATAAATGTACGCTCCTATTGTGTCTACATCCGGGTCATAAGTAGCCATATCCTTCTGTTCGATTGCATTCCGAACAAGGAGTGAAGGAGGTGACGGTGGGGGCTGTGGTGAAAGAGGAGGAGACGGCGGGGGATGTGGTGAAAGAGGAGGAGACGGTGGGGGATGTGGTGAAAGAGGAGGGGAGGGAAAATATGGCTCACAATGAACCTAATTGCCTAGGAATGTGTTGTGTTTTCAGTGTCACGCCTACTGTTCGTGCAGAACTCACGTAAACCAAATAGTGGAGTTGATCTTCTATAGGGGACACACGTGCAATGTTTTAGCGCCAAAAAACAGAAAAGGTAGCACTAGAGAAACAATAGGAAACGTACAGGGGCGTGCGGCAGGGTATTAAGGAGAGAATTAAACTACTTCCAGCAAATATAAGGGGGAGGAATTAAGATGGCGATGGATAGGACAGCCACTGAGAAAATATAACTGTGTAACTATAATCTCTTTTAAAAAGAAATATAGGAAGAATTAAATCATCATCATCATTATCAGGTGCCTTGCCGACAAGCGTGGGCGATCATGCCTCTCCACAATCTGCGATCTCATGCAGCAGGTATTAGTAAGAATTAAATAGACAAGGGGAAAAAAAAGATATAGGTATGAAGAATAAGACGACCTTGGCCACCAGGATGACACAGCCTTTACTGGGTACTATTTAAAGTCATGGGAAACAAAGGCGACCGATGTGATGATCACATGTCAGCCATGAGGTCTAAACAAAACGGAGCCTAGCCTTACATGTAAGACGCACCTCTGGTATGTAAAGGGACCTTACCTTTACTTTATTACAGTGGTTCTCAACCTTCCTAATGCGGCTACCCTTGAAAACTGATGCACATGCAACACCCAGGTTCTGGAAAAAGACTAAATGTCTAGGAGTGGACAAACAACCAGTGCTTTCCGCCGGTGAACGCGAAAAAAGAAGACAACGAGGAAGAAGAAGAAGAAGAAGAAGAAGAAGAAGAAGAAGAAGAAGAAGAAGAGGAGGAGGAGGAGGAGGAGCAGCAGCAGCAGCAGCAGCAGCAGAAGAAGAAGAAGAAGAAGAAGAAGAAGAAGAAGAAGAAGAAGAAGAAGAAGAAGAAGAAGAAGAAGAAGAAGAAGAAGAAGAAGAAGAAGAAGAAGAAGAAGAAGAGAAGAAGAAGAAGAAAGAAGAGAAGAAGAAGAAGAAGAAGAAGAAGAAGAAGAAAGAAGAAGAAGAAGAAGAAGAAGAAGAAGAAGAAGAAGAAGAAGAAGAAGAAGAAGAAGAAGAAGAAGAAGAAGAAGAAGAATGGGATTGAGAAATCGACTGCGAGCTGTTTACTTATATAGTATGTAATATGATTTTGGCGTTGTCGATGATGATGATGATAATGACGACAATATTCAACAGGGAGAAAACATGCAAGGGCTGCAGTAGGTTAAGCCAAGGGCGGGTGAGTTTAAGTTGACAGAGAGTCTGTGCTGCAATGTAAGATGAAAGACTCCAGACTGTGAATCGGCCGATACAACAGTATTTATCCAACGGTGGAGCCAGCCATTCAGTGGTATACGTGTCAATAAACGGCAGACTGCCCAGAATCACTGCTAGAAGTGGAGGCGATTGCTGGCGGTGATGGTGGCGCTGCTGGGCACAAGCTTTGGTATCAGTCCTGCAATCAGAGATGTTGTGGGCGATGCTGGAGAGATCTGATTGTGTCCGAGCGGACTTGTAGCTCCAACACTTGATTCACTAATCTAAAGAAATCTATCCTCTCTTTGTTGTCACTCCATTGTTTGTCCGTGAGACTCAGCAGTTGTATTCAGTCTGTTCTTTGTCTTGTTGAATCCATTGGTTGGTGTCTGTTCTTGGCCCTGCTCTGTCCGCTATTTGGTGTATTGTCTTTATGCTGCCTGTTGCTTCATGTTTGTTCTTTGTTGTTCCGTTCACTGTTTTATGTCTATGTTCTGTCCAGTCGCTTGTTTCGTGTCTCGATCCTAATGCTGTTTTGTCTATTGTGTAGTGTCTGTTCGTTGTTTGATTATCTCCATTGCATGTTGCGTACTCTGTGTATAGTTCACTACCAAGTGACCGGGAGGGGGGGGGGGGGGAGGAGGGGGGGGGGGGGTTCTAGAAGTCCAAGTCCACGTGAAAAGATCCCAGCCCTTTTTCCTCTAGAAACACAAGCAAACGATTAAAAAAATTATAAACAAAATCAGATGTTGGCAGATTACGTAATTTATGTCTATAATGTTACCGCTGATATATTATGAGAAAACCACCCGAAAGACAGCACCAACTGCCAAATTCAGTGGGCTAAAGAAGCAGATAAATACAAAGAGCTACATATCTGCATAATTTGGTCACAGGGCAACATCTCACCCACAACCCATCGGTATCAAGTGAGCGTCAGAAAATGACTAACTCGACCACTCACGTCTATCGGCACGGCACATGCTTTGTGATGATGATGGCTGTACCACCAACACGCTTCCTGTATCAATCATCGGCCGTCTGTCTGTGTTGTTGTGACCGAAGCTCGGACGTTCCGTCCCTCCACACTCGACGATCTGTTGCTGTTATGAAAGCTAATCTTGACGATCTCGCGGAGCGAGGATTGCTGAGGTATACTTTCTATTTAGCCAGTGTTGAGTTTCTCGCAGCTTCAGGGACTTTATCTACAGCCCACATCTTGTTATCTGCAAGCTACAAGTTTCTCTTAACCAGCTGGAACAGCGGCGCGCGACCGGCAGCGTTATGGCGGCCGTCGGCTTCTGCGCATGTGTTGCGGCCTCTTCTGACCTCCGGATAATGGCCGAAACGATAGCGAAGTGGAATGGACTTATGAATACTTCAGATTTCTCAACTCACTCTACAAGAAACCATTTGTGGAAACTAGGGCAATAACAAAGACAAAATGGCATAGTAGATGTTGACATTTACATACAACGAAATCCAGGCAAACATACAAAGAGGGAAAAACGTGAACAACAACAAAGACTAGACTCAGATGGACTGCAAGAAGTTACTGCTGGCGCAGTCTGGAGACAAGCACAACACAACTGAGTAGTTATTTCAAACAATAAACTAACGTACCATGTCCCATTCTTTGTGCAGTACTCGGTATGTGGCCTTCACCAATCATCAGCATAAACCGTTTCTGCCGGTTATCACCGTGAGGAGGAATAATTTGCGACCAAGTGCACATTGGCAGGTCTTAGTTAGTCTTAGTCTTAGTTAGTCTTAGTCTTGGTTAGTCTTAGTTAGTCTTGGTTAGTCTCAGTTAGTCTTAGTCTTGGTTAGTCTTAGTTAGTCTTAGTCTTACTTAATCTTAGTTAGTCTTGGTCTTAGTCTTAGTCTTGGTTAGTCTTAGTTAGTCTTAGTCTTACTTAATCTTAGTTAGTCTTAGTCTTGGTTAGTCTTAGATAATCTTGGTTAGTCTTAGATAATCTTGGTTAGTCTTAGTCTTAGTCTCAGTTAGTCTTAGTCTTAGTCTCAGTTAGTCTTAGTCTTAGTCTCAGTTAGTCTTAGTCTTGGTTAGTCTTAGATAATCTTGGTTAGTCTTAGATAATCTTGGTTAGTCTTAGTCTTAGTCTCAGTTAGTCTTAGTCTTGGTTTGTTAGTTTTGGTTAGTCTTAGTTAATCTCAGTTAGTCTTGGTTAGTATTAGCCTTGGTTAATCTTAGTTCGCCTTAATTAGTCTTAGTTAGTCCCCTATGTGGGTTCCGGGGCCCCATTATGGGGAAAACAAGAATAGACCCACTGCCTCCCCAAAAGCATGTCGTAAGAGTCGACTAATTGGGGAGCTTCGGAATCAGTAGAGAAAAAAGTTTATTATGGCCTGGAGAGAATGAGGCACTTGAGTGTAACCAGAAGGGCTGGCCTGCTCACTACACTCAGAGGAAAGGCAAGACCGACTTTTACCCACATTGTGACCGGTACCATCAGTATTGGAACTCTGCGTTGGCTGCTAAAGATGAGGACGGAGCATGCATTGGAATGGCCCGAGTGCTGTGCTGTCAATTCTTGGCTCAACTCAACTCAACTCAGTTAACTCTTAATTAGTCTTGGTTAGTCTTGAATAGTCTTAGTCAGTCTTAGTCAGTCTTAGTTAAACTTAGTTAGTCTTAGTTAGTCTTAGTTAGTCTTAGTTAGTCTTAGTTAGTCTTAGTTAGTCTTAGTTAGTCTTAGTCAATCTTAGTTAGTCTTGGTTAGTCTTGGTTAGTCTTAGTTGGTCTTGGTTAGTCTTAGTCTTAGTTACTTTTAATTAGTTTTGATTAGTCTTAGTTAGTCTTAGTTGGTCTTAATTAGTCTTGGTTAGTCTTAGTTAGTCCTAACTGGTCTTAGTCTTGGTTAGTCTTAGTCAGTCTTAGTTAGTGTTAATTAATTTTGGTTAGTCTTGGCTAGTCCTAGTTGGTCATAGTTAGTCCTTCCTATTGAGCCTAGGGCAGCGCATAGGGCAGATGTCACAGCTCTCAATGTCTGACGGTGCGTTGCCAAATGTTTAGGTCTTAAAGATGTCTTTTTGAAGATGTCTTTAGAATTTACAAGTTTGAACAAAGCATCACAATATTTAGAGCTAGAAATCTGACAATAAAACAAAGGATGTTTTACGATGGAGGCTTGTGGGGTCGTCTCTCAAAAGTCTTAAGCTAAGCTAAACTAGAGGGAATACGTCCCGCCATCTTAGCCCAAATCGGAAACACTCAAAAATGTACGAGACGGTTACTGACCCTATGCATTACTGACCACATCACCTGGTGTGTGCCGCTGATACCAAAGCATCACAACCTGTTTGTGCTATGATGTTATTGGCACAATGATTTTGCCCGTTCACCCCTTAAACCAGGACAACAACTGTAGATTTTAAGACAGTGTACTTCAACTCGTGATCTGCGAAAGTGTCTTGGTGGGATGTCATAAATGTATGCCTTATTCTGTTCTTCTATTTTCTATTTGCAGTGGGAAAAGACTTAATCAGAAATGTCAGCAATAAAAACTAGAGACTTGGAAGCTATGTTATTGCGATGCTTTGTTTATCAGAAACAACGCTCCTTTAATTTTTAACAGGTTTTCAAACCTCAAAGCAGCGGTAGATGCCCCTTTAGCTGACATACTGTTAATTTTCTGAAATCGGATTTAAAACACTCCTTAGACTGCTATGCCCATTTGCTTCTCTTTCTGTGTTTGGTTAGCTGTCAGGTTTCCCATGTTCTGATGGGCCGCTGGTTTATAAATGTTGAAAAACACTGTTTTAAAAGACACAGGGAGGCAACTTAGGATGGACGAAGCGGGGAGACAACTCAATAAACAAGCAGCAGGGGAAACAACTATTGTATTTATTCTCTATGGTGGTGTTTGTTGTATAATCAAGGGGAGACAATCAGCACGCGTTTTGTCAGAACAATTCAAACAAAATACAAACATCGGCTGTGAATAAACACATCCCGTGGTCTTGAAGTTGTGTGTTCAGACGAACTCAGTCGAGAACGAAGTTGAGATGATGTGAGGAGATCCGGAGTCTGTTTGATGTGTAGGGAAAACATTGTTTAACCAACATGGTGGCCAGGGATTTCATCAGCGAAGGCCTGTTGTTAAGAGTGGCCAGATTTGTGCTACAAGTAATGGCTAATGAAGAGAAAAGTGTCACAGATCGAAGTCAGCTGCCTGTTGCTGTTTCTGCCTATGGTGTTCCTGTTCTATTTATTGTCGATGTTGCTGTTGTTGTTTCGTCAGTTAAATCTTTCTGTTTAACGTTTTACCATTCAAAAGAAAAACCAACACGTTATCATTACTTAAAACGTTTTCCTGTAATCAATTTAAATTACGCGGACACAAACAATACATTGCACAATTTATTACCAGGCATATTTCGCTGTATCTAGTCAGGTGCGTTACTACAGATTTACATCAACATAGGACGTCATTTGCTTCATTCCGGGCACATAATAGACAAGGATAGTGCTTTCCGTGTGGTTTATCACAACCGAACAGGCGACTGCTGAGAATGGCCGAAGCTTTAACAATTAAAATTAACAACCCCCTCCTTCCAATTCCAATTTCATAAACACAAATTCCAAACTTGATCCTCTTTCAGCCATCCGAAGGCCTGCTATACGAAGGAAGGTTCCTTGGCTATCTTATTTCGTGTCGTTTTATTTGAGAAGGGAGGTCACACCTAATAACCCTCTCCTTTGTAAGCAGATGGAATTTATAGTAAATTTGAAGTTACCCTGGTAAATCACGTGACTACAGTTCACTTCCGTCGACTAAATAAACCACGATGCAGCGAAAGAAACCATTCGCATTTAAGTAGGATTGATTCATTTTTGTGTGCTTCATTTATGTTGATTTTATGTTGATTGTAAATCTGTAGTTATTATCATTACTCAGTCGCTAAGCATATGATGCTAAAGCGATAGAAACCGGTCTGTCCACCCACGTACATGCCCACATTCTGTCTTCTGTTTGGTTTATCTATTGTTTATAAGTCGTTCTGCCATACTATCTCTCTTTATATAAAAAAAAAAAAAAATACAAGACCAAATGAAAAAAAGAACCTGTCTGCTTCACATTATCACAAACGACATGTGAACGTTGCGACTAAAAGGCCTTTATCAGCACACTATATCAATATAAAATACCATCAATATGAACAACAATACACCTGGTCATTTAAACTAAGTATCTCCTAGAGATATTGTCTGATCAGCTGAAGCTCTGAAACGCGTGTGACCACCGGAAATAAATACTAGCCGGAAAAATCTGTGAATGGCAATAGCCCTAACTCAAATAAATTTCAGTATAAAAGACATTTTAGTCACATGACTGTTATAGGTCTCTCTCTCTCTCTCTCTCTCTCTCTCTCTCTCTCTCTCTCTCTCTCTCTCTCTCTCTCTCTCTCGTCACTTATTTATTTCTTTGTATTTATAAGTCACCATATATTTCTCTCTCTCTCTCTCTCTCTCTCTCTCTCTCTCTCTCTCTCTCTCTCTCTCTCTCTCTCTCTCTCTCTCTCGCTCTCTCTTTATCATGAAGTCGAAGCGAACTCTCGCAAACTGCCAGATTTCCATCCCCTGTTGCCAGAGGCAACAAAACGGAATGCCCTAAATCTGTTAAGACTAATACTGTCATAGAGTGACACCACTAAAACAACGATCTAACTCCCCCCTCGCCCACCCCCCCCCTCACCACCACCCGGGTGAACGTTTGCTCTCCCAACTCATCCCAGCCATCCCTCCCCTGTTTTCCGTACTGGAGGCCTAATGGTGCTCAGGTTGTGCTACCTCCGCTGCGGTGACGTGCAGGTACGCACGTGAAGACTGGCACCGCGCAAAAGATTCATATAATCTGGCAATTCGCACCCTCCGATAAACCAGGCACTCACCAACAGCACGTGCGAGGTTGCAGTCAGCTTAGACATTATTTACAGACCAGTGACAGCCATCTTAAGTCTAGGGAAGTCAAGGGGGCGGAGAGAAGCTCTTAAAAAAAACCTGGCCTCGTAAACTAGAAACGAAACGAAAGATGGACGAGCTAGGTGTCATGGCAGACGAGATCTGTTCGCGTGAACGGGACTGAAAGGGGGAAAAAAAACTGGCATTTTTAATACATGCCTGGTTGTACTTCTAATCAACTCTTCTTTAGCATCAAAGAAGATGGCTACCGACCTCGTGACTGCTTTTATTTCCTACATGTTTTTCAACAATTATATATAACACTGATAGCATGGCGAGTTTTGGCACAATGTTGTTAGACAATCAACATCAACTAAACTAGCACAAGTGGCGTGGGGATGAAGTGATCAGTTCCCTTACCAAAAATATCTGATACGTTGAGGCAAGGCATATGATTGGCAATCATACAGCTGGTCATCGTGGCGACATGGTCAAGCCGTTTGCCCTGCGTGTTAAATGTAATGGGTTTGTTCACAAATGCGTCGTTCAGTAATCGCGTACAGTTTTTGTGGAGATTCACGTGGATCGTCGCTGAATCTATGCAGTTCGTGTTTTGTACGGCGCTCTCGGGAGGACGCTGGTCGTTCTGCTAAAACAGATCAAGCCAGCTGAAATAATCCAATGCAAAGATTCGATCGCCCTCGAATTCAACTTTAATTCAGCTGGACACGAGACTGCTCGCATGATTATGTGTCCAGGTCCTTATTTTCACGGACTGGCTTCTCCACCAATCACTTGTCTACCTCTACCCACTCGCACACTCGACAACTGAGTGTTGCTTATTCTGCCATTCTCGTTGACCAATTCCCGGATCCTGGCTCGAATTCTCATTCATATCCACAGAAGTTAGTTGCGCATCCTTTACAGGACCTTGCAGAACCAATCCTAGCAATGTTTGGCTGTTGAGGTTTTTCTAGACACATTTTACGTTCAGTAGTTTGCCATTGCATCCTGGACGGTTTTTAGAATCTTTATTAACTCGACCACATATTCATTAGATCACTAACTTAATCAACCACTCAATCAAATGTTTCAAAATTCACTAAACAACTGAAAATGTAAATAAGGCAACATAAGTAGAAGCTTCAGGTCTGTTTTGACCGCGAGCGCGCGCACGCACGCACACACACACACACAAACACACACACACACACACACAAAACAGACCCACTGTTCCTTAGCAAGCATGTCGTACAAGGCGGCTAATTATGGATGTGCTAACATCCGATATGCTGATATGAAAAGCGCAGATATCATACCCTAGCTGTGAACCACTAGATAACAAGCTAACTACCCTTTTAATGGGAGGGGGGAGGGCATAGAAGAAAAGGAACACACTCACAAGCTCAACAATTCATCAACTCTTCCATTCTCTCTCTCTCTCTCTTTCTCTCTCTCTATTTTCTCCGACATACTCTTTACTCCTCCCTTCACTCCCCATTCATTCTCCTCTCACATAGCCTCCGCTCACCCATCTAATCGCCAGCTTATGCATATATCTAGTTTGACATAGCGGAGCGCTCATCCACATCATGCCGGAAGCCACAGGCGGGCAAACACGACAACATGTCCGCTCCTGATGGCTGCCATGTTGCGCCAAAATATTCCCACGTCACTTCCTAGTCCAGCATGGCCAATCACGCATGCGCAAATGTCAGCGCAACGCATCACAGACCCCGCCGGATAAACGCACTGACAAGAACCCAGTGTCAAAGTCAGTGACTCGTGACGCAGACGTAATTTTTCATCAGTGACGCATGACTTGTCATCGGATAACCCAGCGAGGGGCCGACACTCCGGGGTTTGTGTTTGGTGGTAGGTACCTCATCTGTTTCAGCTGGAAGTGTACACTGTGCGGTCAACAGTTCCATTTCTAAATATCATAAAATTAAAACAGTATTTTACAATACTAAGCCTACAAACGCTGGGAAAGTTTACAACGTGCGGTCTCCCCCACCTTCTTCTTTTTCTTCTTCATCTTTTTCTTCTTCTGCTTCTTCTTCTCTTCAGCCTCCTCCGCTACTACTTCTCCTCGTCTTCTTCTCTCCTCTTTTTTCTTCTTTTTTCTCTCTTCTTCTTCTTATTTCTTCTCTTCTCTTTCTCTTCTCCTCTTCTCGTCTTCTTCTCTTCTTCCTCGACCTCATTTCTTCTTCTTTCTCTTCTCTTCAACGTCGTCGTCGTCGCCTCTTCTTCTTCTCTTCTCCTCCTTGTCTTCCCCCTCCTTCTCCACCTCTTTTTCTTCTTCTCCACCTCTTTTTCTTCTTCTCCACCTCTTTTTCTTCTTCTCTACCTCTTTCTTCTTCTTCTTCTTCTTCTTCTTCTTCTTCTTCTTCTTCTTCTTCTTCTTCTTCTTCTTCTTCTTCTTCTTCTTCTTCTTCTTCTTCTTCTTCTTCTTCTTCTTCTTCTTCTTCTTCTTCTTCTATTCTTCTTCTTCTTCTTCTTCTTCTTCTCCACCTCTTTCTTCTGCCTCTGCCTCTGCCTCTGCTTCTGCTTCTGCTTCTTCTATTTCTTCTTCTTCTTCTTCTTCTTCTTCTTCTTCTTCTTCTTCTTCTTCTTCTTCTTCTTCTTCTTCTTCTTCTTCTTCTTCTTCTTCTTCTTCTTCTTCTTCTTCTTCTTCTTCTTCTTCTTCTTCTTCTTCTTCTTCTTCTTCTTTTTCTTCTTCTTCTCAGTATTCACTAGCTGTAAACTCCCAAAGAAAGTTATTGTTGTTCGTCTTTTCCTAGACTTTGCGTGCACATCCGTTTTGCAAATCTGGCTTATTTTCATGCAGAGCGTTGATTTATTAGGCAGTGGGTATATTCTTTGTTCTTTCTCTCTCTCTCCCCCCCCCCCCCCCCCCCCTGTCCTGGAAACCACCAGCAATTCTTTTCAACACTGCTTATGAAATAAAGAAGGTATCGCAAATAGGAGTCACAAGTTGGGCTGAAAGACAATAAACAATGAAGTAAGTTTAGCAAAGGCCTTCACTGACATTCGTGAGGCATGGGATATGTGCTGCTAGCCTCAGTAGCTGATGAAACCAACATCGCAATGGTCGCCTTAACTTTCCGGGATATTACCCGCACCTAATTTCAGCTAGCGCGACTTGTGAGCCAAAGTTAATGTTTGTGAAATCTCACTCGATGCGAATTCGAACCCAAAATCTTTGCGCTGGTAGGCGGGTCTCTAGCTGTGAGGCTAGGGGTCCCCCAAACACGACAAGGAAGCTTCACGAAGGACAAAGAAAAACACAAGGAGATACAACCAACCTTCGCCACCAGTCTCTAACGAGGAACCGAAAAGAAAACATCATACAGAAGCAAAGCAAACGATAGCTTTCTAGTTGTCATATTTTTCGGCCAACACTATGATATCAGTGCCAAACGTGGACACTTAAATCCTCCAGTGATAGTAAAATTGTGACAACAGAGATGAAATGCCCCAGAAGAGCTGCAGAAGTTTCAAGGAAAGACAGAATGTGAAATCACGAAATCAGACAAATACTAGGAATAAAGCCAGTATAACAGGTCATCAAAGAACAAAAATGAAGGGGTTTGGACACCGAACAAGAATGCCCTGGTACTATCTGCCACAGCGAGCCATACCAAAACGTTACAACGGGTATAGAGCGAGCGGAAGACCTCGGAAAATTATGGAGAGATGGCATTAGGAACAGCATTACAGAAATGAACATCAGTATTAATAGTGCTCTTGACAGAGCTCATCAACGAATGTTACATCTTGCCCCGACACTTCGATGAGATAAAGGGTGGAAGAGAAGAAGAAGAAGATCATTGCCCACACCCCCCCCCCCCCCCCCCACCTCAGCCGCAGCTGTATGTGAAGCTCAACCTCACTAGGACCGCACACTGAGAGATTAACATACCGGCTCAAAGAGCCACTATTCGGATGTCTAAATCCCATAAATCGTGTTCAATCCTATGACACAGTTATATCTAGGCTCCTGACGGTTACACAGTCATCTGTAGTTCGACTGGATTGGGGGCCGGCTTGTATTGTGGCTACACGCTTGCTTGCCAGTCCCCCTGCTTTTGGGGTTGAACCTGCATGGAGGATAAATTTCTTTCTCCAAAAATAACCTGGGTTAACCTAAAAATTGTACCAGGTAATGTCCTGGGAAGTCAAGGCGACCGGCGTGAAGTTGTCCACATCAACCACTGAGTTTACCAGATGCACCACTGCTTTAAAACGGGTCATTTACTTTCAATTTGCTTGACACAAGCAGGAGTTAAAGAGTTAATATATCTTCCAGGTTGATGAGTTAAAATAACACAACTCTGGAACGAAGCGATAAAATAACAACTAACGGGGACTGGAGCTCGGACGAGCCGCTAAATCCCCACTGCCGCGTAGCTGTAGTTCTCGGACAGCCCGGATGACATTAGCGATTGAAGCGTTTATGGATGACATTTGGAGTGGCTTGATGACAAGCAGATGACAGGCTGAGCGCTGCCATGCTAGCTCCAGCTGTGTGCAATATTGCTGTTTCTTACAAAAAAGAGGGGAGGGGTGGATGTCAGGGACATACCTGGGCTAACGGCACACACCAGGTGACACAGATTAGAGGCATATGGTTGCGCTAGAAGATGGTGTTTAGGAAGAAGAGACTGGCGGGCAGCAGTCTGTGAGGGTCACTAGGTGCGGCAGTTGGTAATACGGCTCCCAATCAGTCCACTGTTCTTTCCATGCTTGTTTTTATCCAACAGTCAATGTTGGTTTCTTTCCTTGCATTTCATGCATTATCCACGTCTTTCTCTCATATCTCCCCCCCCCTCTCTCTCTCTCTCTCTCTCTCTCTCTTTATCTCTCTCTCTCTATCTATCTATCTCTCTCTTATTTTTTATAACCACCAGTTACTGTGCATCCAAGTATCTCTCCCTGTTGTAAATACACCAGCTACTCTGCATCTAGTAAGTCTCATTTTTGTATATCCAACAGTTACCATGCATCCAAATCTCTCTCATTGTAGTATATCTTACTGTACATCTACATCTCTCACTGTAGTATATCCTACATTTACTGTACATCTACATCTCTCACTGGTGTATATCCAGTATTTAACGTGCAACCACGTGTCTCTAACCTTTTAATTTTTTGAAATTTTTTATTGGTGTATATCCAACGAATATTGCGATTCTAATTCCCATTTACTTTTGCATTTCCACCAATCAATTTTAGTCCACTTTTTTCCAATATTTTATATTCAACAGTCAGTGCCAATCGACGTCTCTCTCACTGTTTTCCTTTTAAATTTTCTTCTTCTTCCTATTCTTCTTCTTCTTCTTCTTCTTCTTCTTCTTCTTCTTCTTCTTCTTCTTCTTCTTCTTCTTCTTCTTCTTTTTCTTCTCCTTCTTCTTCTTTCATCTTTCTTGCGCCCACTGCTGTAAACTCTGGCGCAAAGTTCTGACAAATAATCCACTTTTAGACGTTTGTCTTCAGCCAGAACCTGAGTTTCGCGCCTGAATACAAATAAGCTACATCTGTAAAATAGATGTACACGCGGTGCTGGTAATGTTTTCCAGCCCAGAAAGAGAGTGACCTCCCTTACCATTCATGCCTCGTTGTGTCGCAGGATCTGTCTTGTGTTGCGGTGGTGTCACGTTTAGTCATCAGCCAGCAACACATAGTATTTTACTAGTTGCTGTTACCGGCCGGCGATATCACAGGTTGTATATTCCACGATGTGAGCGCTCTTAACGGTACCAAAATATGTAAAACTTGCCCTAACACCAACCCCCTACCCCACAGCCATAGCCTACGTCCCCTGAGAGAGTGTAGCCTGCGTCTCACGACTGCATGCAGCCTCTAATATACGCTGCGACGTAGGCTGGAAGTGTGATGCATGAATAGGAGGGGAAGTAACTCTCATTCTGGGCCGAAAAACGTTATTATAACCGTATACGCAAAACTCAAGTTCTAGAACACGACTGAAGTCCAGAAGTGAACGAACAACCAAAACTTTATAAAGTAGATTACACGGCGTGAGTACTAGGAAAAAGAAGAATAAGAGAAATAGCCCAAAAGGTTTAATTTTTGACAACTGCTCAATTATACAGGACAGGGCAGTGTCCTAACTTGCTGGTCAATTCTGGATACCTTTTTGTAAAATTGCTACTTTTGCACGAAAACATGAACGCCGAGTTTCCAGTCCATGGTCCGTCCATTCAAATCTGGCATCCTGCCACGAGAAGCAAATCTCACCAACGCCCTTGGATGAACAGAAGATGAACTTCTGGATAATTTCAATTGTCCTTCCATCAAACCCCACAGCCACGGAATGTCATCTCTCATCTCCCCTGTGTCCAGTTCTGCTCATTTATCTCCCTTACATTCCCCGAATTTCCCCTGTCCAGTGATCTCGGCTTCTGATCCCTATCTAAAGATTAAGCCCTATCATAATCGGATTAGATAAACGCCGAGGATTTGGCGAGGACGCGAACAACTGAGGACCGTGTCAGAAAAACATCATCTACGGCCAAAGTGTTAATTTCTGGACAATCTCTTTGAAGGCTAGCTAGTCAGGGGGCAGCGACCAGGCGTGTTTCACCTCCAGTAAACGAGCCAAGGAGTCGATGAGGCCCAGGGCAAACATAAATAAGGGACCTGGAGATAACTAGACAAGGAGGATTCCCTACACAAAAGAGGTTCTCAAACTTAAAGCCCAGAGTTTAAAATGGACAAATGTGGCACGAGTGAATACCAAACCTTACATGGACTCACTAGCATATACTGACCTGGTCATGCAGGAGTGCGAGGGAATAAAAGAGTGGATTTTTTGCCTTCAAAAGCGAAAGCTACAGGAATACTATAGAATACTGAGAGATTACACGATGTATGAACAAGGAATTAGCTGTGGATCCGGCAAGGAGGGACGTATGACTACGAGAGGAAGAGAACAACGCGCACATTATCAGTGTGCTATGGGACAGTTAGCATGTACCTCTTAACATATCTTCTGGCGCAGACAGAGCATCTACGTGTATGCCCGGTGTGCCATGATGTCTGTTCTTAAACCAGGAATCAGCCGTGATGCCACGCTGCTTCACCTACCTACAAAAACAGCGGGCAAGCGTGGAAACCGTCTACAAGCGCAAGATAGGTAAAGCTGGCGTCTGTCCGCATTTCCAAAAAAATAATGCCCCAATGTGCTTTAGAAAAGAAGGCAAGGGCATTACATCCTAGCAGCGCTATTTGACTAAGTTTACTTAAGGACCCAAATTCTGAAAACAGGGATCGTTACGGGCCAACTTCCCAAGCCCCGGCATAGAACAATCATTAATGCAGTGTACCTAGCAATAACCCGAGGGCCTCGTGCTAGGCGTCCGCGGACCTAATTTGGCCTGTGGGCCAACAGTTGAAAAGTCCTGTCCTATGACTATGGCAGTGTGACTTGCAAACCTAACTGCTGCTTTTACTGTAGTTGTTCCTGCTTAACTTTAGTAAGTAAAGAAGATAATTATACTACAACCACCCTTACCAACACAAACACCACCACTACTATTACTGCTGCTACTACTACAACTATTACTACTAATACTACCACCACCACAATCACCACTACCATCACCACCACCACAGCACCCCTATTACCCCAACCACCGTCTTCATCTCACTCACCACCTCCATAACCCATTCTACCACCACATCCACCCTACTATCACCACTACCGCCCAACCTCCAACATCACTACTAATACTATCACCGCCACAACCACCACCACTACTTTCTTTCAAATCAGTCAGATATTGAGATCTCATACTGTCTGTTTAGACTTAATTAGGACGAATTCACAGATAGCCAACTTAACGTGATTTCAAGGATCGCCAGGCCACAAATTGAGAATCCCTGTCACTGTTGTGAGTGTACAGTTTGGGAAGCAAAGTCCTGTGCCAAAGCTATGGCGGCTTAAAGTACAAAATCGTCGGCGTTAGTCGGGATTAAAGTCATTGTCTACCGTTTTGTCGTGATTGCTGAGGGCAGGATCATTACAGGATTATAGGATTGTGGGATTGTGGCTGATGAAAACCCTCCAGGAACGCGATGGGGAGTGGATCAGGCCAGACAAATGTTGGTGGTGATTGATGATGGTCTGGCAAAGTCCATGATGAAGATTCGCCTACATTCGAGCTACAACAGAGGTTCCTCGTTGTTGTCGTCGTCATCATCATCATCATTATCATCATTATCATCATCAACGTCGTCATCATCTCGTTATCTTCGTCGACGTCACCGTAATCATCATCATTATCATCATCAACGTCGTCATCGTCATCGTTATCTTCGTCGACGTCACCGTCATCATCTCATCATCATCGACGTCATTGTTATCATAATCATCATCATCATCTTCGTCAACATCATCGTCATCATCATTGTCATTATCGTCGTCTCGTCATTATCGTCGTCATCGTTATCATCATCGCTATCATTATCGTCATCATCATCGTCATCACCATCATCGCCTTGTCGCAGGCGGTTTGGAGAATATCGCTCGCTTCATGTCCCACGTGAGAAAGAGAATATTTCTTCTGTTTTCTTTCCCCTGTGGGTTCCGGGACTATAATTCCTTTCTGCGTGGGACGCGGGGCGCAAACAGAACAGACCCACTGCTCCTTGGCAAACATGTCGTAAAAGGTGAGTAGTTAAGTACATCTGCTAATTGTGTTAGAAGGAAAGGTTCAGATATCGCAGGGTAGCTGTAAAACACAAAACGACGAGATAACCGACCTTGCCAGGACAGCGCACAAGAAGGATGATTGTTTATTTTGTGTGTGCTGATGTAGGCTCAATAGCCGCAACGTTCACCTTTTGTTTGTGTTTGTTATATTGTGAAGCCTGCTAATATACTTTTCGTTCGAGCGTATATCTTTACAAGAAGGAGGAGAAGAAGAAGAAGAAGAAGAATGTATCTTTCCTAGATTGACGTCTTATCATGTTAACAGAGTCTTGAATGCCATGTGCCCTATATCGCACTGGTCGACTCCTGCTTCCTCTTCCGCTAAAAATAAATTTCATCAGCGTCATTTCTAAACCAGTGACAGTGAATACGGCAAAGTTTTACAGTTTCCGAGACCTGAAGCTCTTTAGAGTTGTTTTTCTTCCATGTTTCAGACCTTGCAGTGTCACTGGTGTTCTTCTTCTTCATCCATGGTAGTTTAGGAAGGTTTCTTTAACGGTGGAATTCAAATGCATTGGTTTCCCTTCTTCTGTGTACACGAAACTGTCAGCGACTTGCACCAAGACTTTATCCTGTATACAGAATACAGGAGACAGTCTTGCTCATACCTACAGGCTACTGGGTCTGTTACCTAGAATGTTACTTAGAAGGCTACAGAAAATGTTACTGAGAATGTTACTGAGAATGTTACTAAATGTTACTACGGGAAGGATGAAAATTCTCACAAGTTCAACATTAATTTATTTGGTTCGGTATGTGCTAGAGCAGTCGTTCTCAACCTTCGTAACGCCGTGACCCTTTAATACAGTTCCTCATGTTGTGGCGACCCTTTAATACAGTTCCTCATGTTGTGGCGACCCTTTAATACAGTTCCTCATGTTGTGGCGACCCTTTAATACAG
>CAJHNH020000765.1:124809-137309 GCA_905116865.2 Candidula unifasciata
TCATGTAAAGGATACGCAACTAACTTTGAATAATAATAATAATAATAATAATAACAATAATAATAATAACAACCAACAGTCTGCACACATATGAGTCAGATCTGTAATAATGATAATAATAATAATAATAAAAATAATAATATTAATAATAATAGTGATAATAATAATAGTAATAATAATAATTATTATTATTATCTTCTGCCTGTAATCCTCCAATGGAGCAAGGCCCCGTACCTACTGACGCCATTGTAAAGATTCGATATCGACTGACTGGATTTTGCAGCTACATTTCATGAGGGAGGGATGGTCAGCTTCACAGCAACCAATGTACTTACTTATTTATCTGCCCGCCTATTTAAGAGCAGCCTTTTACGACACATACGAAAGACTGTGGTGTTACTATTCTTCGACTGCCTACAGGTTCCGGCAACCCGTTAGCCACTTTTTTTAATGATAGTGAACAATAAAATCTTTCATCATCATCTTGTAATAAGGCCTTCGTAGAGCACGGTTTTCACCACGGACCCCATACAGCACACGAGTCCATGTGTCCGTCACGAGTCCATGTGTCTACCTGGCTACTAACAACACTACCTGTCTACTCACTCACTCTACTTGTCTACCTATACACCTGGCTTCCTACCTTTTACATTATTATCTACCCGATCACTTTACTTGTTTCACCTACACACCTGTAACTAGCCTATTAACATTATTACCTATCTACTCACTCCATTCATCCCCTTCAAACCTGAAAATCACGACCAGTTCCAGAAATAAGGCCGTAATGCTCAAACGGGAATTCCCGTTTTTTTGTGAGGCTGGCGTGGCCGGTCGGTGATAAAAAGTTATCGGGTAGATTTATTTATTATTTTAAAGATAAATAAATGGACTATTAGAAAATATTTATGTTTCTGTATAAATCTACTCGAAAACGATTGTTACCACCGACCGGCCAAGCCAGCCTCACAAATAGGGGAATTCCCGTTTCAGCTGTACGGCCTTATATCTGGAGCTGGCCGTTGCTAGCAATCAATCTGGCTATTCACATCACTGTATATCTACTCACCCACCTATACACATCCCTACCTACCTACCTACCTACCTACCTACATACCTACCTACCTACCTACCTACCTACTTAGGAACCTGGATATTTAATTAATTAATTATCTTTGCGGCAAGCTACTTTCTTGACGCATCTACGTGTGCGCTTCTATATCCGCTTCGACAAGTTTATTTAACTGTCTGACCTGTATGTGAGTCTGTCCTTTTACTACACCGTCAGAATAAATCCAGCTCCACAAAAACATAACTGTGACCGAACTACCTTAGAGGTACCCCGCTGTGAAACATTAGTTACCCGTTGCCACAATTAGTCGATTCCCCGTTGTCAACGACGCGATATAGTTGTCAAGGATACTGGTCGTCAAGACTAGCATAAAAATGGCGGATGTTTTTCTGAGGCGCACACCTAAGCACCAGGCGCCGTGTACGGGAAAACCCCGTGCGATGCGTAAACGGTATTCAGTGTTTACCAACTAGAACACCCAAGGTGGCGGAGTTTGTTTATGGTGGGGTCTGTATTTGGAAACATCGAGACCTCCTTTTGAGCAGACATTTTTTAGTCCACAGGCGGCCTGCGACTCAGCTGGGGAAGACGGACCACATGAAACTAAATTCATGGGGTGTGTGTGAGTGTGTTTGTGTGTGAATGTCCGACTGTCTGCCGAATGTTCGGTGTCTTGGAGCGCTTCCAGGGTGTTGGACTCGTTTGCTTGTGTGTATATCCTGAGATAAGACGTGTCCTTTTTAAGCTAGTCGAATTCGTTTAAACATACGGTTACTTTTTCTTTCTTTCTTTTTCGTTCTTTCTTTCTTTCTTTCTTTCTTTCTTTCTTTCTTTCTTTCTTTCTTTCTTTCTTTCTTTCTTTCTTTCTTTCTTTCTTTTCTTCTTTCTTTCTTTCTTTCTTTTTCTTTCTTTTCTTTCTTTCTTTCTTTACTTTTCTTTCTTTCTTTCTTCTGTTTCTTTCTTTCTTTCTTGTTCTTTCTTTCTTTCTGTCTTTCTGTCTTCAGAACTGCACCTTTCTAACTTTCACTCAAGGCCGCGTCAACCTTCTAGGAGCCTTTCTTTCTTTCATTTTGAAAAAAGCCTGGCTCCGCCACGGAGCGAACCCACGACCTTCCGATCTGCAGGCGAACGTCTAGCCGTTACGCCACGGTGACTCCTTGGTTTACCCCAGTTCAACCCTTTTCTGTCCACGTACAGGGTAAAGAATATTTTATAGAAAGCAAAGATGGGTGATTTGAAAGAACTCAAGAAACCTAGGAGCCAGGGTCATTTTTGAAAAAAACGGAAAGATGAAGAAGGCGAACGTCTAGCCGTTACGCCACGGTGAAAGTTCAAAGAAAAGAAAGAAAGAAAGAAAGAAAGAAGAAAGAAGAAAGAAAGAAAGAAAGAAAGAAAGAAAGAAAGAAAGAAAGAAAGAAAGAAAGAAGAAAGAAAGAAAGAAAGAAGAAAGAAAGAAAGAAAGAAAGAAAGAAAGAAAGAAAGAAAGAAAGAAAGAAAGAAAGAAAGAAAGAAAGAAAGAAAGAAAGAAAGAAAGAAAGAAAGAAAGAAAGAAAGAAAGAAGATAGAAAGAAAGAAAAGTGGAAAAGTTATGCGCGAGAAAAGAACCCTTAGTATGTCAAATGGGTGTGCACACAACACTCACGTTCTGAAACAAAACAAAGGTCCGGAAGTGGACGAACAAACAGAACTCTTCGCCACAGTTTAAAGCTGCTGAATGCTATGGAAACATGAAGATAACAACACATAAATACATACACAAATAACAAAAATATTAAGCATTGAAGAAAACGAATGAATGGGGGAAAAAAACCCAACCCCCCCCCCCCCCCCCCCGCCCCTTTTCCCCCAATAAATTTTTTTTTTTTAGAAAAGAGAAAATAAAACAACAAAATAGGACAAAAAGGAATACGTAAAGTGAACTAACTAAAAGAAAGTTAGAAGGGGAGAAAACCCAACAAAGTAAGAAAGAAAGGAGGAACACAGAAATAGCTAAAGAAAGAGACAACAAAGAGAGTGCAACAAAGGAACATACCAGCAGAGGGTATGAGAGAGAAGTTCCCATTAAAAAAATATATATAGAAAGGTAGGAAAAGAGACAGAAAAGCAAAACAGAGAGATGGACAGAGTGGTATGTAAATAAGTAATAACAGAACGACATGGAGATTAAAATATAGATATAATGAGAGAATAAAAGAAAATGAAAAGGGGTAGACAGAGGTAGGGGGGGGGGGAAGTAGAGAAAGAGAGAGCTGTAGCCTGTTTATCGGCTAGTTCAGGCACAAAGGCCCTGCTCGGTAAGAGAGGAGACACAGGCAGGTAAAGAAGACGCCCCGAAAGCCGAGCCCAGGTCCCTAGGTGAACGTGCGACGTGTTGTTCACGTGCCAAGCCGTGATTTAAATGACATGTGAAAACGATGATTGGCCGCAGCCAGATGCCACCGGCCTGGCTTTTAATGTTCTCTCTCATTCCGGGAGATCTGAGGCAGTGTGTGCCACTCACTTACTTACTTAGTGACTTGCTGGTTCCTGCCACAGGGTTAGTTCCGACTGTCTCTAGTTCTCTATTGTCTCAGACTCTAGTTCGGCGGCTCTCAACCTGTGGTAGGCGACCCCTTTGGGGTTTCAGAGGATTGCCTAAGACAATCTAAAAACACATGTTTACTGAATTTATGAAGTAGCAACGAAAATAATTATATGTTTGGGGGCCACTGTACCCTGAGGAATTGTATTAAAGGGTCACGACATTGCGAAGGTTGAGAACCACTGCTCTACTCTGTGTGGTGGTGGTGTAAATGGGGGATGAAGGGGTGGGGGGGGGGATAGAAGATATAGCCACGATATATTAGACTGGAATAAATTGCCTGAGGGTATATGATCCACGTGTAATAGAGAAAAGGCGTGAGATAAGGATGGGAAGAAGAGGAACGATGACGATGGCATAGAAGGGAAGGAGGGGAGAATGATGACAAAATGTGGAGTTGCAATACAATTACAGAGGATGTGATCTATTCGGCCACAATGCCAGCTGCATGCGATTTATCATCAAACCCACTCTGTGTTAATTCGACAGTGGTATCCAGAACCGAAAGTTTAGGGGCAATGGCAAACGGCTCAAAGTAACTTTTGTCTAGGAAAACTACAACAGTCAAAAACGATATTGTCGATAAGGACACTCCCTGTTAAGGATACGCAACTTTACTTTCGCAACCTAACTCTACTTTTACGTATCTGTTGACACATTTCAAGGTTCAAATAGTACAACTATTATTATTGCACACTTAAACAAGGATTTAACCCCCCCCCTATGCAGACACCCCCCTCCCCTAAAAAACTTATATGAGGCTGAGCCCCTCCCCCTCCTGTCTCGATGGCAGCATGCCACTACAAAAAGTCTCAGTTTTGATGGCTTACATACATTGTCTCGCTCTCGTTCCTGCAGGACTGGGAGGTGACAGCTCCGACAGACCAGGCGACGTCATGGACCGGGATGGCTACCCCCACCAAACCCCCCGACAGAAGCGAGTGCGAACTTCGTTCAAACACCACCAGCTGCGAACCATGAAATCCTACTTCGCCCTCAACCACAATCCCGACGCCAAGGACCTGAAGCAGCTGGCCCAGAAGACAGGTCTCTCCAAGCGTGTCCTACAGGTCAGTCTGACTGTTTTGATATATTCAGAATGTCATCATTGTGGTCATGATCTTCATTACTATCTTATGTTTTCTCCACTGAAGACTGACGCTTATGCCTCCCCATTAGGAGTTGTTGTATATTATGGACCGTAAACCGTGTAAGGTGGTCACATTTCCCTATTCACTATCCATGTATACGTGTGATGTCTTCTAATTCTTTTGCCATCCATTCTTCCACAAGGGACATTTTCAACTGAGCATTGCATCACTTTAAAAGACTACACATCATTAAAGTTTATTTGTAAACTCCAGGAAAGAAGCATGTAGTCTATGTAGTCTAAATAAGATTAGATATCTCTGCAGCCCAGGGTAGAAGAGAAAAGTCTAAACAAGATTGTAAGGTACCTCTACATCCGAGGGTAGAAGAGGAAGACCTACACAAGACTACAGGGTACCTCTACATCCGAGGGTAGAAGAGGAAGACCTAAACAAGACTACAAGGTACCTCTACATCTCAAAGTAGGAGAGGAAAGACTAAACAAAGCTGTAATCTACACTCCAGGATAAAAAAGGAAAGACTAAACAAGGCTGTAATCTACACTCCAGGATAAAAAAGGAAAGACTAAACACGACTGTAAGGTACCTCTACATCCCAGGGTAGAAAAGGAAAGACTAAACAAGACTGTAAGGTACCTCTACATCCCAGGGTAGACTTAGAAAGACTAAACAAGACTGCAAGGTACCTCTACATCCCAGGGTAGAAGAGGAAAGACTAAACAAGACTGCAAGGTACCTCTACATCCCAGGGTAGAAGGGAAAAGACTAAACAAGACTGTAAGGTACCTCTACATCCCAGGGTAGAAGAGGAAAGACTAAACAAGACTGCAAGGTACCTCTACATCCCAGGGTAGAAAAGGAAAGACTAAACAAGACTGTAAGGTACCTCTACATCCCAGGGAAGAAGAGGAAAGACTAAACAAGACTGCAAGGTACATCTACATCGCAGGGTAGAAAAGGAAAGACTAAACAAGACTTTAAGGTACCTCTATATTCCTGGATAAAAGATGAACGGTCGAGTAAAACTTACGTTACTTTTAAAAGGTAGAAAAGACGGGGAGAGAAAAAGAAATCGTCTATAGCCAGAGTAGCTGAGGAGGAACTAAGACAAAAGGGTCTTTATCCACAATCTTAGTCTTATTGTGTATCTAGAGCTAGCACTATATTTTTAGACCAATCGGAACTGGGGGGGGGATATGGTTAAACATTCCAGGTACGAGAGAGAGAGAGAGAGAGAGAGAGAGAGAGAGAGAGAGAGAGAGAGAGAGAGAGAGAGAGAGAGAAGGGAAAGCAAGCATCCAAGGCACTTTCTACAGTTAATGTCGCAAGCATTTGTGGTCATGGTCTACCCAGAACCTTCTGTCTCGTAAATGTTTCAGTATTTTTGACACAGATGATCCTCCATGCCACATTATGTCGAATATCTAGAGCAATCATTTCTCTCTCATTCGTCCGTAAAGTCATATCCCTTTGCTTACATCTGCCGGAAATAGTGGTAGAGCATCTAGCAACATCCTTAGGCTTTTACTGCGTGTGCATGTTTCTGGATTGTTTCGGGACTAAGTGTTTGTTGACCAGTTTTTCAAACGCGACAGTGAGGGACGTTTCATTCTGATTCGCACTGGCACAGGAAAGGAACAAGTATGGGGAAACCTGATTGCTGTGAAGTTGAAACCTCGACTCAGACTAAAGTAGGGTAAAGAAAATAGGAGAAGAGGAAAGACAACATAAAACCACCCGCTACTTGGACACCCTGCGTAAAAGCCAGGATACACTAAGAACATGATGATATTCTCGTCACTTCCAGGTCACTGGAGACATTGTGTGTGACCTCATTTATTACCCACGACAGAAGGGTAACCACAGGTTTCAACCTTACAAGGCAAACCATCCGTTGGGTAACGCCGACCCGCGGTTGACCATCTGGGTGGATGCGCGTTACAGCCCTCGGGCAGGCTGGAGTCATCACTGAGCGTCATGTGACGTCATAATTACGGTTTTTCCCGGCGTAATAAAAGTAACAGCTGACATGGCAGACCTGGTTCTCGCCTGTCAGTCAAAGGGTGGGGGTGGGGAGATGTCGTTGTTAGGGTCCTCTTGTCGGAAAGACAAAAACAAGCTCAATGCATCCCCAACAAGCATGTCGTAGGAGTCGACTGATTGGGGGTGGGGGCATCCTTCGAAGTCGGAGTGCATCTGCCTTAGAGGCAAGGAACCAACTTTCTATATACGAATAAGCCAAATTCGTAAAACGGATGTGCACGCAATACTCAGGTTCAGGAAAAAAAGATCAAAGTCCGGAGGAGGACGAACAACTAGAATTTTTCGCGGAAATGGGAGCTCCAGCTTCAATAATGCTTTGCCCTAGAAAATTTCGGAAAAAATGTCAAAAATGTCAGAAACAAAAGAATCGACGTGGATCTACGCTTAAAATTCAACCTAGAATTAATTGGATATCTGGTCATCCTCCCTCTGCGTGTTGAAATATTCAAGTAAATGCGTTACCGTAATGGATTTGCTCCTATCCACAACATCTAACCTGTCATACATCCCCCAAGCATCAGGATTACAAATCCCTAGATATCCAAAGTTGCTAACTAACCATTTAAGTGCACAGCAGTTATAATACAGGCGGATGAGATAAGACAGGGGATAAGTTGCAGAGATAAACAGCACAGATGGACAAGCAACAACAGCATGTGCTAACAGGAAGCGTATTAATCCTCCTCCTCAGGGGTTGGAGGGAGTGTAGCGGCTTGACGTTCTCCTGCCGGCCTCAAGCTCTTGGGTTCCAATCCATACTGAGTCGGATTTTCTTTCTCAGAACTGAACGTGGCTCCGAAGTCGACTGAGAATAAGATGGGTACTGGGTAATATCCTGGAAAGTAAACGCGGTCAGCGTGAGCCTACCGAGTGCGGTTCCACGTATAAAACAATGGGACTAGCATTATATGGCCTATCCGACTAGTAAAGTAAAGCATCCCTTTCCAGGCCTTCAGACGTAATGGGCATATAGGGCTAGACCTATGTTGTATAGAACAATGGGCACTCGGTAGGTGATGTCAACATCACGCCGGCCGCCTTTACTTCCCAGGAATTTTACCCGGGACTCACTTAACTCTGGGTCGACCTGGCAGCCAAGGTTAGTTTTGAAAAGGTTTCGCTTTGTCCGGATTTAAACCCACGATCTTCGTTTCCGCAGGCGAGCGTCTAGCCGCTACTGCACGGTAGCCCCCCCCCCCCCCCTCTCCCCCACCCCTCCTTTTCGCCCCAACCCTTTTTTTTAACAAGGCGGTTAGCAAAGTAATTATGTCAGGGTATAAAGAAATAGTTTTAAGTTAGGGCCGTGAGTCGCGTTCAATTAGTGAACATTTCCGCGCGCTAAACAATGCACACGCAGGCACAATCCGACCGTCAATTTGCAGACATGTTTTTTTACACAAGAATACCGGGCAGTCAAAATCAAGTAATCTGGCTCTTTTGAGAGAGAGAGGAAATAACAAGCTGCCTACGAATAAGCCAGATCTGTGAAACGCATGTGCACGCAAAACTCAAGGTCTGCAACAAGACTAAGCCCTGAAATGGACAAACACCTATAATTTTCCGCCGGCGTTTACAACCGGTGAACGCAGAGAAGAAGAAGAAGAAGAAGAAGAAGAAGAAGAAGAAGAAGAAGAAGAAGAAGAAGAAGAAGAAGAAGAAGAAGAAGAAGAAGAAGAAGAAGAAGAAGAAGGAGAAGAAGAAGAAGAAGAAGAAGAAGAAGAAGAAGAAGAAGAAGAAGAAGAAGAAGAAGAAGAAGAAGAAGAACAAAAGAAAAAGAAAAAGGTTACTTAGGCAAACTGAAAGATACTATTACATACAGACAAAAGATGATTTATTCTTGATGACTGACTGCTGGTAATTTATCCTCCCACAACAGGTGTGGTTCCAGAACGCCAGAGCTAAGTATCGACGAAACCTGCTCAAACAACAGGACTCGGAGGGCAGCGGCACCAAATCAGGCCAGGGGGCAGATCACATCCAAGGATCGCCCTCGGGTCAAGACAAGGAGGCCAAGGACACGAACTCTATCCCTGACCTCAACGCCGGCTCACCGGCGCTTTCCGACATCAGCTCCACGCCATCGCTCTCCGACATCCACTCCTCCACCATGGACACCGACCACAACAGCAGCAGCAACAACAGCATTTCCGACCTCTTCACCAGCACCATCGCCACCATCAATTGACCACAACTGTAAGAGTATAACAACGGTACACATGGCGATCCAGAAGACACTTCGTCTCAGCCAGAATGACACAGGAAGTAACAGACGGGGATCCCCTGATATTATCACAGTGAAAGTGATGACATAATGCTGCAAGTACTGAAGCCAGTTTACAGAAGACGGTAGGAATAGAACAGATATCAGAAGACACACGGAAGACGATAATCATATCATGGGCATAGCAGAACAAGTCATTTTTCTACGCCTTAGAACAGGACACAGTCGACTTCGCAGCCACATCTACACAACATTTAAGATAGGCGAATTAGCCATGAGTACATTTGGCTTGGCACCTGAGATAACAGATGCGTCTTCGAAGACTGTCCCAAACACAACATATCCAGGCAACACTTTTGGTCAAGAGAACACTGATGCCAGCCGAACTTTACGGGTGGCTGAGCGAATTCCAATACAACAGAGAGTGATTAGAGACAAAAGTGCAGAAATAAATAATCTATTGTAATAAATAATCTATTGCAAGAGAACGAAAGAAAGAAAAAGAAGACCCACGAAAGAATATAAAAAGTACACACCTAGGCAGTTTGAAACAAAACAATGATATTTCATAGAGCCGTCTTGGTTTTGCTCAATGGAAAAAGTTCTGTGTCCGAACTCGGCTGCTTAGAAACATCTAAACTGGTTTCCCGTGTGTTGGTTCCGGGGCTATATGTCTGCCTGGAGTACAAGGAACAGACCCGCTGACCTCTTAACAAGAAGGTTAGAAGGTTTGTTTTCTTCAAAGTCATAGTGCATCAGCCTGGGAGGCAAAGAACCAACAGTCTGCATATAAATAAGGCAGATCTGTAAAACTCCAGTTCTGGATCAGGACAAAGGTCCAAGAGTGGACGAGAACAACCAGAACTTTCTGTCAAAGTGGACAGCCTGTAGAGGCTAAGAAAAAGATTCACATCGGTGTCTGTGATTCCCTTGGCTAACGTGCCAGGTCAGTCAGCCTAGTCTCGCCTCTAGCTCAGTCATTTACTCGGTGATACTATTGACCAGCAGCGGCGTACGTGAAGTCAAGGAGGCCGGCGTGATACTGACCACCACACCTAGTGACCCGAGTGCTGACTAAGCTTTCAAATGGAAGTAACACTATATACCCACTTCGCCCCAAAGTGGGAACAGGGCCCATCAATCCCTGTGTGTTTTACATGATTGGTTATTCTGTGCTATTCAGTCCATGACTTTGTGCTATTACAGTCTATGACTTTGTGCTATACTGTCTTAGACTTTGTGTTATACTGTCAATGACTTTGTACTACACCGTCAATGACTTTGTGCTATACTGTCAATGACTTTGTGTTATACTGTCAATGACTTTGTACTACACCGTCAATGACTTTGTGCTATACTGTCAATGACTTTGTACTACACTGTCAATGCCTTTGTGCTATACTGTCAATGACTTTGTGCTTTACTGTCAAAGAATTTGTACTACACTGTCAAGGACTTTTTGCTATACTGTCAATGACTTTGTGCTATACTGTCAATGACTTTGTGCTATAATGTCAATGACTTTGTGCTATACTGGCAATGCCTTTGGGCTATACTGTCAATGACTTTGTGCTGTACTGTCAATGACTTTGTGCTATACTGTCAATGGCTTTGTGCTATACTGTCAATGACTTTGTACTACACTGTCAATTACTTTGTGCTATACTGTCAATGACATTGTGCTATACTGTCCTTGACTTTGTGCTATACTGTCAATGACTTTGTGCTATACTGTCAATGACTTTGTGCTGTACTGTCAATGACTTTGTGCTATACTGTCAATGACTTTGTGCTGTACTGTCAATGACTTTTTGCTGTACTGTCAATGACTTTGCGCTGTACTGTCAATAACTGCTAAATTATCAGCGACTTTGTGCTATTTTGTCAATAACTTTATGCGATATGGTCAAAATGTCTGTGCTATGTCGTGAAAGTTTCCGTCTATATTGTGAAATAGACACCTGTATAGAAACAACAGTTACTGCCAGCACCACTGCCAATGTTGTCGTTGTTGTCGTTGTCGGCACCCCTCACGGTGGTCCTCTGTATCGTCTTCAACACCAGCGTTTCTGTCAGTACTACCGCGGTCACCAACATTTTCATCAGCATGGTCCTCCTCATCTTCACAACCCTCATCTTGACAAGGATTCGAATTTTCATAATAATGACTGTATCACCAGCCATGACAGATTTCATGATTATCATTTTGAAAATCACTTTGCCATTATCATAAAATCCATAAAAAATATCATCATACCTCTTTCGGCTATAACTGCATCATCATCACCTTCATGTTCAACAATATCATCATCATCCTCATCATCCTCATCAACATCATCAGCTTCATTAATTTACTGGTCATTGTTAAATACCCACAATTACCCCCTTTCACCTGGAGCCGACCTCCATGTTCATCCAATCACCCACAGTCACCCAATCACCCACAGTCACTCAATCACCCACAGTCACCCAATCACCCACTTAATGATGTCACCTGTGTAATTAATTATTTATTTCTTCGTGTGGTCAGACAACATGATCCACGGACTTGAAATCCATATGTGGTTTGTAACTTTACAAATTATTGTTACTTGTCATAAAATTACTGTCACTTGTCATTAAAAAATGATTGTCACTTGTCATACTAATTAATGTGCTCATTGTAATTAAATGACCGATCCACTGTTCTATAATTACTGTATCAATTCTTGCTCACTGTTCTGTTCAATTCCACTAATCAGGGGTTGCCTCCTTACAAAATCCGAGTGCATCAGCCTGAGAGGCGAGGAACCAGCACTCTGCACACAAAAGGCCAAATCCGTAAAAAGGATATGCAAACAAAAAATAACAAAAGTTCCGAAACAAGACTAAAGTTTAGAAATGGACAAACAACTAGAAATTACCTCTAGGTTCACAACAAATGAAAGCAAAGAAGAAGAAGAAAAGAAGAAGAAGAAGAAGAAGAAGAAGAAGAAGAAGAAGAAGAAGAAGAAGAAGAAGAAGAAGAAGAAGAAGAAGAAGAAGAAGAAGAAGAAGAAGAAGAAGAAGAAGAAGAAGACGAAGGAGGTGGAGGAGAAAGAGAAGGAAAATGAGGATTAAAAAAAAAGGGTCACTCATTTCCCTGCGTGTTACTGTGTAGCTTGCTACATTGGCCCTGTGTGTTACTGTGTCTTTTGTTACAATGTCCCTGCGTGTTACTGTGTAGCTTGCTACATTGGCCCTGTGTGTTACTGTGTCTTTTGTTACAATGACCCTGTGTGTTACTGTGTCTTTTGTTACAATGTCCCTGCGTGTTACTGTGTAGCTTGCTACATTGGCCCTGTGTGTTACTGTGTCTTTTGTTACAATGTCCCTGTGTGTTACTGTGTAGCTTGCTACATTGGCCCTGCGTGTTACTGTGTCTTTTGTTACAATGACCCTGTGTGTTACTGTGTAGCTTGCTACATTGGCCATGCGTGTTACTGTGTCTTTTGT
>CAJHNH020000765.1:139809-235277 GCA_905116865.2 Candidula unifasciata
TTCGATAGAAGCTTGTCCTTCAGGGATCACGTGAAGGCAGTCGCGGTGAAATACCAATAAGAACTCAATGCTCTCAAGATTATGGCTGCAATGGGCATGAAACAAAGAATGCTGTTCACAATGCTCCAGCATGTGATCCTGTCGGTGATAGATTGTGGACTTGGAGTGCTTACCATATCAAAGAGTCAGCTGATAAAACTCGAAAGCATACAGAATGAAGACATGCGGGTCATTCTGGTATATACAAGAGATACCCCGGTAGTAAGTATGCGATACATTCTTGCACTGCCTTCTATTGCAGATAGGTTCGAAGTTCTGCAGGCAAAGTGATATCTTAGAGTAGCTGCAGACAAGAAGCACCTCCTGCATGAAGCTCTGGGTAGAGCTAAGGATCACAGACTGTAAAGAGGAAAGTCTTGGATGGTGCAAGCTGAAGACACAATCGGGCATGTGTGCAGTCTTGATAGTTTTGAGCGATGAGAGGAGTGGGTCAAGGTGTTCAAACAAGTTTCAGACTTGTGTAGGGTTCTAATCACTCTGGGTAATGAGTGCAGAGACTGGGCAGCTGGTGCTGCAGAATCAGAAGTTTAATAAATGATTCATGACTATTGCCGCCAAAGTGATGTGATTATCAATACAGATGGCTCTGTGTTGAAGGGCAGACGAAGGGCGTGGGGTTTCATGGCAAAGGCGAATGGACGTCGCTTAGTGCAACAAAGCCTTGCATTCGATATCACAACGTCTAGTCTGAGAATGGAGGTGGAGGCAGTCTCTGCTGCCTTCCGCTGGCTTGAGAATCAGCTGTACACACGTGCCGTGATTGTAACTGACTCACAGGGCATGCTGAGAAAGGCGAAAACAGACATGCTTCGTGCAGAGTGGCAAGCATCACTTCAGAAGTCCCGGGTAGTTAGCACCCTTTGGATATTTTCTTCAGGTCCAGGTGGGTTGTGGGAAATGAGCAGGCAGATAGACTGGCTGTCTCTGTCCCACTTGGTGGTGAATTGATGTATGACAAGTCAGATATTGTGAGGGCCCTTTGGGAACGGGTGAACAGTGCGGAGGCACAGAAAGATCATTACGGTCTGAGGAGAATGGCGCTGTGAGGAGTTAGGGGATCTGACCGACGCTCAACACTCAAGGGAAGGATGAAACGGATATTCAATCAGACGGTTACTGGTGCCATCGAAATTAGAACTCTTCGCTTGCTGCTGAAGATGGGGACTGAGCACTCTTAGGAGTGTCCCGATTGCTGTGATGTCCATTCTTAATTTACCATTCAATATTTTATCTCTTGGCAGCCACCCTGGTGTAGCGGCTAGATGCTGGCCCGTGCATTTCTCTCTCTCTCTCTCTCTTACTACATATATACACACACTCTCTCTCTCTCTGTGTATCTTTTTTCTTTTCTCTATCCCACTCACAGACTCTCTCCCCTTCTCTGAATTCAAGTTATGTAAGTCACCCACCCCCTTTCTCCACTTTTTAGGGTTAGTACGGGGGGGGGGGGGGGCTTTTTTTTAACCAATAGTTCCCTCTCTATCACTTTCTCTCTCTCTCTCTCTCTCTCTCTCTCTCTCTCTCTCTCTCTCTCTCAGTTACCCTAACTCTGGCTCTCCCTCCTCCCATTACTTATCTACCCATATTTCACTGACTTTCTCTTCAAATTGCCCATCTTTCTCTCACCGACCCTCCCATCCGCTATCAAACTTACGCCCCTCGCTGTCCCTCGTTCTTTCACCCAGTGCCATCCTGGCTGCTGCCGGAAGTCGCTGACACGTGCCAGACGCAGGAAGATGGATGAGGCTTGTACCCGGCACAGGGCAGCAGCTATGCTCACCGCCGCGCCGCCCCACACCAGCAAATCAAAGCAGGCAAACACACAAACTCAGCGAAATTTACACCAAATAAAACAAGCACGCAAGACCTGAGAACGGAACACAAACACAGTATAATAAACTGCACGGTGGAATAAGCAATCCACAACAGGTGAAATGGAACAGGCAAAACAATACCAAAGAAAGATAAAGTGCACGCAGTTTGAGAAGGAATATCGGTATTATGAACATGCAAGTGCTTGATGTCGATGTGATGGTAGAATGGTCACCAAGGTAATCGCTCAAGTGTTTAGAGTCGATGTGATCGTAGAGTGGTCACCAAGGTAGTGGCTCAAGTGTTTAGAATCGATGTGATCGTAGAGTGGTCACCAAGGTAATGTCTCAAGTGTTTGGTGATGATGTCATGATAGAGTGGTCACCTTGATATTGGCTCAAGTATTTGGTGTTGATGTGATGGTAGAGTGGTCACCAAATTAATGTCTCAGGTGTTTGGTGTTGATGTCATGGTAAAGTAGTCACCTAGGTAATGGCTCAAGTATTTGGTGTTGATGTGATGGTAGAGTAGTCAACAAGGTAATATCTCAGGTGTTTGGTGTTGATGTCATGGTAAAGTAGTCACCTAGGTAATGGCTCAAGTATTTGGTTGTTATGTGATGGTAGAGTGGTCACCGGGTCAGTTAAATACAAAGGCAACGGCTCAAGTGTTTGGTGTCGATATGATGATAAAGTGGTCAGTGGGACAGTTAAATACTGTACAGTGGTCAGTGGGTCACTTACGCACCAAGATAATGGCTCAAGTGTTTGGTGTAGATGTGACTGTACAGTGGTCAGTGGATCACTTACGCACCAAGATAATGGCTCAAGTGTTTGGTGTAGATGTGACTGTACAGTGGTCAGTGGGTCACTTACGCACCAAGATAATGGCTCAAGTGTTTGGTGTAGATGTGACTGTACAGTGGTCAGTGGGTCACTTACGCATCGAGATAATGGCTCAAGTGTTTGGTGTAGATGTGACTGTACAGTGGTCAGTGGGTCACTTACGCACCGAGATAATGGCTCAAGTGTTAGGTGTAGATGTGACTGTACAGTGGTCAGTGGGTCACTTACGCACCGAGATAATGGCTCAGGGTCAACCCTCAGCCAAGGCAGGATTCTTCTCTCTCGTCCAGTGCAGCTCTATGGAGAAGTGTGTCGTGGAGGTTCAGTGGGTAGTTGCCTCGCCTGTCTGTCGCATGACATCCTACACCCCTCTCGTCTTGGACCTGCCCACGTCTTGTAAAACTCTTTGTTAATGAGATTATTTCAAATCTTGGACTTCCCTCGATAGGTAAATAGTCCTTCTTTCGTACTTATGTCTCAATATGTCGGGTTAAGTACTTAATTATATCCTAATTCTCTTGGGAATGACATATATTTACATTCAGCCATTTATTTTGAAGATTTACTTACAGTCAAGCCAAATTCCATTGGCCAAACTACCGCTTGTGACGCGGATGAATCCCCTCCCGCCTCTAGCTGGAGAGATGCTTAGATTTGGGACTCATTCTAGACTGAGCTTACAGACTGATCAGATGGCTTGCAGCCTTATCTGTCTATCTGCTTACCTCCGTTTGAATCACCGATTCATACGTAAACGTCCATGAGCATAGGTAAGTACATTATAGATTTTTAGTAACAAAGCCTTCGGCCTTGCTTCTGAGTGTAGGGGAGAGGCAGCTATTTGAAGCAATGAAACTTGGCTGTCAAACCATTCAAACTGCAAGAGAGCGCATATCCAGAGCGTTCCCATTTTATAAAATGACCTGTTCACATTATATATATATATATATATATATATATATATATATATATATATATATATATATATATATATATATATATATATAAATGCCTGACCTGTTTGTTCTCTCCTTATATATATATATATATATATATATATATATATATATATATATATATATATATATATATATATATATATTCTTGTATTCGTGGTATACTTGTGTGAGTATAAGTATCCTAGTATGGGAAGGAAAGGGTGTTATTCCTCTGTACGTTGGCATATGCAAACTATCGCTGTCACTAGGGATGTCATTAGACGGAACATATTTTTATTCTGACCTCACTGCTAGCACTGGTGATCCTGGGGTTGTTACAGACATAATCGGTCTATAAAAGCCCAGCACAGACATCTGAGCTAACGTACTCGGGACAGATGGATAGGTGGTTAATATGGTATGGTATCCGGTGATTGCTAACTCTGGTTTTCCTCTTTGTCTAAGGATGTTATTAATATCTGGAGGCCAAGTCAACTATGCAGTATGAGGAATCCCCAAGCTTGTCCATGCACCATTGTCAAGTGTTACATAAGATGAAAATCTGTCAACTGTGCCTATGTGATCACCATCAGCTTGTGTCCTCAACCCAGTAGCTTTTTATGAGGTCATGCTGACAACAACTACCACGACCAGAGAGTGGCATAGACCCTAATCTATAGCAATTGATAGAGAACACGGAACTTTATGCCGTGAGCTTAATATTAGGGCAAAACCTCTTTCTTGTAGTCAACTGTCTATTTCCAAGTGTTACCAACTCCAGTGACTGGGGAACTATGTTATTAATGGTGAATTCACAATACTGTTTACCGGCTCAAGTTGGAAGAATCACTATTTCAGAGGAACAGGACATCCTGGTCAGATAAGTTGTGGGAGCCAGAAACTGCGGTTAATCCTAACACTGAGTGCCAGTTACCTAGGTCCAAAATTCCACAGTTTGGCAGTGATAGCACTTGCTGTTGCTAACAACAAACCAGGAATCCATCTGGAGTAGAGAATTCTTTGCTTCTGTAGCTGGTTTACTTTGTCCTGCTGAATTCATTCATTTACTTTCCTAAAGTGTTGCACTGATCACATTATGTTCTATTATTTTACATTCTGTGGTTAGTGTCCATCCGTCACAATTCTTAAGTTGTCTGGAATGTATGTGGTATTGTGTAATTCATGTTATACCCTGTTTATTTGACTAGCATAGGATTACTAACTAGTCTGGGGCTCAAAAGTAGTGGGAAGTCAGTCCTAGTTGCACCTAGGAATTTTTATAAATTCTGTAGTGCCATAATTTGAGTCGCCTCACCCCTGAAGCAGGTTGGATGTTCTTTAGAGCTGCGGGATACCGCCTAGACCATTGAGAGCCAACATCTGAAAACTTAAACTACTTCAGGGTGTCTTTTGGTTCATTAGTGGAAATCCTAACAAAGACACGTGACACAAGCGTTATGTGATACTGTCTCACTGTCGGTCGCTGACTCCAAACCCTATCTAGGTGAAATTTTATAAACTGGTCTGGACTCATAGGTCGACCTAGCATAAATTGGCTACCAGAAAGTGTCGTAGGAAGTAAAGTCAGCCGGTGTGTCACTGACCACAACACAAAGAAGGTGCCTATTGGTTATTTTAAAAAAAAGAACATGTAGCAACATATACCCCGGAAGCTTCAAACAGCCAAGAATGTAGAGTAAACTATGGTGGACAGTTCTGGTTGTTCATCTGTTTATGAATTGTGGTCATGTTCCAGAACCCGAGTGTCAATGCACACCTGTTTTTGCAAATTTTGGTTTACTTGTTTCCAGACTGCTAGTTCCTCGCCTGCAAAGGCAGATGCCCCAGGACCTTGAAGGAAACATCACTAATTAGTCAACTCTTACGACATGATTGTTGGGGGGGGGGGGGAAGGAGGGGAGTGGGTCTATTCTTTATCTGACAATGGGACCCGGAACCCACACAGGGGCGGGCGGTATCACCATCTGTTTAGGTTTGAACACCGGATCAACATCATGGAACAGGGAAAGTAACGCATATGTGCTCTGTTCGACTTCTAACTCAAGCCAGCGTGCGAAGAATCTCAGCACAATGCACGAACTTTATAGCACCGGCGAGGATGCTGAAAAACTTTGGGTAGATTTTTAACTCCTAATTTTGCCCGGCGGCGCCGTTAGGCTACTCTTTTCGATATCTAACTGCCAGTGGATTTTTTACGTAGGCAACAATACACACGGGCGTCTGATTTTACTACCCACAGACCATAGAAACTTACTTGAAGTACACGTTAAAAAATCCCAGCCTTCACTGGGAGCTCCAGCACTCGAGGCTGACGCCATGCCACGAGACCACTCAGCTCCGATTAATGACCCCAAATTCGTAATGTTAACAGAGTGCAAACCAGCAACATAGATGAACAGATGTGGGCGATATCAGAGCACAGAGAGAAAGAAAGAAAGAAAGAAAGAAAGAAAGAAAGAAAGAAAGAAAGAAAGAAAGAAAAAGAAAAGAAAGAAAGAAAGAAAGAAAAGAAAGAAAGAAAAAGAAAGAAAGAAAGAAAGAAAGAAAGAAAGAAAGAAAGAAAGAAAGAAAGAAAGAAAGAAAGAAAGAAAGAAAGAAAGAAAGAAAGAAAGAAAGAAAGAAAGAAAGAAAGAAAGAAGAAAGAAAGAAAGAAAAAGAAAGAAAGAAAGAAAGAAAGAAAGAAAGAAAGAAAGAAAGAAGAAAGAAAGAAAGAAAGAAAGAAAGAAAGAAAGAAAGAAAGAAAGAAAGAAAGAAAGAAAGAAAGAAAGAAAGAAAGAAAGAAAGAAAGAAAGAAAGAAAGAAAGAAAGAAAGAAAGAAAGAAAGAAAGAAAGAAAGAAAGAAAGAAAGAAAGAAAGAAAGAAAAGAAATGAGGAATGTCCAATAAGAAACGATTAGAACAGAAAGATGGCGATACGCTGGTATCTACAGCTGAAACCATATATTTCAAACCCCTACTCCCATGTCTCTCCTGGCGCCCTCCGCCACCATCGCCCGCCGCCCGAACCTCTAAACCCAAGCCTCATTAAAACTAGGACACTGCATTTGCCGGGTTTTCCACAAGTCTTGCTTTGCCGATACTCCGCTTCCGGCCATCATTAGCGCGCATGCCCAGTAGCGTAAGTTTTTGTCAACTTCCTGTCTCGATGACATTTCCAACATAGCTGCGGGTATTAATGTGACATCGATTTCTCCCTCTTCTTATTTATTTATCTATTCATTCATTTAGTTTTATTTATTTACTCATTCTTTCGGTGTCTTTGACTGGCGTCGATCTTACTTTCAGATAGCAATGTTAGCTGTTTAATTTCATAATTTCACGAAAACTAAAAGAAGGTAAGTAGTGCTGCGGTAACTGATGGTTATCTCATAAGATCATAAGACTAAGATCAGACACTATAGTTCGTTCAACATCTCATGAACAGATTTGCAAGCCACTGTCTCGAAAACTGCCTGTTAGATGCATGTATAAAAATCGTTGCGATCTAACAGGCAGCTTCGAGAAAATAGCTTGCAAGTGTGTTCATGAGATGTTGAACGAACTATAGAACAGCTTTGTGTGGTGCGTCCTATATCCACAGACTAGGTCTCCGATTCGACCAAAGTCGGAGGACGGCCGAGCCTTGTAGATGCGACGATCCAGTATTAATGTTGCAAACCATTAGGTTGCTAAGCTTAGAGAGAGGGAGTGTCCGCGAAGATGACCCCAGTTCAACAATATATTTAGGCAATTATATATATTGATTAGGCCCTAGTTTAGGCTATTTTTACTATGCCTCTGCAGGCCGCAGATGCCTAGTAAGTGGCCCGGGGACCGCATGCCGACTGTACTGTATTACCGATCTTTCTATGTTAGGGTTCGGGCTGATCACCCTAGACGATCCCCATTTTCCCAACATTTTAGCCCCAGAGTCAACTCAGCTGAATGGCCTGTCCTTGTGGCTTGAGGATTTTTGCTGCGCTGTCAGATGACATAAAGATGACTCATCGTGCAGTGAGATCCACTGTTTACGAGAATGATAACGGATGACTGACCAGACCGAAGTGTGACGCAAAAGTCTTTATGCAATGTGGTCAACGATTCAGGACACACCAGAAAAAAGTCTTTCACAATCAGCTTTTTTCTTCTTCATCAAACCCCCGCCGCCCTTAAATTGTTCTTCCTCTATTGCTGCTGCTTCTTCTTTTCTTCTTCCTTCTCTTCTATTCACTCGTGCATTAATTCATCAAAGCATGTAACTACACACGGTTTTCTTACAGCATAGCTGCGATATTTGCCCATATCGGCCGACACATCCAACTTCTTCGTGTATTTGTTATTCAGGTTAGCCTTCTCGTTCGCTGGTGTCTTCCATGTCTGGCAACAACCACCTGTGCTGCCTCGCTGGCCCCTGCCAGGTAGATCCTAGCTATGGCTCACTGCTACAGATGGAGAAATGACTCGGATGCTGCTCTTATACCACTGACCACAGGTTCGGTTGGAGCCCAGGCTGAGAGTCCGAGGACAACGGAGGCGTCGATTTCCTGGCGATATAATGATACATTCTGCCGGTAGGGAGAGGCTTCCAGCGAATCGCCCAAGAACGATCGGCAGGAGAAAAGAATGGGGACAGCAGCAACAGCATGCACATAGAGTGTGAAAGAGAAACAGGAGTATGCTTAGAAAGAGCAGAAGAGGGAGGATGGGGAGACGAGTATGAGGAGGAGTAAGAGAAGAAAAAGAAGAAGAAGAATAAGAAAGGGGGAGGAGCAAGAGGAATCAAGACTGACTTCAACAAAAACAACAAAAACTGCAGACATAAACCAGCCAGGGACCAAACCCACGGCGCCACTAACGACACCAATGGCCTGGTTGCCTGGGCCCACCGTGAGCGTGTCACGGCTTACAGCTGTTGTGGTGCAGGTTCAACCGCGGAAACTGTAGCGACTATGGCAGTGTGTTCAGTGAAGCGTCGCCGAGAGAACGTAGAGCACAACAGCTGGCAGAGGCCAGGCACCGGGCGACCCCTGTCTGTGACTGTCTGTTTCAGGACAGTTGTTGTCTGGGGGGCATGGATGCTTCCCTGGGGGGTCTTTAATAGCAGGCCTGGAGGTTTTATTGAGTGGGTGTCTGCGGTGATATAGGGGAAAGTGAATGGTTGGGTGAGTGAAGGGGCATATCATGGCCTGGGTGAACTAGTGTGAGTGCTTGTGTGTGAGTGCATGTGTGTGAGTGCATGTGTGTGAGTGAATGTGTGTGAGAGCATGTGTGTGAGTGCATGTGTGTGAGTGAATGTGTGTGAGTGCATGTGTGTGAGTGCATGTGTGAGTGCATGTGTGTGAATGTTGCATGTGTGTGCATGTGTGTGAGTGCATGTGTGTGAGTGCATGTGTGTGTGCATGTGTGGCTGAGTGTAGGAGGAAACTACTGTTGTACACCAAGTAAAACAAGTGTAAAACCTAGAGTAAAAAACCTATAGTAAAACCCAAAGTAAAGCCTACAGTGAAAACTAGACTAAAGCCTACAGTTAGAAAAAAAGGTTAAAGCCTACAGTAAAACCTAGACTAAAAACTACAGTAAAATATAGACTAAAGCCTATAGTAAAACCTAAAGACTACAGTAAAACCTGTAATGAAGCCTACAGTAAAACCTAGAAAATCCACTGTAAAACCTACAGTAAAACCTAAAGAAAAACTTCAGTAAAACCCAGTGTCTACTGTAAAATCTACAGAAAAATCTATAGTAAAACCTACAGTAAACCCTAGAGTAAAGCCTACAGTAAACCTTGAGTAAAGCCTTCGGTAAACACTAGAGTAAAAAATAAAGTAAGAAGCCTACAACAAAGCCTACAGTAAACCTTTAGTAAAGCCTACAGTAAAACTTAAAGTAAGAGGCCTACAGCTAAACCTACAGTAAACCTTGAGTAAAGCCTACAGTAAGCCTTGAGTAAAGCCTACAGTTAACCTTAGAGTAAAACCTACAGTAAAACCTAACGTAAGAAGCCTACAGCAAAACCTACAGTAAAACTTAAAGTAAGAAGCCTACAGCTAAACCTACAGTAAAACCTAGAGTAAAGCTTACAGTAAACCTTGAGTAAAGCCTACAGTAAACCATAGAGTAAAACCTACAGTAAAACCTAAAGTAAGAAGCCTACAGCAAAACCTACAGTAAAACCTACAGTAAAACTTAAAGTAAGAAGCCTACAGCTAAACCTACAGTAAAACATAGAGTAAAGCCTACAGTAAACCTTGAGTAAAGCCTACAGTAAATCTTAGAGTAAAACCTACAGTAAAACTTAAAGTAAGAAGCCTACAGCAAAACCTACAGTAAAACAAAACCTACAAGAAGAACTTCACAGGGGAGCATGGACAGAAGTGGTCCACCTATAATCAGTAGAAAGATCTCTCGTCAACAAATGTTTCGGCAAATTAGTACCTAGACCTTTTTAATCCTCTAGGAGATCATCAGGAAAGAACAACTGAAGAGCACAGAGCAACAGTGTTAGAACCACAAATACTAATGGATGAAATAGAAAAAGTCATTAAGCAGTCTCCCAAATATAAAGCACCAGGAGCTGATAGATTACCAACAGAAATAATTCAAGCAGCAGGTGAAAGCAGCATCAGATGGCTTCACAGAATATTCAATGCAGCATGGGTACAACAAACTGCCCCTTTTGATTGGCAACATGCAATAGTTATACCATTGTGGAAGAACAAAGAAAGCAAACGAAAATGCGGTCAATACCGAGGCATCTCTCTTTTAAGCCTTGTTGGTAAAATGTATGCCAAGATAATAGAAACAAGACTGAGACCAGTAATAGAACCACAGCTGGTAGAAGAACAGGTGGGATTTAGGAGAAATAGAAGCTGCACAGAGGCAATCTTCACACTTAAACAGTTAATAGAAAAGAACATTGAATACAATAAGAACTTCCCCCGTGTAGGTTCCGGGGCCCTATTGTGGGGTAAACAAGAATAGACCCACTGCCTTCCCAAAAGCATGTCGTAAGAGTCGACTAACTGGGGAGTTTCCTTTGAAGTCGGAGTGCATTTGCCTGAGAGGCAAGGAACCAGCAGTCTACATTCAATTGAATCAGATCTGTAAAACTGATGCACACGCAACACTCAGGTTCTGGAGCAGGACTGCAGTCCAGAAGTGGACGAACAACCAGAACTTTACGCCAGAGTGTACAGCTGGTGAACGCGAAGAAGAAGAAGAGGAAGAAGAAGAACTTATTTGTGGCCTTCGTAGACCAGGAGAAGGCATTTGAGTCGACAGACAATTATTATGGAAAGTATTGGCAAGATATGGAGTAAGCGAACACCTCATCGAAGTGTGCAAAAGTTTATACAGGGATTGTAGAAGTGTAGTTAGAATAAATCAGGGAACATCTCATCCATTCACAGTAACATCTGGTGTAAGACAGAGGTGTGTCTTATCACCACTGCTGTTTATCACCTACATCGACAGTATATGCAAGAATACCAAACCCATGAATGAAAATGTAAGTAAGATCAACGAATTACTCTTTGCAGATGACCAGGCCTTGATAGCAGATACAGCCATGAAATTGCAACAACATCTAACATCCATGAATGAAGAATGTAAAACAAATAATATGAGAATCAACACTGAAAAGACAGAAGTAATGTCAATAGGAAAAAAGAAGACAGATCTAAACATAGCAATATAGAACAAAGGCATTAAACAGGCATCTGAGTTTAAATATCTGGGAACTACATTTACCGAAGATGGGAAATTGGATAAAGAAATTAACATTAGATGCAGTAAAGCAAACCAAGTATTGGGACAGCTAGTCCCTCTCTTACAGCATAAGACAATCCCAATCAGCACAAAGAGACATCTTATTCAAAGCATATTTATTCCAACTCTGTGCTACCAGTGCCAGACATGGTCACTCACAACAAATCATAAAAGAAAATTAGTAACCATGGAAATGAGATGTCTGAGAAGGGCTGTAGGAGTGACCATAAGAGATAAGATCAGGAATGAGATCACAAGATTAAAAGTCGGCACAGAACCAATTCTAAATTACATACAAAGACAGCAAGTGAAATGGTTTGCCCACTTAGAGAGAATGCCTTGTGACACCATACCATACAAAGCATACATGGAAAGAGAAGAAGGTCGTAGAGCAAGAGGTAGACCAAGAACATATAGAAGGATAACATCAGAGAAGCTCTACAACAGCACGATGTGCCTATGGTCGAGGCGGCCAGAAGAGCCAGAAACAGAACCTTATATCTCCCTCGACACCCACAGCGGTAAAAGAGGAAGTGAAGAAGAAGAAGAAGTACCTAGACCTGGGCCATGACACCCAAGCTTCGTTTTTCTGCTACTGCACTTGACCGGATGTAAACCTAAAGAAAAACCTACAGTAAAACCAAGAGTAAAAACCAGAGTAAAACCTAGCATAAAACCTAAAATAAAACATAAGGTAAAACCTAGAGCAAAAGCCAGAGTAAAACCCAGAGTTGACACCCCACACCCCCCCCCCCCCACCACCTTCCCCCCACATTCGACTTTAGGTTACATCCTAACGATTTTGTGGTGCCCCAGTACAGCTGTGCTATAGGTTAAACAGGGTTTCCCGGATTTGTACCGGTATGATTCTCATCTCTGAGATCTGAGTCCGACAGACTGCAACCCTGGAGCAAATATAAAGCAGAGGGAACACATCCTCCCCAACAAGCATGTCGTAAGAGTCGACTAACTGGAGGCGTCCTTCGAAGTCGGAGTGCATCTGCCTGAGAGGCAAGGAACCAACAATCTGCACACAATTAAGTCAGATCTGTAAACATATGTGCATGCAACACTCGGGTTCTAAAACAAGACTAAAGGCCAGAGGTGGACAAACAACTAGAACTTTCCGCCTGAGTTTAGATCCTGTGAACGGGAAGAATAAGAAAAAGACGTCTAAGTCATACGATGGCCGAACATCAGAGAATGGAGAGACGGAAGTCTGTGGAACTGTAGCTGCAGCATACATGTATAGAACTGGTATGGGTTTAGTGAACTTGGCGCTCATAACCACGACCTTCACCAGCTTTTGATTTTTAATTCGGAACACAGCAGTTTGTAGGCTTTTTAAAATGTCACACCAAAGAACACAAGGCAACACGCCCGCCAGGAAAGATGGACCATTCCTATGACGTCACCCAAGACAGTTAGAAGGCCTATTCTACTGCCGGGGGTCACGCTCATCATCTTCATACAATGACGGTGATTGACTGACGACTGATCGTTTAACTAAAGGACAGCAGATTGATTAAGCCAAGAAATCAACCGATCAAATCACTATTAATTCACTCACTAAGACAGTCAATCGTTCATTAAGATAGTCACTCCGTCAATAAGCCATTCAATCGATCAATCAATCAACCGGTCAACCAACCAATCAAATAAGCGGTCACTTAATCGATCAACAAGTCAATAAATCAATTATTCAATAAATCAGCCAGTCACTTAATCAATCAACCAGTAACTCAATAAATCAACTATAAAGCTAGTAATTCACTAAATTACCTAATCAATCAACAAGTAACTCAATAAATCAACCATAAAGCTAGTAATTCACTTAATTACCTAATCAATCAACAAGTAACTCAATAAATCAACCATAAAGCTAGTAATTCACTAAATTACCTAATCAATCAACAAGTAACTCAAAAAATCAACTATAAAGCTAGTAATTCACTAAATTACCTAATCAATCAACAAGTAACTCAATAAATCAATCAACAAGTACACTAAAGCTAGTAATTCACTATATTACCTAATCAATCAACAAGTAACTCAATAAATCAACTATAAAGCTAGTAATTCACTAAATTACCTAATCAATCAACAAGTAACTCAATAAATCAACCATAAAGCTAGTAATTCACTAAATTACCTAATCAATAAACAAGTAACTCAATAAATCAACTATAAAGCTAGTAATTCACTAAATTACCTAATCAATCAACAAGTAACTCAATAAATCAACCATAAAGCTAGTAATTCACTTAATTACCTAATCAATCAACAAGTAACTCAATAAATCAACTATAAAGCTAGTAATTCCCTAAATTACCTAATCAATCAACAAGTAACTCAATAAATCAACTATAAAGCTAGTAATTCACTAAATTACCTAATCAATCAACAAGTAACTCAATAAATCAACTATAAAGCTAGTAATTCACTTAATTACCTAATCAATCAACAAGTAACTCAATAAATCAACTATAAAGCTAGTAATTCACTTAATTACCTAATCAATCAACAAGTAACTCAATAAATCAACTATAAAGCTAGTAATTCCCTAAATTACCTAATCAATCAACAAGTAACTCAATAAATCAACTATAAAGCTAGTAATTCACTAAATTACCTAATCAATCAACAAGTAACTCAATAAATCAACTATAAAGCTAGTAATTCACTTAATTACCTAATCAATCAACAAGTAACTCAATAAATCAACTATAAAGCTAGTAATTCAATCAATCCCTTAATCAATCAACTAGTAGCACAATGAATCAACTATAAAGCTAGTAATTCAATCAATCCCTTAATCAATCAACTAGTAACACAATGAATCAACCATAAAGCTAGTAATTCAATAAATCTGGCATACAAACAACCTCAAGATTGCATTCCAGGCCCATAACACTGTTAAGACGGTACTGGACATGTTGAACCTACCGTTGTCGCACCTTTCCATTTCTTTTGTTACCTACATAAATAAACAGAGAGGGGGGGGGGAGGACCCTTAAGATTCCTTTATATCTATATATTTATATAAAATACACAAATAGAGAATGCGCTGATTGGCACTTACAGAAGGAAGTAGAAAGTCACAACAGACAACGGAAAAGTCGAAAGCTATAGTTAACTTGCTAAGAATCGAACCTGTCACCCCAGAATGGCTGTGCTCCTCGCTGTGGGAACAAGTGAACTAACAAGACCAATTAGGTACCCCAAAAAGGTGTCTTGCAAAATCTCTTACAATTACCCTTCTCCCTTCTCCCTTCTGCGTAAGCTAATCAGTGCCTCTGAACTGTCTCCGCTCCTGGGAGACAGCAGCGCCTGCAAAGTACTGGCTGCACCGGAAGTGACGATTTGAGGGCTACACGACAGGTGATTGGCTGACGGGCCGTCAATCACTCGCAAGTAAACATAAACAAGACATCTACAAACGAGGCGGTGTCGAGTCACTTTATCTGCCCACTTGCCGACACACTAGCCCCCTGGGTGTTTGTTCAGTCACCGCTTTCAGGATGACACCCATGCTGTTACCGCTACCTGAGGAGGGCATGTTTTCCGGAGCCAGGGCTTTTAGGTGTTGATTTGTTAGGGTAGACTGCTTCATTCGTCGGCTTGGTATGAAAACACATTACTGCCTATTTCTTATATTCTTCCTTCACTTCTTCCTTTGCATCTTCTTTCTTACACTATTTCTTTATTTCTTTCTTTCTTCATTCCTTCCTTCCTAAATTTCTGTCTTTCCTCGTTTTCTGTTCATTTATTTTCAACCCTCTCTTCTTTTCTCTCTACCTGTCTTTCTCCATTCCTTCTTACCCTCTAGCTGCTGACTGACTATTAAATTCTGACCAGATATCCAACTTTCTGATTCTTCCATGTTCTATCAAATCAGCTACCGGTAAAAGCTGGCTGTTGTGTCAACCAGTGGTCTAAGCATATTCCAATCTGACGTCAATTTGGTGCTGTCTGGAGCAGAGAGAGAGAGAGAGAGAGAGAGAGAGAGAGAGAGAGAGAAAGAGGGGGGAGGGGTGAAGGATTTGGCTAGAAAAAGAAAGCGAGAAAGACAGACACAAAGGGATAGCAGAAAGAAGGGAGAAAGAGAGAAAGAGAGAGACAGCATAGAAAGGACAGACAGGGGAAGAGAGAGACAGACAAATAGAGAGAGCAGTGAGAGGGGAGAGAGATGAGAGAGACACGCACATAGAGAGAATGAGGAGATAGGAGAGAGAGGAAGAGAGGAAAAAGACACATACACAGAGCAGAGAGGGGGAGAGAGGGAGAGAGAGACAGCAATATATAATAAAATTCAAACATTTGTTATTTGATGCCTGCGCAGAATAAAGAAATCAAATGTATGACAAAATAAGTAATGCAGAGCTGAAGGATTCAATGGAATCAACAGCTGATGGAAAGACGCTGGCTCTGAATGGGACACATACTGAGAAGGTCTGACACTAGTTTTACTAGAATGTTCAATATCTAGAAAACACACAGTAATTGCGGGGTATTTAAAACTGCCCGGAGAAGAGAATAGGATTAGTTGGTGTGAATTTGCTCCACTGGAAAATAACCAACAGGTCACCAATGTCACGTGTCAACTGACCCCAATTCGGAAACATTCGCCTTTACTAATAGATAAAAAAAATGTATTTATATATACAAACACAATCTTTATACCAATCTTATGCTAGCAGTGTCAGACTTGGACACTGACTTAAGAACACTAAATAAAACTAACCACCAGCGAAGTATCATTTTTGAGAAAGGTCGTGAACAACACTAGAAGAGATCGTGTGAGAAACGAAGACATTCACTATTGGAACAACAACTATAATTAAATTCATGGAAAAACAAAGACTGAAATGGCTTGGTGAATGCAGCTGCCAGCAACGAGGGCGTGCAAAATGAAAGTAGAAACACCAAGAGGTAGCGAATAAGGAAACATTGATACCTTGAGATGCCACACCATCACAGTATACCAGGCAACTGGTATGTATGTATGTTTGCATGTATATGTATATATGTGTGTGTATATATATATATATATATATATATATATATATATATATATATATATATATATATATATATATATATATATATATATATATATGTGTGTGTGTGTGTGTGTGTGTGTGTGTGTGTGTGTACACTACATTTATTTTACCCGGCTTCGCCCAGGATAGTGAAATAAAGTCTTATTTTCCCGTCCTCTACCTCATCTTGGTTTCCACCGCTGTTCTATATGAAAGCCTAGTGGAAATATGTTTGGGAGGAGTTAACACTATATTTATACAGAAAGGGTTTGTGATTTAAAGTATATGTATATATATAAACATACACACACACACACACACACATATATGTGTTTATATATATATATATATACACACACCTTCAGGCGTATTTGACGTATATATGGCTAGACCTATATTTTATAGACCAATCAGCACTTGGTGGGTGATGGGGTCAGATCACGCCGACCGCCTTTACTCTCCAGTATCCATTTAAAGCTGGTTCTACCTAGTAGCAGAAGTCTTTCTGAAAAAAAAGTTCATCACGGTTCGGATTTGAACCTACGATCTTCTGTTCCACAGGCCAGCGTCTAGCCTCTGCAGCACAGCGACCCCATAGATACTCAGCTGTGGTACTGTCCAGCCCTCACAAAAATGGCTGACACACGTTCAACTTACTGTAGTTCCGACAACTGATGACATCTAAAAACCGCAAAACAACCTAGACATTGCAACTGCGACTGGCCGCAAGTTCCCGGGACTGGCCTCGTTTACTCACCACCCGCTGTTTGAGCTCCCGACTGTTCTCCGCCCACCCAAAAACCAAGGCCCTTGTTTTTAGCCTCAACAAACAGCGCGGAGAGTTCTTCATCCCCGGAGAAGGTCAATACTGGAAGCCTCCCTGGGTACACTTGAGACGCAGCAGGACGGGAGGGGAGTACATCCACCGAGGAGAGACACCCAGATCAACATTTCACCAGAGATACCGCAAGCAGACAGTTGCACAGAGCAGCACCCAACCTGGCTTGGCTAGAGTGGCTCACAGACAGGGAAACTACCGGTGAGAAGGTGGCTGAGGAAGGCAAGTCGGCCGTTTTGTCAACAATCGCTGTCTAAATACTGACAGAACATCGCGGGGCGGGAGAAGTTAAATATAAACGACTCGGAGCACAGACAGGGAGATCGTGTTGTGCAAACAGACACAACAAAAGAAATGGACTCAAGTTTCCATACAGCACTTGCTTCGCCGGGGCGCAAGAGCTCTCGTCACTGAAGGGCCAAACCAAACTTACAACAGATAGTTTGGCGAGAATCTATTCAAAGTCGGGCCTGACTCGCCACGCCCGCCTGACTATACACAACTACAACCACGACAATGGCCTCTCACGACCTGCTCGACAAGGTGACAAGAAGAAGGTAAGAAAAGAAACGAGGACTCGGCCAGGACCACACGGATCGCCGGGCTCCAGCATGGTAGATTTTGTAGAGAATAAAATTAGGCCTGGATTTTCAATAACGCTGAGACTGGAAAAGGGGAAGCAACCAGACACTTTGTCAATAGAAAGTTATATATAAACAGCCAAGGATGGCTAATAGTGAGATATGTCTGTCCCCGAGAAACAGCGAATAGGAGAATTTGTCATTTATGTGGGTCTACTGCCAGTATCCAGGACCCTGTCATTGAAAATGAATGAATGAATGAATCAATCAATCAATCAATCAGTTCCCCGTGTGTGTTCCGGAGCCCCGTTGTGGAGAAAACATAAATAAACTCACTGACCTCCTAACATGCATGTCGCAGGAGTCTACAAACTAGGCACACCCTTCGAAGTCGGAGTACATCTGCCTGAGAGGCAAGGAACCACAAGTCTGCATACAAATAAGCCATAGATGTGAAACGGATATGCACGCAACACTCAGGTTCTGGAGCAAGTCTGGAGGAGGACGAACCCTCAGAACTTTCCGCTAGAGTTTACAGCCGGTGAACGCGAAGAAGAAAAAGAATCAATCAATAACTCTCGAACGAAAGGTGGCGGCACTGGATCAACATTCGTGCTTCTATTTTTTTCCGTCCGTTTTTGTGTGTGTTGGTTCTTTTGATATTCTGACATATTTCACTATGTTGTTGTTGCTGCTGCTGCAGCTGTTGTTGTTGGTCTCCTTCTTTTTCTTCTTCTTCTTTTTCTTCTTCTTCTGCTTCTTCTTCTTCTTCATCATCATCAACTTCATCATCATCATTAGGTTTTCAACTGGACCCTCAAACTGCTTGTTCCATGTCTACGTTTGTGCACTATATTGAAAATTTGATAGTAAACAGTAATCAAGATGAAACAATCATAAGCTCTACTACAGAGCAAGCAAACCACAAACATCTGTGACTGCCAGAGACTGGCGTTCCAGTTCTGAATATCTCTCGTATCTTCCCTAGTCTGACACTTTTTTTTTTTTTCACTTTCGCAATCAAACAATACGTCATGATCTTGCAACAGAGGTCTTAAAACTCGAGTGGATCAGTTACGATATTCCGGACATAACTGCAGAATGGGAGAGCATCGGCCACCATGGCAGGCATAGGAGGTCAAGAACTAGGCAACCAGACCACAAGGGCGACCCAGGGTCCGCTGGGAAGACAACATCCGATAGTCCATGACTGACAAAGGACTGGAATTGAACAACGCCCCAAAAGTCTACATCCCAAGGTAGTTGTTGTTGTTATCGATCCAGCGGAGCATGAGCTTTCGCCCTTTGGCCCAATGCCATGTAGTGGAATTTGCATGTTTTCACAAGCTGTTCTTTTCCTCCGTACAAGGTGTTCCACTTGTCTGGTCTCGGAGGGAGTAGCCTTCTTCTTGTCTCACTGAGTTTTGGGCACCCAAAGAGATGGTGTTCAACAGTTTCGTAAGGGTAGTTACATAGCTGGCACTCTGGGGAGTGTTGTGGCTGTATTCTGTTTAGATGTCCATTGCGTTCTAAGTCTAAAGATGGTGGCCTGGTCCTTTTTTGTTAGAACATCAAAAGGTAGAAGAGGCACGATTAAGTCAGTTATTTTCCATAAATACAGGGCATAAAAAACAATGTGAGTCTTTTTGAATAGTAGTACGTATTTACCAGATGATTTGTCAGAAAATATCCCAAATGGGTCTTATTTTGGAACGAACTGGCAGACTGATTGGCTGGGCGGTGAATTGATACATGACAAGGCAGATGTGGTCAAGGACCTTTGGGAACAAGCAACGGAATCAGTACAGAAAGAAGATTATTACGGCCTGGAGAAAATGAGGCACCTGGGTGTAACCAGAAGGTCTGGCTAGCTCACTACACTCAGAGGAAAGGCAAGACGGACACATAACCAGATTGTGACAGGTACCATAAGTATTTGAACTCTGCGCTGGCTGCTGAAGATGAGGACGGAGCATGCATGAATGCCCCGAGTGCTGTGATGTCAATTCTTGACTCAACTCAACTGAACTCTTTGGGGAATGCCGGAGCAGGTCGATATGAAATGAAGGAAAATTATAAAATTAAACGTTCTTTCCCGCTTGTTTTTGCACTCACTGTTTCGCACTTGTTACATTAAATGATTTAAGAAGTGCGGCATTTCAAATACCACAGATGGAACGGAGGATGAGGCAATATAAGACAGTGATTCGTCATCAGGCACAGGCGGGGACAAGCTAAAGAACTATCACAGGGATTACAGTTCTCAGTGTGATGAGTTTTCTGAATTATGAGTCTCAGTCTTATTTCACTAATGAATACTTTCTCAGCGACTCAATGAGTATGCTAAAGTAGACCAAGGCGGGGTACCTAACGGAAACAGCTGCTCTATCTGATTCAGCACGCAGCAATTTGCAAAATCACCTTTATTTTTGTACCAGAATATGCTGGTGTGAAAGGCAATGAGAGAGCAGACGTTATGGCTGGCAGTGCGACTATTAGAATTGTGCGCTCTATGGACAGAAAAGACATCATCAATACCATACGAGGGACTAAACGCCGTGAGGTTTTCGGTTTCGTTGAAAATACTTTTTCACTCAATAAATAGACTGCATACCCCGGGTGTACCAATTAGAGCCGCGAGACAGGAAAACCACATCAATCAGAACAGATTGGGAGTTGTTAGCCTAAACACACTTGGAGACTAACTCAGGAGGAGATCGGAGCACTTATGGTCATGTCCGATGTGCGATGAAGGTAATCTCTAACATGAACTGTAAACTTTGAACAAGTCTTAGTCGAGATTTCAACTTCACTGCAATCGGGGTTTCCCCATACTTGCTCGATTCCTGTGCTAGTGAAAATCAAATGAAATGTCCCTCACTGTCACATTTGAAAAACTGGTCAACAAACAATTAGTCCCGAAATAATCCAGAAATATACGCACGCAGTAAGTGTATATGGCAGTTGCTAGAAACACCAAAGCCAACAGTCGCTACCAGAAATGCAGTCTGGCGTTAAGGGAAGCAGTTGGGCAAGATAAGTTGGCTATACGCAAATAGAATTATTACATAAGGTATTTCAACAGCATACAGGTCTAACCCTATAGTCTAAAGGCGTGTCATTTTTTTAACTATTTCAATAGCTCATACATAAACTGGCTACCAATTATATGACGAATAAAACGTTAGCTTATTAGCTTTATGTAATCATATTGCTGCTGTTGTTTTATTATTACTGAAAATGTTTGGTCCAAGAGTAAAGGTGTTTCTTATACATGGAGTCGTCTTATACTTGGGGAAATACGGTAATTTACTACAGCAGTTCTGAGAGCCGAGAAAGATAAAAAAAAATGCGATGCTGGCAACCAACAAACCACCCAGGTCACACAGCCACACACTTCACATTACAAAACATCAAGTGCCAAAGCCGAAACAGACAACAATAAAGAGAGACAACTACTCACCGACTTGAACCAGGAAGTGAAGCATCACATTTGTAGCTGTTATTGTTTTTGTTGCAGTTGAGGTGAGCATTGCTGTGGATGTTGCAGATGGTGTTGTAGCTGCTTCTGACCAAACCGTGTAAGAAGAGTAATTCACGTGAAAACAACCAAAACATACTCGAGGGAGGAGCCAGTTTGTCCCAATCAATCCACCGTTGGTCGTTGGGGAGAAACATTTCCCAAGAACTAACCTCTCCAACTTCCTCATAAAAACGCACAAAGAGTGGTCTGCCCGTTTTTGCATGCAATCAACAACGTATCCTTTGTTTCCGATGGTCAGAACCTACTAAAAAAATCTGGCTAAATAAAAGAAATGTTAGCAAGCACCACAACATCGTTTACGAATGTAACATTTAAAAAACAGTCGTGTCTGTTCACTGTAGCTGTTGTTACATTCAGAAGTCTGCTGAAACAACGTCTTGTCCTGGAACTGTTACTAGGACGATGATAAAATGTTCAATAACAAAAAAGGTATCATGAAAAGGGTACAACTCACGTTTTCGAGCCCAGAAACAGAGTCACTTCCCTTTCCATTCACAAACTGCCATGTCGCATGGCGTGTCCAATGTTGCGGGGGTTAGATTTATAAAATATGGATTAGAGAAGTGTCTTTCCAACTGTGACCAGCGTTAGTCCGTGGAAATTCCCGATGACCCACTATAAAATATCCGACCAGTCTCTTCGCAGCTACATCACTGAGGCTTTACACTGCTGATAAGCGAATCAGACGCTGCACTCCAGAATACACGGCCGGAATTTAATGCCGTCATAACAAAACACACATACAGTAATTAAGCGAAAGTGGTTACTTTAACGCTTAGTCTATCAGAAACAAGGCTATAATCACATTTAAACATGATTTTCCAACCTCACAGTACGATTTTAATTCTGTAACTGGATTTAGTACATAAAATCTTGTGTCCATTTAATATGACTGTGGCTTACAAGTTTGTGAAATACTTTCACAATCTATTCCTCAATGAATCACAGTTCAATTATGAAAAAAAAAATATTCACAGGGGACGCAACCTAAAAAACCGGATTACAAGACAACAAAAAGGGTTAAAGACTACCGGATTACAAGACAACAAAAAGGTAAAAGGATAACAGGTCGCTGGCCCTCTTTGGTGCACGTCAAAGGTCAAAAGGGAATGAGGCGGCCATCTTTAAATTGTCAGTACGTCGTCACCGGTTCGACGGCACCGTGATGTCAAAACGTTCTTGATACCTTTTACAACAATACTGACAGGTTACAAGATAATAGCATGGTTACTGTAATGTCTTATCAAACTTTTAAGGTTTTCATTTGAAGCTCTTTCACTGGACACAATAGTAAAACAAAGTAAGAGAAGATCCCTTTTCACGCCTTTAGGCGCACCGTACATACGGGAAAAGCACCTGTATTTTTTTTACACAGAGCAATCGGCACTAGGTGGGTAATGTGATCAGCATTACGCCGGTCGTCTTTACTTCCACAGAACATACATCCTTGTACCCATTTTAGGCTATGTCGACCTGCGACGGCTCATACCATGATAAAAATCCACGCAGCCAGCAGTGGGTTTCGATCGCGGTACGTTGGAATTACCAGTCGGACTTGCAACGCTTAAGCCACGGACGCCGTGAGACACAATAAAAAATATAAAAACAAGCTACATGGACCACCAACATATCTGTCAAGTTCCTGCAAGACTGATGTTCAAAATGTCAAGCTACAATAGCATGCATTAGATTTCAGTTAGCACGCTAACCATTTGTCAATATCTGTTTATGTACACAGTACTGCGTTTCACAATCTGGAAATGAAGTACACTGTATCCTTCAATCTTTCATGTGTATAAGCTCAAAGTCTCTATGTCGCAACACCAAGATCAAAATATATAGAACGTTGGTAAAACCATTAGTTTTGTATGGCTCTGAAACTTGGAGCACAACTAAAAGCGATGAAGCCTCATTACACATTTTTTAAAACAGAGTATTACGACGAATCTTTTGACCCATCAAAGATGCAAACAGCAGGGAAATGGAGAGTGAGAAGCAACAACGAAATTCGTAATCTGTTTAAATCACCGCTGATCACTGGCATCATGAGAGCTAATAGACTGAAACGGCTGGTGCATACTGAGAGAATGTCAGATGATAGAGAAGTAAAAACTGTGCAAACACGGAAGATGAATGGTCACAGGCGACGAGGCCTACCAAAAAGACAATAGAGAGATAATATTCATTCAGACCTATAAACACTCGGTGTTACCAACTGGAAAGATAAGGCCAACCAGAGAGCTCAATGGAGGCAGGTGATATTCTTCTTTTTCTTCTACGCGTTCACCGGCTTTAACTTCGACGGAAGGTTCTGGTTGTTCGTACTTCTGGACTGCAGTCCTGTTTTAAAACCTGAGTGTTGCGTGTGCATCCGTTTGACAGATCTGACTCATTTGTATGCAGACTGTCCGGTCCCTAGCCTCACAGGTAGATGCACTTCGACTTCGAAGGAAGCTCCAAATTAGTCGACTCACGACATGCTTCTGGGTAGGCGGTGGGTTTATTCTTATATTCCCTACGATAGTGTGACTTCAAGAGCTTAGAGTGCTGAAGAGGCAGAAGAAGAAAACTGAGCCTCGTTGGGTCAACTTGTTTGTGTCTACTGCTTGTGATGTCTTTCAATTTCTGGGAGCAGCCACTGACGTTCGCTTGCGGATCCGAAGCTCGAGTGTTCAGGTACTGAAGGATTGGGACTTTTAAAAGAAGACATCGGTTTCCAGCTCGACCCAGCTGTAAACAGGTGTCAGATAAAGTCCTGGTAAAGGTGGATTTTAAAAAAAAAAATCTAGAAACCATGAGCTGTTAAAAACCATCTACCTTTACGTCCGGCTCGCGAGCGCATTTGGCTAAACCAGACTGCGCGGCGACGGGTTGACGAACTCCTTGTGGTCCGGGTTCAAACCCGTGAGTAGGCAGAAAAGCAACATTTCCCCAAGATTTACGGTATCTATCACAGACTCAATTGGACTGCCTCGGTTTGGTAGTACGGATATCGCAACCCTCCGGCCTTGATTCCGTGATCATCACCTTAATGTAGCAGGTCCTTTGCAGAACGTCGCTCTCATCACAGTCTGCCTGAAAGAAACTCGGTTCTCTCGCCAGTTCTCCTGCCTCATGTATTTTCATACTCAAGGAGTCACTTATATCTTGTGTCTATCTTCATGTCGTTCGGCCCCTGCCCCTCCTTCCTGGTACCATGCCTTCTGCTATAATTTTTCCCAATCCGTCGTGGTGCTTGATATGACCCAAATATTTCAGCTTTCAAGACAGGATGCTGTTTATTAGCCAATTTCCTTGATGTTCAAATCTTTTAAGATGTCAGTATTTCTACTCTTCTTTGTCCAATATATTCTTAGAATCTTTCTACAGCATTTCAGCTCAAAAGCCCCTATTCTCTTTCTTAAGGACTGAGAGATAGTCCAAGACTCACATCCGCATGTAGCCACAGTGAAGATGCATGCTCTCAAAATTCTAATTGTGATCTCCTTGTTGGTGCTTAACCATAGAAATTTAGGGCTGTTCAATTTATTCCGTGATAGATATCGTAAATCTGGAAGAACATGACTTTTATGCCTACCCCTGGGCGTGAACCCGGACCACCAGAAGTTCGTCACCCGGTCGCCGCGCAGTCCGGTTTAGCCAACTGCGCATGCGAGCCGGACGTAAAATTGGATGGTGTGTTGCTGACCACATCGGGCACAGCGTTTCGTATGACCTATACAATTTGAAATACAGAACTAGTAATATAAGCACAATAAACACAAGGGCGTGGAACAAGTTTTCTTTTCTTACTTAACTATCAATTGTTTGTTATCAGCCGTTAGACCTGATGTATTCGTATGTGAAGTCCCCCCAGTCTGGAGAATTTAAAAGTGGGACACGATTAACGGTACTGTTAACGTCCCGATGTTGGCTGCAGAAGGGTGATTGACCCTGCTCCTTTGTTATTCAGAAAAGTTTTTGCTAAGATTTCATCTAAAGAAAACACCTTCCTAAGCAGTTAATAGTTAAACCTGACTTTGTGTGTGTTATGTTTAATATAAATAACAAAATAACAACGTGAATCCTAAACACAACTTGTTATAAACAGCGGAGGCGGTCAACATTTACAGAACTAGGCATCAGGAAAAAACAGCCGTTATAGGTAGACTTAGAGTAGGTTCCCTTTGAGGAACATCAAAAAAGTCGAAAGATAGATTTGTCGAAACAAAATTTTGATGGAATTGTTGTATGTCTGAGCACTTGTTGATTTGCCCTGAGTGCAGCTAGTGTGAACTTAAAGAGGGGGCAGGGGAGGTGGGGGTTCTTTATTTCCTGCATTTACTACTGTTCAGGCGACGTAGGACTTAGGACGAGAAGGGCCGGGGTGGGGGGGGGGGTGTTAAGGGAGGGTCCTTGAGCCTGAGGTTTTAGTGCCACATGGCTGATGCTGCGGCCAAGAACTGTATTGTTTATTAATGTGTGTGGTGTGCGTGCGCGCGCCCCCTCCGACATAAAGATATCCCAGACACTTTACCGAGGGTTCGAACCAGGTTCTCTCGCGTGAGAGCCAAGAGTGCTAACCGTTTCTCAGAAGTTATAACAACGTTTAATTAATTGGTGAATGAGATGGGACATGTATGGTTTTCACATTGCATCTACATCCCCCTCCTTCTCCTAATTCGTCTTCCTCTTCTTCTTTTTCTTCTTCTTCTTCTTCTTCTTCTTCTTCTTCTTCTTCTTCTTCTACTTCTTCTTCTTCTTCTTCTTCTTCTTCTTCTTCTTCTTCTTCTTCTTCTTCTTCTTCTTCTTCTTCTTCTTCTTTTTCTTCTTCTTCTTCTTCTTCTTCTTCTTCTACTTCTTCTTCTTCTACTTCTTCTTCTTCTTCTTCTTCTTCTTCTTCTTCTTCTTCTTCTTCTTCTTCTTCTTCTTCTTCTTCTTCTTCTTCTTCCTAGCTCAAATGTACCCATCCGGCTGTCACCATGCCGCTCATAAGGGTGGTCTTGGCCACTCAAGTGATATCTGGAGTCCGTCGAGTGATGACTTAATCTTAAACTGACCTATTGGCCCTATACACACAGACCAACACAATGACCAGACTATGACAGGCATTGGAAAACCCTTGAGTCAATTTGCTGACCGGTCGCGGACAGAACAGCCCAGGAAAACACAGAAGTGACAAGTTGGTCAGCTCCTGCGCGAGAGACGACTGTCAGCCACTTCTCCGTGTGGCCACAGCGGCTCCTATGACAGATGTGAACTGGGTAAAGATATTTGAGTAAGGGGTTTGTTTCAGGTGTTTTGTATGTTCACACTTTTGTATTAGCCCGCAGATGTCACCCGGTCACGTGTTCAACACTCGGACACCCCTGAGCTCCCCCCCCCCCCCCTTTTTTTTTCTTTTTGTTATTCCTTTATCCTCGTTTTCCGACCTTTGGTTGCATCGTATTATTCCTTATCTCCCTGTTCTACTGCTACTATTACTACTGCTGCGGCTGCTCCTGCTGCTTTTGTTATTACGACTACCGCTGCAGCTACGACTACTACTGCTGCTGCTATTGTTGCTTTTACTACTACTACTACTGCTACTGCTGCAGTAGATAGATAGATAGATAGATAGATAGATAGATAGATAGATAGATAGATAGATAGATAGATAGATAGATAGATAGATAGATAGATAGATAGATAGATAGATAGATAGATAGATAGATAGATAGATAGATAGATAGATAGATAGATAGATAGATAGATAGATAGATAGATAGATAGATAGATAGATAGATAGATAGATAGATAGATAGATAGATAGATAGATAGATAGATAGATAGATAGATAGATAGATAGATAGATAGATAGATAGATAGATAGATAGATAGATAGATACACACACACACACACACACACACACACACGGAATTGACCTGTCAGTGAGAACCTGGCTACAGAATACTCGCTGCACTCACACCCCTCCCCCCCCCCCACCCAGGGGGGGGGGGGGTCAGCAGAAACAGTCATAGACACAAAATAGCCCATCCCGCTGCCTCATTTGAAGTCTGTGGAGAAACCCCTGGCAACAACAAGACAGCCATCCTAGGCGAGGCTGCCACGAGGGGAATCTACGCTCATCGGTTGAGGAGGAGGGGGGGGGGGAGGCATGGAGACAGCAGCACAAACAAGCTCCCAGTTTACCCCTGGCTTGATTTTGTTTTGATTTCAAGTGTCAGTTTGTGATGTTCTTGTCGAAGTTTACGTTTTGCGTGTGTAAATGTGTCTTGTACGTGTTCAAGTTTGTCTTGTCTGCGTCCAAGTTCGTCTGGTCGACGTCCCGGTTTTGTGTTGTCAATGTTAAAGTTTGTTTCCAAGTTTGTCTGGTATATGTCCTAGTTTATGATGTCGGTACCCAAGACTGTTTTGCCCGTGCCTAAGTTTGTCTGGTCCTTGTCTCAGTTTGTCTTGTCATTGTCCAAGTTTGTCTGGTACGTTTTATGGTCCACGTCAAAGTTTGTCTTGTCGTGTCCAAGTTTTTTTGTCTGTGTTCACCGGTCTTGGTTCAAGTTTGTCTGGTTCCATGTCCCAGTTCGTGATGTAACTGTCCAAGTTTGCCTTGACCATGTCCAAGTTTGCCGTTTATCTTGTGCAGGTTTGTCTTGTCCAAGTTTGTCGTATTCATATCCAAGTTTGTCTTGTCTATGTCCAAGTTTGTCTTGTTTACGTCCAAGTTTGTGTTGCTCCTGCCCAGGGTTGTGTCGTTCATGTCCATATTTTCGCTGTCCTTGTCCAAGTTTTTCTGGTCCATGTCAGTTTGCATTGGCTATGACCAGGTTTATTATCCACGAAGTGTATTGTACCTATTGAATAACTCCTTCATAATTTATATGGTAATTAATGTACGATTATCTAAACAAGTTCGCTATAGCTCCGATAAAACACATCAAACAGAGGAATGTATGATATCAATGATGACATCACATGGCGACTGGCATCTTCCCGTCTTTCCAGACAATAGTGTTATATTGCGCTATAAGGAGTCATGGGACTCACAGCCCATGGCGGTGGCGAGTGTGACTAGCAAAACCCGCTGGGTTGAAAAGAGTCTGCCACATTTACAATATGAACATCCTTTATGGTGAATTAGAGACGGGTAAAAGAGATCGAGGCCGACCTCTACTACGGTACAAAGATGTGTGCAAGCGGGACATGAATAATACAGGTATTGAGGTGGACATGGGAACAAAATGCCATGGACCGTGTTGTGTGGAGGAGGCACATCTGGAAAGGAATGAAAATGAAGGAAGACATGATTACAGAAAAGATCAGAGCTGAGCGTCTGAGAAGAAATGGATTAAACAAAAATATTGACAACAATTGTCCTGAAATCCCCTGCTATCATTGTGGAAGACTTTTATTAACACAGGCAGGTCTTGCTAGTCACACTCGCCATCGCCATGTGCTATGAGTCCCCATGCCTCCTCATAGTGCAATATAAAACTATTGTCTAGAAAGGTGCCAATGATTTCAACATTTGTGTTTAGTCAATCTTAGCTAAACCTGAACTGATCAATTCGTTCAATTAAAATGATGTTATATATATGTGGATTTGAAAAACTAGAGACCTTCATATTGCATTGGATTGTACGACTGCAAAGACTGACTAGCACATTGACACTTTCAAAACGTCATTGACGTGTCTATGTTTTGACTGGTAGAGTTACCAAGGCTGCACCTGACACACCGGGTTTAAACTTCCACAGGTCGCGCACAACTACTGCCACGGAGAGGTAACTCGTGCTTTGACGTGGCAACCAGTTTCATGGATTATCAGCCCCTTAACCGTTGAAACCTGACCCATTGAAGGGTAGCTCCAGCGTCAACTCTCTTAAAAAGATATCAAACCAAAATAAAAAGTAGAATAAGTGAATGTTGCGGCTAGACAACCTTCATCAGAATATTGGTTAGTTGCCTATCCTTTACAGGACGTTGCAGAACCAACCCCAACAGCCCCTGGCTGTTGTGTGGTTTTTCTAGGCATTTACGTCCAGTAGTTTTCCATTGCTTTCTGGACGGTCGGCTTTTATGATACCACTATCGAAACCAACGCAAGGTGCATGGCCCGCAGCTGGGGTCAAACCCGGCATTCCGGCATTACGAAGCGTTCGCATCGACTTAGCCACAGAGCCGACATCAGAATATTACCTGACCGTAAATAAGGATAAGAATACACAAAATACTCTAACTGGCGTTTCTCAGATAGAAATAATATGGGTTGGTTGGTCAGTGAAATGACTGACAAGTGTCTTATACCCAAAATAAAAGCTGATCAGAGAACGCCGCCAAAGAGCGATAAGGGCCGTAACTCTGAGATATTAGGTAAAACTGTTGTAGTGATGCTAAAAATAAGGTTAATGTAAAGAGTTTAATTGGTTGGTAGAAATGGGGAAATCCCTAGGTGGTAAGACAAGAAGTTAGTGTGAGAGAGGGAAAACACGGGATTGTGTGAGTTCACTTGGGAACAAGGGGTAATTAACAAGGAGGGGGGGGGGGGGGGAGCCGAATAGCCAGTCATTCTGTGACAGGGCCCCAGAGCGAACAGGAGTTAAAGTTCATCCAGAAGTTTGAGCAACGGATCAACATCATGGCACACGGGTAGTAACCCACAAGTGCTCCTTTCTTCTCCTAACTTAAGCCAGGAGTCTGAAGAAGCTCAGCACAGGCTCTGTAGCACCGGTGAGGATCCTGAAAATATTTTGAGTAAATTTTTAACTCCAAATTTTTACCCGGGCAGCGCCGTTAGGTTACTCTTTTCGACTTCCAACTGCCCATGGATTTTTTTAACGTGTGCAGCACGTAATTGGCGATCTTGAAAAACAGCACCGGCTTGAGTGACGGCTCCGTTGCTCATACATATGGTCCTGCTTACTTGTCAAAGTAGGTCAGTGGGAACAGTGAAATACAATTTACATGTCAGCCTGAGTGCTTTGCGTTCGAATCCACTTCTTTAAAAAAATTATATAATTGTAAGACTGTTATCGATCAACCAGGAAATGACGTGAAAGGGATTTTCTCTCTTAATCTCTAAATCACTTTCATTAAAACTTAAGTCCTTTGCCATTTGGCGATTCCTCGGGTGTGTTTTGGGCTCCCCACTAATATTTTTCAGCTGAAAACGAGACATCCCACTAATATTTTGAGCTGAAAACGGGACATCCCACTAATACTTTGAACTGAAAACGGGACATCGCACTAATATTTTGAGCTGAAAACAGGAATCTCACTAATATTTTGGGCTGAAAACGGGACATCACACTAATATTTTGAGCTGAAGACGGGACATTTCACTAATATTTTGAGCCGAAAACGGGATATCAAACTAACATGTTAAGCTGAAAACGGGACATCCCACTAATATTTTGAGCTGAAAACGGGACATCCTACCAATATTATGAGCAGAAAACGGGGCATCCTACCAAGATTTTGAGCTGAAACCGGGACATCCCACTAATATTTTGAGCTGAAAACGGGACATCCCACTAATTTCATGAGCAGAAAACGGGACATCCCACTAATATCTTGAGCACAAAACGGGTCATTCCCCTAATATCTTGAGGTGAAAACGGGACATCCTACCAATATCATGAGCAGAAAACGGGACATCCCACTAATATCATGAGCAGAAAACGGGACATCCCCACTAATATCATGAGCCGAAAACGGGACATCCAACTAATATCACGACTAAAACAGTAAGCCAGCCTTTTCACCGCACTGACCGGAAGTTCTCTGTCTTCTTTAGTTGCTCTATCTATGACCCTGGCTAGTAGAACGGAACCCCCCCCCCCCCTTTTTTCCCCCACATACAGTAGGAGAATATATTTCTCTAAACCCCCCCCCCCCCCGACCCCCACTTCCACACATAAAGTAGCACACCTTTCTCCCATAAACCGCCGCCCATAGAATGGTAATGAACGTGGATTTTCTACCCTAGCTAAGACAACCGAACGTTCAATCAGAAACAGAACTGACCGGAGAAATGATGGCGCTAGGGGCGGGAGAAATTATGGCGCTGGGGGCGGTTTAAACATCAATTATCTGTTCTCTGCGACTATTTTTCTCTTTGGAAGCAGAGGCCGAGGAAAAGGTCGACATGAACATAATTCACACATGATCTTCAATCAATCGCTGGTCGACTCGTTATCTTTTTTCGTTTTCTTTCATCTCCCGGCTTCAAGACAGACGCCATTTTGTGATTCAACTCAAGCTGGTAACTGAATAATCTGCTTGTTCATCAGAAAAGTGCTGACGGTTTAAACCCCAGTATAAAGTAAAGAGAAATGATCTACATATACAGCACTAGCTCTATACTTTTTATTGACGGTCAGTATCATGCCGCCTGCTTTTTTACTCTCCCGACCTTTTCCTAGTAAGTGTTTTAAGCTTGGTATATCTGGACATGCACAACTAGCAGAGGTGAAGCTTTATTACATTTCGAAAACAGTCTTAGACGAATCTTTGGAATATCAATGAAGCAAACAGCGGGGAATGGAGTGTGAGAAGCAACAACGAAATTAATAATCTGTTTAAATCACCTTTGATCACTGACATCATGAGATCTTATAGACTGAAATGGTTGGGGCATATTGAAAGAATGTCAGATGACAAAGAAGCAAAAACTGTATACACAAGGGAGATGAATGGTCGTAGACCACGAGGCAGACCAAGAAGATGATGGAGACATAATGTCCAGAGAGACTTGTAAACACTTGGTGTCATCAAGTGGAAAGAGAAGGTCAACCAGAGAGATGAAGAGGCGGGTGATATCTGAAGCAATGAACCTCAGGGGCTCGGAATGCTGAAGAAGGCCAACCAAAGATGAATGGAGGCAGGTGATATCTGCAGCAATGAACTCCAAGTGTCCGAAATGCTGAAGAAGAAGAATATCTGGCCTGTTGCTAAAGAACTATCGGTGCCTTGTGTTATTAATTGCGTGTGCAACTGCTGATCTGCTGTAACTGGTGCTTCCATCGATGACGAAGTCCAGTTCTAGTATCCGACTCTTTGTGTTGGTAATCTGGTTAATCTTATGTTTCAGCTTTATAGCAAACGGGTCACCCCATAGTTGCTCCGCTCCTGTGCCAAAGAAAAACACACAGAATGTTTATCACAGTCCCTTGTGGAAAGATTGACAGACGGCTGTCTCAGCATATCTAGCATACACACACATTAAAAGCTTACGGTAGCCATCCGAAGTGATAACACAAACATTCCGACATTAGAAATGCAGTTTATCGTGGATGGTAGCAGAAATCACCAACAGATTAGCAGTTGTACACGCGAACAATTTTAATCACATAATGGCACCACCAATATTGCGACAATAGGTAACGTGCTTTTTCTGAACCTACAGTTTACACCACCATGTTGGTCACAGTCGAAAAACAGTCAAAATAAAACCCGCAGCTCACAGTGTCACGCCATGCACTCAACTCAGAAGCCGGGCGACGAAAGTATATCCTTTCAGTTTATAAATGGAGCAAAAAATGCAACGACTATAGTCTGGTAAAAGCAAAAATTTTCGCCACGGCTCAAAACAGTGGCTGTGCCTAGCGTCCATTTTTGACCTTTGTGTTGGTATTTCTGACGGCTGCCTTATGCATGTAATGTGTGCGCATGCCATTGGATTTGCCGAGACTGCAGTCTGTGTACATTTTCCAACAAGGGACGATGATGGTTATTCTATATGGCCTTTGCCAGGAGCAAAGCAGCAATAGGGTGACCTGTTTGCTATGAAGTTAGAAATACGGTTGCCTAATTTTTTGGAAGACATGATAGGGCTTTAAATAAAAAAAAATAAAAAAATTTGCATCCCACAAAAGGACGACTTCGATACGAATAATGAGTGTCTAAAAGTGAAGCACAGCATGGATGACTGTCAAAGAAACGGAAACAAATACATTACAACTTAGAAAACAGATAGAAGAAAGAAGGAATTAATGAAAAAGGATTGTATACAGAAATAATAAATAACACTATACACAGATAAAATAATAATTATCATAATGGTATCCCTCGAAAAAAAAGGCTGTATCTGGGTTCTGGGACCTAATTTACGATGTACTGATTGCTTCTAACAAGCATGTCGTAAAAGGTGATTAAAAGTGAGCTGAAATAGAATTGTTTGAACCCAAAGGCGCAGTAAACACAACCTAGCTGTGAACCACAACATAACATGCCAACCGCTTTTTAGGGGTGAATGTAGACGACTGCAGAGAGCCGACACGACTGATTACCTTAAAGGGGGAACCAGAGCACCCATGGACGTGTACGGAGTGCCGCGAAAAAAAACAAAATGTATACCTTGCACTGAAACTCAAATTTCTAGTCTAAGGGAAACAACCGCCCTTAAATTAAATGAATAGTTTCCCCGCTCTTAGTTACCGTTCCTGTGGATATATACATATATTAGGCTGTTTCCTGCGTTCCAATTTCAGACGCAATTTTTAATTGTTTTAAAGCCCCACCTTGGCTTGCCAGGGGCCCTTATATAACCCAACCTATAAGCTGAACGGTGACCTGTCCCCTTGTGATCCGCATCCGAAAGGTGGCACTTTGTGTCACCAGGTGTTTATCGCTTGTGTGATGTCCTGGTAGGGTTGAATGTCAATCAGTCAACTCCATTCATACCCCTTAATCTCCTACTAATAAAGGCATTTTTATTTAAAGTGTCCAGTTGGTTATGTATCTTAGTACACCTTTTTCCTGTACCGAGGCGCTATTGTCCTTCAGAGGAACGGATTCGATTCCTGGTATCGTAACTGTGGCTTTTGATTTTCCTGCTGTCTAGTGTCTCCTTCTATTTTTCTAATTTCTTCTATGAGTGCAGATCAATACATGTATACTGATTTACTATAAATACACATATAGAGACTAAACTATAGTTCATTATCACAATCAAGAATTCCACCTCTGTACAGAGCAGCTCTTCAAACTAGAAGAGGTTTCCCAGCATACACTAGCGACCTAGATAGGAGACATATTCAGAAACAGCATCAGTAGAATATTCTATCAGTCTAAAAAACGTACCAGGTAAAATGCTGGAAAGCAAAGGCGGCCGTGTGATGCTAACCACATCATCCACCGAGTAATAACTGGTTTATAAAATACAGTCCAACCCTATATGCCCAAAACATCTGATGATGTGGAAGAAGATCCTTTTAGAATATACTCTTTTCTATTGTCATTTAAAACATGTTTAGTCTTTTCTATTGTCATTTAAAACATGTTTACTCTTTTCTATTGTCATTTGAAGCCCATTTTTCTAGTGTCATTTAAAGCACATTTACTCTTTTCTAACGTCATTTGAAGCCCATTTACTCTTGTCTCTTGTCATTTACAATACATTTACTCTTGTCTCTTGTCATTCACAACACATTTACTTTTTTCTTTTGTCATTTACAACACAATTATTCTTTTCTCTTTTGTTATTTACAACACATTTACTTCTTTCTCTTGTCATTTACATCACATTTACTCCTTTCTATTGTCATTTACATCACATTTACTCTTTCCTATTGTCATTTACAACACATTTACTCTTGTCTCTGGTCAATTTCAACACATTTACCATTGTCTCTTATATTTACAACACATTTACTCTATTCTTTTGTCATTTACAACACATTACTCCTTTCTTTTGTCATTCACAACACATTTACTCTTTTACATTGTCATTTACAACACATTTACCTTTTTCTATTGTCATTTACAACACATTTACTCTTTTCTTTTGCAATTTGCAAAAAAATTTTTTTTCTATTGTCATTTACAACACATTTACTCTTTCCTATTGTCATTTACAACACATTTACTCTTTTCTACTGTCATTTAAAACACATTTACTCTTTTCTACTGTCATTTACAACACATTTACTCTTTTCTACTGTCATTTACAACATATTTACTCTTTTCTAATGTCATTTACACCACATTAATTTTTTTCTACTTTCATTTACAACACATTTACTCTTTTCTTTTGTCATTTACGGCACATTTACAACACATTTACTCTTTTCTACTGTCATTTACAACACATTTACTCTTTTCTTTTGTCATTTACAACACTTTTACAACACATTTACTCTTTTCTTTGTCATTTACAACACATATACTCTTTTCTATTGTCATTTACAACACATTTACTCTTTTCTACTGTCATTTACAACACATGTACTCTTTTCTGCTGTCATTTACAACACATTTACTCTTTTTTATTGTAATTTACAACACATTTACTCTTTTCTTTTGTCATTTACAACACATTTACTCTTTTCTTTTGTCATTTACAACATATTTACTCTTGTCTCTTGTCATTTACAACATATTTACTCTTGTCTCTTGTCATTTACAACATATTTACTCTTGTCTCTTGTCATTTACAACATATTTACTCTTGTCTCTTGTCATTTACAACATATTTACTCTTGTCTCTTGTCATTTACAACATATTTACTCTTGTCTCTTGTCATCTACTCTTGTCCACTGACACTGTATATCCAAGCAAGTAGAGGTTTACAAAGACATGCACTTAAAAAAAACCCAGACTATTTAAACAAAACAATGTATTCAAACTCCCCATGTGAACGCTGACTGAGTAGAAGAATATGTGTGTTGTGAATGTGATCACGAGACAGTCATGTTGCTGATCATGACAGTCATGTGGTTGATCACATCACAGTCATGAGGTTGATCACAAGACAGTCATGAGATTGATCACGACACAGTCATGTGGTTGATCACGACACAGTCATGTGGTTGATCACGACACAGTCATGTGGTTGATCACGACACAGTCATGAGGTTGATCACGACACAGTCATGTGGTTGATCACATCGCAGTCATGAGGTTGATCACGACACAGTCATGTGGTTGATCACGACACAGTCATGTGGTTGATCACGACACAGTCATGTGGTTTATCAGGACACAGTCATGAGGTTGATCACGACACAGTCATGAGGTTGACCACGACACAGTCATGAGGTTGATCACGACACAGTCATGAGGTTGATCACGACACAGTCATGTGGTTGATCACCACACAGTCATGTAGTTGATCGCGACATTCATATGGTTGATCACAAGACAGTCATGAGGTTGATCACGACACAGTCATGAGGTTGACCACGACACAGTCATGAGGTTGACCACGACACAGTCATGAGGTTGATCACGACACAGTCATGAGGTTGACCACGACACAGTCATGAGGTTGATCACGACACAGTCATGAGGTTGATCACGACACAGTCATGAGGTTGATCACGACACAGTCATGAGGTTGACCACGAAACAGTCATGTGGTTGATCACGACATAGTCATGTGGTTAATCACGACACAGTCATGTAGTTGATCGTGACACAGTCATGTGGTTGATCACGTCACAGTCATGTAGTTGATCGTGACACAGTCATGTGGTTGATCACGACACAGTCATGTGGTTGATCACGTCACAGTCATGTGGTTGATCACGTCACAGTCATGTGGTTGATCACGACACAGTCATGAGGTTGATCACGACACAGTCATGAGGTTGATCACGACACAGTCATGTGGTTGATCACATCACAGTCATGTGGTTGATCACGACACAGTCATGTGGTTGATCACGACACAGTCATGTAGTTGATCGCGACATTCATATGGTTGATCACAAGACAGTCATGTGGTTGATCACAACCCAGTCATGTGGTAAGTACCTACCAATGAATACACTAGGCAAAAGAGCACACAGCAGTAACTGAGTGTCTTGAATTTGAAGCGTGTCGATCAGCGAACATTAATTGAAGCATGCGGGAAGAGTATGCTAACAAATGTGTGACAGTGAGAAACTAGACATTAATGTTTAAGATAGGACGTGAGTTCACAACAGATCTTCCACGGGCTGGTCAAGCGCATATTGTTGCAACAGGGAAAACACCATCACCAAAACTGATGCAGCAATACAAGTGAATCGTTACCGAACCATTCATTCTTTAGTGAAAGAATTCCATATGTCAATGGGGACAGTTCAAAAGGTCGTTCGTAAGAAACTGCAATAACTGAAGGTGTGATCACAGTGGTTATTATGGATATTGACGCAGTTAACACAAGGTTCAATGAAGAACATTAATTTTTTTTTTTTTTTTTTTGCAGACGACATTTTCCAGCAACCTAATTTATGTGATGCTTGCCAGAATGTCATCAGCGACTTTTTCTGACCCACCCATGCTGCACAATTCAACCAAAAATGTACGCTTTGTTTAAAAATGGGCCAGATCCCCACCCCCATATTTTTGTAATTAGCCATTGGAACAGGTTTTTAATTAACGCTCATGATATACATTCTCTTCACAGATTATATCAATACGACAATGAAACAAAACAATCCTACAGTATAATGTTTATGGCTTCCCTTTTACACATTCAGAACAAGAAAATATTGCTCTCAATAAGGTTTTGCTTGACAGACTTTGGCAAGGAACCGGCAGAAACCAAAACTTATTTCTGTGATATGACTGTGGCGCTGGAGATCTCAAATCGGAAGCCCTCTGTCCTGTATGTGACCTATGACCGTAGGTGACCCATGACCTGTGTGTGACCCATGACCTGTATGTGACCCATGACCTGTGTGTGACCCATGCCAGAATAAATTGCACAGTGGATGATCATTATGGAAGAAGAAGTGATGCATTACTAGATGTCACTAGTAGTGGGTCAAGCTGAAATAAAGGTGGCAGAGTTTTAGTTGTGATTGTCCATTTTTTTGTTTTGTAACTTATTTAACTGCCAGGTAGTTCATCACAAATAAGGGATATCTAGCTGGATCCCAGTGACCCAGAATCCACCAGAGTGACATCTGGCTAGTTCCTGGTGACCCAGAATCCACCAGAGTGACATCTGGCTAGTTCCTGGTGACCCAGAATCCACCAGAGTGACATCTGGCTGGTTCCCGGTGACCCAGAATCAACCTGAGTGACATCTGGTTAGTTCCTGGTGAACCAGAATCCACCAGAGTGATATCTGGCTAGTTCCTGGTGACCCAGAATCCACCAGAGTGACATCTGGCTAGTTCCTGGTGACTCAGAATCCACCAGAGTGACATCTGGCTAGTTCCTGGTGACCCAGAATCCACTAGAGTGACATCTGGCTAGTTCCTGGTGACCCAGAATCCACCAGAGTGACATCTGGCTGGTTCCCAGTGACCCAGAATCCACTAGAGTGACATCTGGCTATTCCACCAGAGTGACATCTGGCTGGATCCCAGTGACCCAGAATCCACCAGAGTGACATATGGCTGGTTCCCAGTGACCCAGAATCCACCAGAGTGACATCTGGCTGGTTCCCAGTGACCCAGAATCCACCAGAGTGACATCTGGCTGGTTTCCAGTGAACCAGAATCCACCAGAGTGATATCTGGCTGGTTCCCAGTGACCCAGTATCCACCAGAGTGACATCTGGCTAGTTCCTGGTGACCCAGAATCCACCAGAGTGATATCTGGCTAGTTCCTAGTGACCCAGAATCCACCAGAGTGACATCTGGCTAGTTCCTGGTGACCCAGAATCCACCAGAGTGACATCTGGCTAGTTCCCAGTGACCCAGAATCCACCAGAGTGACATCTGGCTAGTTCCTGGTGACCCAGAATCCACCAGAGTGACATCTGGCTGGTTCCCAGTGATCCAGAATCCACCAGAGTGACATCTGGCTGGTTCCCAGTGACCCAGAATCCACCAGAGTGACATCTGGCTAGTTCCTGGTGACCCAGAATCCACCAGAGTGACATCTGGCTAGTTCTTGGTGATCAAGAATCCACCAGAGTGATATCTGGCTAGTTCTTGGTGATCCAGAATCCACCAGAGTGACATCTGGCTAGTTCCTGGTGACCCAGAATCCACCAGAGTTTGAATTTACTTTGTGTGGCTTAACGTGAAAAAAATCCTGAAAATTCACAATGAAACGAGCGGCTGATGAACCAGGCACTTCAACAGGAAAGTGAAGTAGGTCTAGGCTTTTCACAGTCCAACAGGAGATTGATACTTTGGTTGATTCAGACTCTGAGGAGTCAGAATTTAATGAAGAATACATTCCCAGTTGAAGTAACACAGTCAGTGTGAGCTCGAGTGATGAGGCTAATCTTGAAAATTAAAGATTTAAAGCTAGATCGACAGTAAGAGAATCGGTGCGTGTCCCTCAGACAGCAACATCTGGTGCTCACTCTGTGAAACAAGGCTGATCTTGCTGGGTTGAATTGCACACAAAGGAGGAATATTGGCGCTAGATGAAAGGTAAACCTATTTTCTACAATGTCTCTAAGTTTCATCTTATTCTAGCCACTTGTTTGCATGTAACTAATATTTTTGTAAATCATGTTGGTTTTTGTGTGTGTTGATAGTCAGGAGCACAGGTATAGGGGGCAGTTAGGTTCAGGGCCTCAGGTCTGGTAGGGTTAAGGAACTGTATGACTGGCTTCAATCCCAGTTGTCTTGTAAATTCATTTTATCCATTCTTGTTTACTATGGCAGCTTTTTTATGTCATCTCATCCCATCTCATCTCATCTGTTCTTACAATTTTGTGCTCAGTAGGTGCCCATGTTTGACACTGGCAGCATCATCATCATCATCATCGAGTGCCCTGCCAGCTGGCATAGGCGTTCACACATCTGCACAGATCTGGGTCTTTGGTGTTCTGGATCAATTCCACTAATGATATTCCTCTAAGCCACTTTCTGAAGCCCTCCACCATCATTTCTCTTGGTCTGCCTCTGCTTCTTCTACCAGTGATCTTTCCAGTCGTCACAATATTTTCCAGTGCTCCTTTTCTCATCACATGACCAAAGAACTTTGTTTGTCTCCTTCTTATTGTTGTATATAATGTTCTACTTTCATTAGCAATGTCCAGGCACTGGTAGCACAGAGTGATTGAAGTCTAATGGCCTAACATTATAAACTTTAACATACTAATTAACATACATCCCCCAGCAAATTTCTCACTCTAGAGATACCCAAACAACATGTAAACACTTTCTAGTTATTTAAATATAGAAAATATGGAGTATAAGGTATAAATATATGGAACATTGTCTACATACAAACATAGCATGGAATAAATACAGTAACGTGGTAATAAAGATCACAACTGTGACATATCTGCACACAAAAGAGATGTCTCCACACACAAAGGTGATTCTCCACACATAAAAGTCTCCACCCACATCTGTGACAATCTGTTTCCACATGTATTGGGGAAAGGGGGGTCACATTTTCTGGTCACATTTTTTAAGGGAAAACAGAACTAGTCACCTGACATGGCCACAAACACGACCCCTAGGTCCCAGTAAGTCACAAAAGGCAGGAACTATTCTACTTCAACTCTTGATGATCTATGATAGTCAACAGAGTGCTGCTCTTAGGTCTGCCAGTTCTTCACTCTGTTTGTTATTCATTGTTGATTTTAACCCTTTCACCCTGCTGACCTTGACAAAAATGCTTAAGACCCATATTTGGGGAACTTCAGGTTTTTCCAAAATAATGTCCTTGAAACACACAGGTCACACACAAAATCATAACAGTTCCATTTATGGACTTAAACAAAAATTTAACTGCATACACCATAAGAGGAGTAATCAAGACCCATACATGTGTCACAGAACTGACTATGTTACATCTCTCTGTGCATACACCATAAGAGGAGTAATCAAGACCCATACATGTGTCACAGAACTGACTATGTTACATCTCTCTGTGCATACACCATAAGAGGAGTAATCAAGACCCATACATGTGTCACAGAACTGACTATGTTACATCTCTCTGTGCATACACCATAAGAGGAGTAATCAAGACACATACACGTGTCACAGAACTGACTATGTTACATCTCTCTGTGCATACACCATAAGAGGAGTAATCCAGACACATACACATGTCACAGAACTGACTATGTTACATCTCTCTGTGCATACACCATAAGAGGAGTAATCAAGACACATACAAGTGTCACAGAACTGACTATGTTACATCTCTCTGTGCTTTAAAAATTGTTTTCCATTCTTGACCCTGTGACCGAGACTGTTACGACAGTGGCGACCTAATTTCTATTAATACATTTATTTACCACAAGACCGCCCTTCCCCCCTCCCCAAATGCTACTTGTATCAGCTATGCTTGTTATCAGTTATTCTAAAAAAAAAAAGTTCCCCAGGGAAAGAAAATGGAAGCAATGCTGTTTAGTCGGGCTGTTTGTTAACAAACCTCTAAAGCGCACGAGGAAAGGAACATTAACGAGGTGGTGGCACACACCAGAAGCGCCATGTTTTGTGCTTCTCACGACGAGAAGGTTAAAGTTTATGAGACACTGTTCCACAAGGCACCAGGTTTAACAAGCATCATCCTCATCTTCATCATCATCATTGTCCTTGCTGTGTCATTATTAATCACAAATGGCTCAGTTAATTCTTACATTCTAATCCATCCTGTGCAACTGTTTGAATATCATGGATTCCATCCTGTGCAACTGTTTGAATATCATGGATCCATCCTGTGCAACTGTTTGAATATCATGGATCCATCCTGTGCAACTGTTTGAATATCATGGATCCATCCTGTGCAACTGTTTGAATATCATGGATCCATCCTGTGCAACTGTTTGAATATCATGGATCCATCCTGTGCAAGCAAACAAAAAGTCTAATACAATCTTTCTGACCCCACATGTGATACTTACATACAAGTTCAGAACATCACACTAAAATAATGAATGTATATTACTATTTAAAAAGTGTCTACATTCACACATATGATAAAATGCTGCAGAATTCATGTCAAAGGAGTGAGAAAAGGAATTTAAAAACATTTAACTGTTGCCATCTCATGCATCCACACAGTTGGTATAGTAAACCAGTTAACACAAACAACCCTGTTGTCCCCCACATCCATACAGTGTGCAGTAATCCAGTTCACACAACATCCCAGTTGTCCCCAAACATCCATACAGTGTGTGCAGTAATCCAGTTTACACAAACATCCTAGTTGTCCCCACACATCCATACAGTTTGCTGTAATCCAGTTCACACAACATCCCAGTTGTCTCCAAACATCCATACAGTGTGTGCAGTAATCCAGTTTACACAAACATCCTAGTTGTCCCCACACATCCATACAGTGTGCAGTAATCCAGTTCACACAACATCCCAGTTGTCCCCAAACATCCATACAGTGTGTGCAGTAATCCAGTTTACACAAACAGCCCAGTTGTCCCCAAACATCCATACAGTGTGCAGTAATCCAGTTTACACAAACAGCCCAGTTGTCCCTAAAAATCCATATAGTGTGTGCAGTAATCCACCTCACAAAAACATTTAAAAATATCACTCAAGGGAACTGTTTAATCGGTGAAGGGATGGAAGACGAGGTTTCCCCGAAGACGTTGGAGTAGGAGTTCTTCAGGAACTGGACGTAGTTCTGCATAGATCTGTTTGAAGACTGGCACTGTTCCAGTCTGTCCTTGAGGTCATAGAGTCGGGAATTGAATTTTCGTTCGTTCTGAGGTAAAAGAAGAAAGTAATAGATTTACTTATTTTCCCATTTCTAAGTTGAGAATGCATATGCACACAAAATCTGTGATATATATATATATATATATATATATATATATATATGTGTGTGTATATATATATATATATATATATATATATATATGCACGCACTCACCCACCCCTACCCCAACCAACCAACCCAACATGCACGCACGCACACACCCACCCTTACCCCCACCCACCAACCCACCCCTCACCCACCCAAACACACACACACACTGGGGGCTTCAAGTGAAAACCTTAAAATTGTGACAGAAATGACAATAACCCAGCCATTGTCTTGTAATCTTTCACCATTGTTGTTAAGGATGTCAAGTGTGTTAAGCATGTGTCTTCCCAGTGCAGATAAAGGAGGGTGACATAAAACGCACAATCCTATTTGTGACCCAGACCGGACTCAAATGTTTAGCATTACTGATGTCAAACGCAGAAGAAGAAGAAGAAAAAGAAAAAGAAGAAGAAATAAAACTGCTATACAACTGGTACAAGAGAGAGTAGTGCATCCCCTACAGCAGAGCTGTTCAACTGATGACCCATGGGCTAGATGTGGCCTAGTAAGTGGCCCACTGTTCACCGCCAGTTATATTGGAGTCATGATCTTTCTATGCTAGGGCTTGGGTTGCTGGCCTATGATGAACCCAATTTTCACAAATCTGGCTTTCAGTGGGTTTCGGGGCCCCGTTGTAGAGAAAACAAGAATAGACCCACTGCCTTCCCAAAAAAAACATGTCGTAACAGTTAACTAATTGGGGGTTTCCATCGAAGTTGGAGTCTTTTTGCCTAGGAGGCAGGGAACCAACAGTCTGCATAAAAAAATCAGATCTGTAAAATGGATGTGCACACAACACTTAGGTTCTTGAACAAGTCTAAAGTCCAGAGGTGGATGAACAACTAGAACTTTCCACCAGAGTTTACAACCAGTGTACGCAGGGAAAAAAAAAAGAAGAAGAAGATGGCTCCTGAGTTTAACAGTGCTCTACAGAAACTCTGAAGGCCATTCCCAGTGAGACAATAGATGCAAAAGTGTTACCTCTTCTTTCTCCCGCTTTAGTCGAGTTTGCTCGGCCCGCAGCTGGTTCAGCTGTGTCTCCAGGTCTACGATCCGGCTCTGGTAGGTACGTTCCTACAGCACGGCAAGTAAGAACAAAATAACACACTATACATATATGCATACAAATAATAATACATATTTCCAGAAGATAAGGTCGTATGCCCTAGAGTACTAAAATCAACATCACGATAGGTAAGGCAGGAACAACAATACACAAATTAACAAAAAGTTTTGCAGAAAACAAAGCTCACGATTAAAACAAAAATTCTTGTCTATCCGGCTTGTGTTTTCAGCACACTGCTTTACGGCAGTGAAACTTGGTCAACGTATTTGCACCAGGAGAAATGGCTAAATAGCTTTCATATGTGATGCCTAAGAAGAATACAAGGCTTTAAGTGGCAGACAAGATCGCAAACCCTGAGGTACTGAAAAGAACAGGTATTACAACAGTCTTCTCAATGCTCAGTGTGCGAAGGTTCAGGTGGCTAGGTCAAACCAGGAGAATGGAGAATGGTAGTCCCTAAGGACATCCTCTATGGTGAATTATATACGAACAGAAGATATCAAGGCTGACCTCTACTATGGTATAAAGATGTGTGCAAACAAGGACATGAATGATACAGGTGAACTTTTGGGAACAATATGCCATGGACCGTCTTGTGTGGAGGGGGCACATAAGGAAGGGAATGAGTAGGAAGCAAGAAATGATTGCAGAAAGATGAGAGCTGAGCGTCTGAGAAGAAACAAACTAAACACAAATGTTGACAACAATGGTCCTAAAATCCAATGCTATAACTTTCTTAAAACGGGCAAGTCCCATGCCTCAACATATCGCAATAAAAAACTATCATCTGGAAGGATGGCAAGGTGCAGATCAGTCGTATGTCATGGAATCAAAAGCAGTCAAATAGAGATTCTAAAAAGACTAGGAATGAAGTGAGAGTTGCTGAAAGAAATGAGAAAGAAACAAAGGCCAGTGAAAAGCATGCTGGCACATTAATAAGTGATTCAGTTTCTTATTTTCTTCATATTTTGTCCTACTGCTTATGCAGCAAAGTGTAGAAGAAGGGAGTTAGGTGTAGTTTCCTATCTTTTGCTAGTTGTGTAGCTTGTGTTAATGTCATGTTGCATTTATCTGGTGTCTCTTTTACTCCCTCAACCCATCTCTTTCTTGGTCAGCCTCTTACATTGTAGCCTACTGTTCTCACATAGTACATTCTAGCTGATTCTGTTCCATTCTGTCCAGATGACCAAACCATTCCCCTTATGTTCTACTAAATCATTCCCCAGTACTGTGTCTTCTACTGTTATTAGTTCTTCATTGGTGACTGCCTCTTCTGGTTTTCTCACTGCAGGCGGATAAGCCGGTGTGTTGGGAAATGAACAGGCGGACAGACTGGCTGGCTCTACACAACTTAGTGGAATACTGATGCATGGTAAGGCTGATGTGGTTAGTGCCTTGTGGGAGAACTTGTACAGTTCGGAGGAGCAGATGGATCATCACAGTCTGGTGAGACTGATGCAGGTGGGAGTGACAAGAGGTTATGGCAGATACTAGAGGCTGAGAGGAAAGGCAAGACGAATATTTAATCAGGATGCTAATGGCATCATTAGTATCGGAACTCTTCGCTGGCTGCTGAAGATGGGGACAGAGAGCTTATGGGAATGCCCCGAGTGCTGTGATGTCGGTTCTTGAATCAGATCACTGCATTTTTTTTTTATACATCACATCTGACATGTAATTCTGTGTTTATATTTGTCTAGGTGTGTCCAGTCTGGCATTGACAGCACAGAGTTGGCATGAATAAAACAGTTATCAACAGCAGGTTTTGCAAGCATGTTGATATTCTGATGCCTCCAAAGTGGCACTATTTGGTAGTTTATGTTGCTGGCTTTCTAAATGAGCATGCATCTTCCCATTAGCAACATACAGATGTCAGCTGTGGACTATCTCCCAGACCTTAAGAAAAAAAATAGGGGCTTTTGAGCTGAAATGCTATAGAAAGATTCTCAGAGTATCATGGACAAAGAAGAGAAGAAACACTGAAATTTTAAAAGATGTGAACATCAACTAAGATTGGCTAATAAACAGCACAATATCAAGACACAAGTCTTAGAAACTGAAATATTTTGGTCATATCAAGCTCCCTAGCGAACTAGAACAAAATAACAGCAGAAGGCATGGTACCAGGAAGGAGGGGCAGGGGGTAACACACTAACGAATATAGCAAAAATCTAACAGATACAAGAAATTAACAAATATAATAACAATCAAACAGACACAGCAAACTAACAAATATAATAACAATCTAACAGATACAGCAAACTAACAAATATAATACCAATCTAACAGATACAGCAAACCAACAAATATAATAACAATCTTACAGATACAGCAAACCAACAAATATAATAACAATCTAACAGATACAGCAAACTAACAAATATAATAACAATCTAACAGATACAGCAAACTAACAAATATAATAACAATCTAACAGACACAGCAAACTAACAAATATAATAACAATCTAACAGATACAGCAAACTAACAAATATAATAACAATCTAACAGACACAGCAAACTAACAAATATAATAACAATCTAACAGATACAGCAAACTAACAAATATAATAACAATCTAACAGATACAGCAAACTAACAAATATAATAACAATCTAACAGATTCAGCAAACTAACAAATATAATAACAATCTAACAGACACAGCAAACTAACAAATATAATAACAATCTAACAGATACAGCAAACTAACAAATATAATAACAATCTAACAGATACAGCAAACTAACAAATATAATAACAATCTAACAGATACAGCAAACTAACTAATATAATAACAATCTTACAGATACAGCAAACTAGTGAAAATAATAACAATCTAACAAATACAGCAAACTAACAAATATAATAACAATCTAACAGACACCTCAAACTAACTAATATAATAACAATCTAACAGATACAGCAAACTAACAAATATAATAACAATCTAACAGATGCAACAAACTAACAACTATAATAACAATCTAACAGACATAACAAACTTAAACCTTGGACAAGAAGCGGTCCCTGGACTGATCATGCTGCCTGTGATTGTCCGAGAGGGCATTCTCCAGCTGCCTGGTCAAGCTGGCATTTTCTCGGACCTTCTCCTCCAGTCGCAACTGTTGGAGATATTGGCACAAATAGGTGAGGTTTTGTTGTATACAACTTTTCTTTAACAATGTCTTACAACTGTTGAAGGTATTGGCACAAATATGTGAGGTTTTGTTGTATACAACTTTTCTTCAACAATGTCTTACAATTGTTGGAGGTATCGGCACAAATACATGAGGTTTTAACAACTGTTGAAGGTACTGGCACAATTTACGTGAGGTTTTGTTGTATACAACTTTTCTTTAACAATGTCTTATAATTGTTGGCTGTATCTGAATACCTGCGACAAATAGGCAGAACAATCACACAGACAGAGATAGAATGATTACAAAGACAGACAGACAGACAGACAGACAGACAGACAGACAGACAGACAGACAGACAGACAGACAGACAGACAGACAGACAGACAGACAGACAGACAGACAGACAGACAGACAGACAGACAGACAGACAGACAGACAGACAGACAGACAGACAGACAGACAGACAGTCAATCACAGTTAGATAGAAGAATCACAGGAACATAACACTCATACATGCAAAGACAGAAAGAATAATCACACAGACAAAACATTACATAGACCAACAACAAGCATACAGACAAACATGTTCAAAAAGACAGACAGAAAATTTACTCAAAGAGAATAATAGCCCAGACAGACCCACATAAACAAGCAGACCAAAAAAAAAAAAAAAAACTAGACACTGACCGAATCCTGGTGAAGTGTCTCCTGCAGCTTAGTCTGACCGGCCTGTAGTTCAAGGTTCTTCTCCTCCAGCTCCCGTAGACGTCTGCTCAAGATTACAAGGGACACAATCAGGAACTTGCCAGTTTGACGAGCAGTGGTTTATATAAAATTATTACCTATATCAAATTCCAGACATAATGGCATAATAGTTACAAATGTTTACCAAGTTCCTAGTTCAATATATAGTTGGCCTGGATTTTTCTCACAGTAAGTTCAAGTATGAGATTGACTGAGAGTTTCAGAAAAGGCAAGTAAATTTGAAAATGCAATAAAATCTCATTAATATGAATTTAAAGGACCACAAAAAGCAAGTTTTTGTTACACACACAAAAAGTTTATGCTAATCTAAATCTAAACAAAAAGCAGAACTAGACTGCTTTAAGACCAGAACAAGAAAATGAACACTGCAAGCTAGAAAGCTTTCATCAGCACACAGCACAAATGGACATGTATAAACAATAATACCATTCACTTATCTGCTGCAAGATAGTCAATCAAATGAGGCAAGCACACTTGTGTGCACGTGGCAAGCACAGTGAGTGTATGATGTGTATAGGGGAAGCACACTGTGTGTTTGATGTGTATAGGGCAAGCACAATGAGTGTATGACGTGCATGGGGAAAGCCCACTGTGTGTATGATGTGTAAAGCCAAGCACAGTGTGTCTGTGATGTGTAAAGCCAAGCAGTGTGTGTGTGAGATGTGTAAAGCCAAGCACAGTGTGTGTGTGATGTGTTATAGCTAAGCAAAATTTTTGTGATGTGTAAAGCCAAGCACAGTGTGTGTGTGTGTGTGTGTAAAGTGTAAAGCCAAGCACAGTGTGTGTGTGTGTGTGTGTAAAGCCAAGCACAGTGTGTGTGTGTGTGTAAAGCCAAGCACAGTGTGTGCGTAAAGCCAAACACAGTGTTTGTGTGTGATTTGTAAAGCCAAGCACAGTGTGTGTGTGTGTAAGTGTAAAGCCAAGCACAGGGTGTGTGTGTGTAAGTGTAAAGCCAAGCGAAGTGTGTGTGTGTGATGTGTGAAGCCAAGCACAGTGTGTGTGTGATGTGTAAAGCCAAGCACAGTGTATGTGGGTGTGATGTGTAAAGCCAAGCAAAGTGTGTGTGATGTGTAAAGCCAAGCACAGTGTGTGTGTGGGTGTTATGTTTAAAGCTAAGCAAAGTGTGTGTGATGTTTAAAGCCAAGAACACTGTGTGTGTGTGTAGTGTGTAAAACCAAGCACAGGGTGTGTGTGTGATGTGTAAAGCCAAGCACAGGGTGTGTGTGTGATGTGTAAAGCCAAGCACAGTGTGTGTTTGTGATGTGTAAAGCCAAGCACAGTGTGTGTGTGTGTGTGATGTGTAAAATCAAGCATAGGGTGTGTGTGTGATGTGTAAAGAAAAAGCACAGTGTGTGTGTGTGTGGGTGTGATGTGTAAAGCCAAGCAAAATGTTTGTGATGTGTAAAGCCAAGCACAGTGTGTGTGTGTGTGTGTGTAATGTGTAAAGCCAAGCACAGTGTGTGTGTGTAAAGCCAAGCACACTGTGTGTGTGAAGCCAAGCACAGTGTGTGTGTAAAGCCAAACACAGTGTGTGTGTGATTTGTAAAGCCAAGCACAGTGTGTGTGTGTGTAAGTGTAAAGCCAAGCACAGGGTGTGTGTGTAAGTGTAAAGCCAAGCGAAGTGTGTGTGTGATGTTTAAAGCCAAGCACAGTGTGTGTGTGTGTGTGTGTGTGTGTGTGTGATGTGTAAAGCCAAGCACAGTGTATGTGGGTGTGATGTGTAAAGCCAAGCAAAGTGTGTGTGATGTGTAAAGCCAAGCACAGTGTGTGTGGGTGTTATGTGTAAAGCTAAGCAAAGTGTGTGTGATGTTTAAAGCCAAGCACAGGGTGTGTGTGTAATGTGTAAAGCCAAGCACAGTGTGTGTGTAATGTGTAAAGCCAAGCACAGTGTGTGTGTGATGTGTTAAGCCAAGCACAGGGTGTGTGTGTGATGTGTTAAGCCAAGCACAGGGTGTGTGTGTGATGTGTTAAGCCAAGCACAGTGTGTCTGTGATGTGTTAAGCCAAGCACAGTGTGTGTGTGTGATGTGTTAAGCCAAGCACAGTGTATGTGGTGTGTGATGTGTAAAGCCAAGCAAAGTGTGTGTGATGTGTAAAGCCAAGCACAGTGTGTGTGTGGGTGTTATGTTTAAAGCTAAGCAAAGTGTGTGTGATGTTTAAAGCCAAGAACACTGTGTGTGTGTGTAGTGTGTAAAACCAAGCACAGGGTGTGTGTGTGATGTGTAAAGCCAAGCACAGGGTGTGTGTGTGATGTGTAAAGCCAAGCACAGTGTGCAAGTGATGTGTAAAGCCAAGCACAGTGTGTGTGTGTGTGATGTGTAAAGCCAAGCACAGGGTGTGTGTGTGATGTGTAAAGAAAAGCACAGTGTGTGTGTGTGGGTGTGATGTGTAAAGCCAAGCAAAATGTTTGTGATGTGTAAAGCCAAGCACAGTGTGTGTGTGTGTGTGTAATGTGTAAAGCCAAGCACAGTGTGTGTGTGTAAAGCCAAGCACACTGTGTGTGTGAAGCCAAGCACAGTGTGTGTGTAAAGCCAAACACAGTGTGTGTGTGATTTGTAAAGCCAAGCACAGTGTGTGTGTGTGTAAGTGTAAAGCCAAGCACAGGGTGTGTGTGTAAGTGTAAAGCCAAGCGAAGTGTGTGTGTGATGTTTAAAGCCAAGCACAGTGTGTGTGTGTGTGTGTGTGTGTGTGTGTGTGTGTGTGTGTGTGTGTGTGATGTGTAAAGCCAAGCACAGTGTATGTGGGTGTGATGTGTAAAGCCAAGCAAAGTGTGTGTGATGTGTAAAGCCAAGCACAGTGTGTGTGCGTGTTATGTGTAAAGCTAAGCAAAGTGTGTGTGATGTTTAAAGCCAAGCACAGGGTGTGTGTGTAATGTGTAAAGCCAAGCACAGTGTGTGTGTAATGTGTAAAGCCAAGCACAGTGTGTGTGTGATGTGTAAAGCCAAGCACAGGGTGTGTGTGTGATGTGTAAAGCCAAGCACAGGGTGTGTGTGTGATGTATAAAGCCAAGCACAGTGTGTGTGTGATGTGTAAAGCCAAGCACAGGGTGTGTGTGTGTGTGATGTGTAAAGCCAAGCACAGTGTGTGGGTGATGTGAAAAGCCAAGCACATTATGGTTATGATGTGCACAAGGCAAATACATTGTGTGTGTGATGTGTACAAGGCAAATACATTGTGTGTACGATATGTGCAACACAAGCACACTAATCAGAGAATGTGGTCTCACCTCTCCATGGCCTCATGCCTTGACTGCAGTGACCTGCTGGAATCCTGGGAGTCATTACACTTGAGTTTGACCTGGTCCAGGCTCTGGGAGTTGTACTCAAGCTAGGAATACATACAAGTGTTGGAATACATACAAGTGTTGGAATACATACAAGTGTTGGAATACATACAAGTGTTGGAATACATACAAGTGTTGGAATACATACAAGTGTTGGAATACATACAAGTGTTGGAATACATACAAGTGTTGGAATACATTCAAGTGTTGGAATACATACAAGTGTTGGAATACATACAAGTGTTGGAATACATGCAAGTGTTGGAATACATGCAAGTGTTGGAATACAGACAAGTGTTGGAATACACACAAGTGTTGGAATACATACAAGTGTTGGAATACATACTAGTGTTGGAATACATACAAGTGTTGGAATACATACAAAAAGTAGAAGGAGCAGGAGAAGAAGAAGAAGAAGAAGAAGAAGAAGAAGAAGAAGAAGAAGAAGAAGAAGAAGAAGAAGAAGCAGAAGAAGAAGAAGAAGAAGAAGAAGAAGAAGAAGAAGAAGAAGAAGAAGAAGAAGAAGAAGAAGAAGAAGAAAGAAGGAGGAGGAGAGGAGGAAAAAGGAGGAGAAAAAGAAATGTTCAAAGCCATAAAAATGGGTTATATTGATCAGAATGAGTTCTGGTGAGAGGACTTTCCATCAGATTCGGAGTTCTATGTGTCTGTGTCTAGCGATTAAGCCATTTGCTTGTGCTCTGAAAGCCATGGGTCCATTCACCAAGTGTGTGAGTGCAGTTTTCACAGAGGTTTGAGGTTTAACAATGGATCAACATCATCCCACATGGGTAGTTACCCATAAGTGCTCCGTTCTTCTTCTAACTCAAGTCTTAGTCCGAAGAAGCTTAGCACAGGGCACACAGGCTCTGTAGCACCAGCAAGGATCCTGAAATACTTTGGGTAAATTAACTCCAAATTTTGCCCAGGCAGCACCGTTAGGCTACTCTTTTCGATTTCTAATTGCCAAGGGATTTTTGTACGTGTGCAACAATGCACCCGGGCGTCCTATCTCACTACCCAGAGACCAAGGAGAATTACTAGAAGTCCATGTCCAGGTGAAATAAATCCCAGTCTCCTAACAGGGACTGAACATGAAACCTCCAGCACTCATGTCAGACACCATGCCTCGAGACCACACAGTCTCCCCTTTTTCACAGAAATCCCTGGAAACCATCACTGGACCTTCAGTGCTGTAGCTTTGTGTGATGCACTTGGCAGGCAGCTGACTAATCCACTGAGACTGAGCTAAATGGAATCAAACCTGGTGCTAAGGTAATCTTCCCTACTTTAAACTCAACTATCATCTCCATTGGGACAGTACTGGAGAGCACCCCTTCCCCTTTTCCAAACACAGAAGACAGTGACAGAGTGCAAAGCTGATCCTGGAACTCCACATCTGTGCAGAGGAATTTTAGCAGTGGTTCTCAAACCTTCCTAATACAGCGACCCTTTAATACAGTTCCTCATGTGGTGGTGACCCCTAATCATAAAATTTATTTTCGTTGCTACTTCATAATTTCAGTGAATATGTATTTTTCGATGGTCTTAGGCGACCCCTTTGAAAGGGTAATTGGACCCTCGAAGGGGTCACAAACCACAAGATTGAGAACCGCTGCATTATAAGATCAACCACATGATTACTGACAGATGCAGCTGAGAATACCAGTGATTAAAAACAACATGTACTGCAGGACTGCCCTTACTATTTCTGGCAGGGATTGTGGATGTGGTCTAACAAAGTTGCATTACAAGAACAAGCTCTGGGGGGATCTGTCCGGGGCCTTAGACACACTGTCCTGTTTGTAGCCTAGATGGGATCGAATGTTTAGCATGGCTGATGTTAGACATAGAAGACGAAGAAGAGTGCCCCCCTTCCCCCCCCCCCCCCCCCAAAAAAAAGTAGCCAACTTGTTTAATTTTTAAAGTGTGATCAAAGGAGGCGCATGTAGCAGAGAATTATAGACAGAATGAACATTGTGGCAGAGGGCAGGGAAAGAGCTGTACAAACTGGCACAGTTGAAAGGCTTTGGCAGGAGCTACTTGAGGGGCTTTGCTGCAATGGAAGATACAGGACACAATAAGAAAAACTAAGAGAGGAGAAAATTTGAAACTACCTTTGCTGTCAGCTCCGCGATCATCTTCGTGTATTCGGCATTTCTCTTCTCGTGTGCCAGGATCTTCTCGTTGGCCTCCTGAAGCCTCAGCTCTGTGGCCCGCAGCAGTTCTGGCAAGGGCTCCAACTCCTGCAGCCTCTGATGCAGACGCTGTTTGACCTAGAAAGAAACCAGATACTCTCTAAACCTTGCAGAAACCAGCCAAATAAAACTGCCTTAGCCAGATCCCCTTGTTTTAGTCAAGTTCAATTTCATACGAGAACTTCCCTTTGTGGGCCCCCTTCTGGGGAAGGGAGGGGGGAAAAAGAAGAGAACCACTGTCTCCCTAACAAAGCATGTCATACAAAGCGACTAATTAGGGGAGGTTCCTTCAGAAATGGATTGCATCAGCCTGACAGGCAAAGAATCAGCCTTCCGCAGCAAATGCATCAGATCTGTAAAATCGATGTGCATGCAAAATACAAGTTCTAAAATAAGACTAACGTTCAGAAATGTACGAACAACCAGAATATCCCCTGAAGTTTACAGTCAGTGAAGCTAAGAAGAAGAAGAAGTAGAAGAAGAAGAAGAAGAAGAAGAAGAAGAAGAAGAAGAAGAAGAAGAAGAAGAAGAAGAAAAGAAGAAGAAGAAGAAAAAGAAGAAGAAGAAACAAGAAGAAGAAAGAAGAAGAAAAAGAAGAGAGAAGAAGCAAAAGAAGAATCAGATAAGAAGAAGAAGAAGAGAAGAAGAAGAAGAAGAAGAAGAAGAAGAGAAGGAGCAAAAAGAAGAGAAGAAAAAAAAGAAGAAGAAGAAGAAGAAGAAGAAGAAGACAGAAGAAAACAGAAGAAGAATAAAGAAGAGAAGAAGAAGAAGAAGACGAAGAAGAGAAAGAAGAAGAAAGAAGAAGAAGAAGAAGAAGAAAGAGAGAAGAAGAAGAAGAAGAAGAAGAAGAAGAAGTAAGAAGAAGAAAGAAGAGAAGAAGAAGAAAGAAGAAGAAGAAGAAGAAGAAGAATAAAGAAGAAGAAACAGAAAGAAGAAAGAAGAAGAAGAAGAAGAAGAAGAAGAAGAGAGAAGAAGAAGAAGAAGAAGAAGAAGAAGAGAAGAAGAAGAAGAAGAAGAAGAAGAAGAAGAAAAAGAAGAAAAAGAAGAAGAAGAAGAAGAAGAAGAAGAAGAAGAAGAAGAAGAAGAAGAAACAAGAGAAAAGAAGAAGAAGAAGAAGAAGAAGAAGAAGAAGAAGAAGAAGAAGAAGAAGAAGAAGAAGAAGAAGAAGAAGAAGAAGAAGAAGAAGAAGAAAGAAGAAGAAGAAGAAGAAGAAGAAGAAGAAGAAGAAGAAGAAGATTCTAAAACCACAGTGCCTTAATGGTAATGGTCAATGCGTTGAGTGACCAAGACAGAGGTCAGGGTTCAATCACAATCAGTGACAGAGTGCTTTGTGAGCTTCCTACCAAAGCAATGGCTGAAGTTTAATGTTCAGCTGTGCCTGGATTATTCTGTCCAACCTGTACAGTTCAGAGAACTTACAGTAACATTGAACTGGTACTGGTTCATTGTCACACTTGGCTGGGGAATTTTCTTCTTCTTCGGGTTCACCGACTGTTAACTGTGGCAGAAAGTTCTGGATGTTCGTCCACTTTTGGACTTTACACTTGAGTTTTACGTGCACATTCATTTTGCAGATGGAATTGGTCACATTATTATTTCTTCTTCTTCTTGTCTCTACTCCTGGAATGCCTCGCAGTGCCTGGGCAGGAAGAGATCTCTGGAAGCTGTCCTTCTGTTCACTTTATATAAAGTACTTTTCAGTGTCGCTGATATTTCTGTGGTCCATATTCTGTGTGGTCGACCTCTGGATCTGTTATCGCTGTATCCGTATAAGATTGCTCTCTGTGGTGCCCTGTCTGGTGCCAACTACATCACAACATGAAATATGTGCAGATCTTCACAACCCAAACTTGACATTCACATGGGACAAGCTGGTAATAGGACATAATCTCCAAATAAACCTGGCAAATATGGACATAATAGCTTTCTAACATCATCCTGGACTGGAAGATAGGAAAAAAAAAGGAGGAGAAGGAATAAACAGATGAATGTGAACTTGGATAAAGACAACAGAAACAAGTGAATGTAGGATAGAGCTATTCAATTAAGTTCAGAAAGCAATGGCAAACTACCAAAAGTAAAATTGCCTAGTGAAATCACAAACAGCTAAAACAAATTATTGGGTTGGTTCTGCAACTTCCTATAAAGGAAACATCATTATGTGCCCTGCCAACTGGCGTAGACGCTCATGCGTCTCCACAGATCACGATCCCTGGTTGCCTGGAACAGCTCTTTTGACGATATCCCTCCATGCCATCGTTTCAGCCCATCCAGCATCATCTCTCTTGGTCTGCCTCTACCATTTTTTCTACTGATCTTTCCAGTTGTCACGATGTTCTCCAATGTCTCTCTTCTCATTATGTTGCAAAAGAACAGTGTTTGTCTCTTTCTTATTGTTGTATATAGAGATCTACTTTCATTAGCTTCTCTCAAGCAATTGTTGTTAGTTACTTTGACCGTCCAAGGTATTCCTAACATTCATCTCAGAAACCACATCTCTGTTGCTTCCTAATTTGTCCACTGACATTCCAAGATTCGCTGCCATACAGCAAAACAGGTTCAATGTAACATTTTAACACCCTCTTTCTGACATTAAATGAGAGCAATTTATTTTTAGATATTTTTCATTTTCTGAAGCTTTCACTTGACCTATTCTGTTTTTAAAGGAGACATAACTAACTTTATATTATTTTGTATTTACATTCATTATGAAAATGTGAAACTGAGTTTTGCAATCTATTGACTACCCATACTACTGTGTGCCTGTTGGTCATGGACATTTAATAAATAAAGCAGAATAGAAACTGGAAGCCACAGAGATGTGGTTTTCTCACACAATCTTATGGTGGACTAGGGAGACCAGGATTCAAGTACAGGTCTCCACAACATTCTCCAGACTCCTGTCTCACAACTGGGTCAAATTATGACCACTGTCTTTTCTAGAAGTGGGGAATCAAATGTCTTTAAATGTGAATTCACGCAGGCAGACCAACTGAAGATCTGACCTGAGCATATGAAACTGAACGCAAAGAAGGAGAAGAAGAAGAAGAGGAGGAAAAAATGCCCTTATAAACTGATCTCTTGCAGTACTTGGGTATTCATCTTCTAAGACTCCCATGTGGGTTCTGAGGCCCTATTCTGGGGGCCAAAAAAAAGACCCACTGTCTCCCCCCCCCCCCCCTTCCCACAACAAGCATGTTGTAAACATCTATTAATTAGTCTAATTGCCTTCAAAGCTGGAGCATATGCCTGTAACATGGATATACTTGCAAAACTCAAGTTTTTGAAAAAGACGAAAGTCTAGACGTGGATGAACAACCAGAACTTTCTGCCGGAGTTCACAGCCGGTGAACAACAAGGAGATAAGAAATAGCGTCTTCTTAGCCATCCATGAGATTCTGAGCTCCTTCTTGTGGAAGTAGCCCTCCATCTAAACAACAAGGAGATAAGAAATAGCGTCTTCTTAGCCATCCATGAGATTCTGAGCTCCTTCTTGTGGAAGTAGCCTTCCATCTAAACAACAAGGAGATAAGAAATAGCATCTTCCTAGCCATTCATGAGATTCTGAGCTCCTTCTTGTGGAAGTAGCCTTCCATCTAAACAACAAGGAGATAAGAAATAGCGTCTTCCTAGCCATCCATGAGATTCTGAGCTCCTTCTTGTGGAAGTAGCATTCCATCTAAACAGTCATATTTCTCAGGCTTACAGTTCTTTTCTATTCTTGTTATTCTTACAACCATGATCATTTCAGTCACATAGACACACAAGCCAACCTTCTCCAGCTCCTGCTCTCCATCCCTCTGAACCCTTTCTTTCTCTCTTGCTTGTTCCCCCAGTCTGCTGCTGGACTCATCGGCTTCATTCCTCACCCGACTAGCCTGGTTGGTGAGTCAGTGAGTGAACAAGTGAGTGAATACGTGAGTGAATGAGTGAGTGAGTGAGTGAGTGAGTGAGCTAGTGAGTGAGTGAGTAGGTGAGTGAATAAGTGAGTGAGTGAACAAGTGAGTGAACAAGTGAGTGAATAAGTTAGTGAGTGAAAAAGTAAGGAGTGATTGAAAAAGTGGAGCATGAAAGAGTTAAAAGGTTAGGGATAAAAGAGTGAATAAGTGAGATGTGAAAGAGTGAATAAAGTGAGGAGTGAGTGAATAAAAGAGGCATGGAAAAGTGAGGCATGAAAGATTAAATAAGTGAGGCATGAAAGATTGAAAAAGCTAGGGATAAAAGAGTGAATAAGTGAGATGTGGAAGAGTGAATAAAGTGAGGAGTGAGTGAATAAAAGAGGCGTGGAAAAGTGAGGCATGAAAGATTAAATAAGTGAGGCATGAAAGATTGAAAAAAGCTAGGGATAAAAGAGTGAACAAGTGAGAAGTGAGAGGTGAAAGAGTGAATAAGTGAGAGGTGAAAGAGTGAATAAGTGAGAGGTGAAAGAGTGAATAAGTGAGAGGTGAAAGAGTGAATAAGTGAGAGGTGAAAGAGTGAACAAGTGAGAAGTGAGAGGTGAAAGAGTGAATAAGTGAGAGGTGAAAGAGTGAATAAGTGAGAGGTGAAAGAGTGAATAAGTGAGAGGTGAAAGAGTGAATAAGTGAGAGGTGAAAGAGTGAATAAGTGGGTGGAGAAGTGAGGAATGAGTGAATTAAATAGGCATGAAAAGGGTAAATAAGTGGGGCATAAAAGAGTGAATAAGTGAGGCATAAAAGATTGAAAAAGCTAGGGATAAAAGAGAACAAGTGAGAAGTGAGTGAAAGAGTGAGGCATGAAAGAGTGAACAAGAGAAGCATAAAATAGTGAACAAGCGAGGAGTGAGTGAAAGAGTGAGGTGTGTGTGAACAATTGAGGTGTGAGTGAGTGAATACATAAGGTGTAAGTGAATACATAAGGTGTAAGTGAATACATAAGGTGTAAGTGAATACATTAGGTGTAAGTGAATACATAAGGTGTAAGTGAATACATAAGGTGTAAGTGAATACATAAGGTGTAAGTGAATACATAAGGTGTAAGTGAATACATAAGGTGTAAGTGAATGCATAAGGTGTAAGTGAATACATAAGGTGTACGTGAATACATAAGGTGTAAGTGAATACATAAGGTGTAAGTGAATACATAAGGTGTAAGTGAATACATAAGGTGTAAGTGAATGCATAAGGTGTAAGTGAATACATAAGGTGTAAGTGAATACATAAGGTGTAAGTGAATACATAAGGTGTAAATGAATAAGTAAGTAGTGAGCAGAAGAGAAAAATTAAGAAGTTGAGTGAGCAGGTCAGTGAATGAATGTGCAGTCAAATGAATGAATGTACAGTCAAGTGAATGAATGTGTAATCAATTGAATGAATTTGCAGAGAAGTGAATGAATGTGTAGTCAAGAGGTAGAATGAGTAAGCAGTTGAGCAAGTGGTTCATTAATTGAACACACCACCTCACATCAACAGACACACCACCTCACATCAACAGACACACCACCTCATTTCAATAGACACACCACCTCATACCAATAGACACACCACCTCATACCAATAGACACACCACCTCATATCAACAGACACACCACCTCATATCAACAGACACACCACCTCATATCAACAGACACACCACCTCATATCAATAGACACACCACCTCATATCAACAGACACACCACCTCATATCAACAGACACACCACCTCATATCAACAGACACACCACCTCATATCAACAGACACACCACCTCATATCAATAGACACACCACCTCATACCAATAGACACACCACCTCATATCAACAGACACACCACCTCATATCAACAGACACACCACCTCATATCAACAGACACACCACCTCATATCAACAGACACACCACCTCATATCAACAGACACACCACCTCATATCAACAGACACACCACCTCATATCAACAGACACACCACCTCATATCAACAGACACACCACCTCATATCAACAGACACACCACCTCATATCAACAGACACACCACCTCATATCAACAGACACACCACCTCATATCAACAGACACACCACCTCATATCATATCAACAACAGACACACCACCTCATATCAACAGACACACCACATCACATCAACAGACACACCACCTCATTTCAATAGACACACCACCTCATACCAATAGACACACCACCTCATATCAATAGACACACCACCTCATATCAATAGACACACTACCTCATATCAAACAAAATAACAATGGAAGTGATGGTACACTTGTCACAATCCTGATCAACTACTGTTTACAAGGATAGAGTTCCAGTGGCCATGTTAAAAACCTGGGAATTGTTTCTAGCAGCCAAGGCAGCCCACTGACCAGCCAGCCTGGTGGCCAGGGGTTCAGAACCCCATCAAGGCAGTTGTTTTAAGGTGACCTATGCTCCCAGGCAGATCAAGTCTAAAAAGTGACACAGGGAATAGTTCTGGAAAGTAATGGCAGACAGCATTTTATTCATGGCACCATCACCCCATGATTGCCAATTGGTTGACACAAATATGGAGCTAGCACACACATCCAATACATCTCAAGGCAAGCAAAAGTATTCTCTACTTTTCAAAATGCTTCTAAGTGTCAAGTTAAAAACAAAAGCAAACTAAAAAGCATATACATTTCAGCAGCTATTAACCCTGTTATGGCAAGAAGCTGCAAAATCAACACCTTCAGTTGTCAGTGACACACTAAACAACATGACAGAGGTACTTTCAGAGGGCCCATTAGATAACAGAAAGAATCAACTATCAACAACAACTAGATAACAAAAAGAAAGATGTAGATACAAAAAAGGACATATACAATTACAGAAACATGAAACCTGGATACACAAACGTGAGGCCTAATTCACCAAGTCTTTTGAAAGGTTTTTACATGCTTCAAGGGTTTTTCCATGTTTCAAGGGCTTTCCATATTTCAAGGGTTTTTCTATATTTCAAGGGTTTTTCTATATTTCAAGGGTTTTTCCATATTTCAATGGTTTTCCATATCTCAAGGGTTTTTCCATGTTTCAATGGTTTTCCCATGTTTTAAGGGCTGCTACAAAGCTCCCTAAAACTGACTGGGCAATTGTAGTTTTAAAAAAAAATCTAAAACCATTGTATGTGCGCTGTTTTAATTTCATACTGTCCAAGTAATTGCAATTTCCGTGTGAAAGTGTCAAGAGCCTGGGTGGCTATGAGACGACTGTAGGTGATGGTAGTTAATTATGGACTAGTACTTAGATGACTGGGCTAACTTTGAGCACATAATGGACAGACATTTGACAGAAATTATACAGTTACTGAGTAGATGCTGGACAATGTACAGACCTTACACTAGACACAACATCATGGACAGACATTGCACAACCACAGATGAGACACTGTACAGAATGGTCTAGACACTGCACAGACATTGACTAGACACTGCACATAATTGACTAGACACTGCACAGTCATGGACTAGACACTGCACATAATTGACTAAACAACGCATAGCCACTGTATAGACACTGCACAGTCATTTAATAGACATTGCACTGTCATTGACTAGACACTGCACACAATTGACTAGACAATGCACAGCACTGAATAGACACTGCACAGTCATTTACTATACACTGCAGTCATTTACTATACACTGCACAGACATTGACTAGACACTGCACATAATTGACTAGACAATGCACAGCCACTGAATAGACACTGAACAGTCATTGACTGGACACTGCAGTCATTGACTAGACACTGCACAGTCACTGACTGGACACTGCACAGTCATTGACTAGACACTGCACAGATACAAGAGACAAACATTTAATGATAGACACTTACAAGCACTGAACAAGCACAGCATTTAAAGAAGTAGACACTGGGTGATACATACTACAAGAAAATGCACAAGACATGGGGAATTTGACGCGAAACTGAACCAATCAGTTACAGCAGAGTTACCTGCTCCTTGTATTCATCAGCCAGTTTTTCATAATGCTTGACCATGACCCTCAACTGCTGGGCGTCCTCCTCCATCTGCTTGACCTTACTCTCAGCAAAACTGGTCGCTGTCTGGACACAGACAACGTCAGACGTGGTGATCCAGGGTTCAAGTTTGAGCAACAAACAAACAGCGATTGCATCACCAACACAAGGCAGGTGTTGAAGAAAGTGAGCTTTCATGTTCTCATCCATCACATAATTTATAGTAAAACTTCATTACCACAAACTCACTTAAGAAGAAAAAGTGGTTGAATGTTGAATTAAGAATCGACATCACAGCACTTGGGACACTCACATAAGCGCTCCGTCTTCAGCAGCAAGTGAAGAGTTCCAATTCCAAAAATTCCACTCGGTTAACATGAAAACAATTTTGGTCCCAGCAGACTAATTATTATTAGTCCCTCAGCTAGCATGATTAATTTGTTGATATAAATCAACAAAGAGAATAGGAATGGCTAAAACTATCTTCAATAAGATGCGCAAGTTACTGACAGCTAGAGAGATAAACAACACACTAAAAATGAGAATTGTCGAATGTTATTTATACTCAATCCTGCTATATGGTGCAGAAACTTGGACTATGAACAAGCAACTAGAAAATCAAATTGAGTCTCTGGAAAAGTCGATATACAGAAGAATGGGTTGTAGCATTTTTCATGGAAATAAAAAATAGTCCAATACAGAGGTTCGGGAAAAACTACGAATGAAAAGAGAATTATTGAAAGAAATTTAAAAAAGAAAACAACAATACTTTAACCACATTAAAAGACATAACATGCTTTTAAAAACCATACTGGAAGGAAATGTCGAAGGCAAGAGAGCAAGAGGTAGGCAAATGGGAGGACAACATTAAGAGATGGATGGGCAGCAGTCTGAGAGAGTGTACAACCAGGACAAGAGATGGATGGGCAGCAGTCTGAGAGAGTGTACAACCAGGACAAGAGATGGATGGGCAGCAGTCTGAGAGAGTGTACAACAAGGACAAGAGATGGATGGGCAGCAGTCTGAGAGAGTGTACAACCAGGACAAGGGACAGACAGTGTACAACCAGGACAAGGGACAGACAGTGTACAACCAGGACAAGAGACAGGGCTTGGAGATCCACTGCAGCCAACCTTCAGTGTGGAGATGGCACCTGATTGACTGATTGATTTTTTTAATACAAACTCTTGATTTCTTCTTTCCTTGGAATATGTGTTAATAAAGTTTTATGGTATTTTCTTATCCTTCTTCTTCTTCCCAGCTGTAAACTCTCTCCGAAAGTTCTGGCTGTTCAACCACCTCTGGACTTTAGTCTTGTTCCAGAACCTGAGTGTTGCATGCACATCCATTTCACACATCTGGCTTATCTGTATGTAGACTCTTGGTTCTCAGACAGTTGTACTCCAACTTTGAAGAAAGCTCCCAATTAGTCGAGTCCTACGTCATGATTGTTGGAAAGGCCGTGGGTCTATTCTTGTTTCCCCCATAATGGGGCCCCAGAACCCGCACAGGCACTTTTTTATCTGTTCAATTTTAGTTACATGAATACTTTGGCCACATTAAAAGACATACTTTTATAAGGTAGCAGTTTTCACGGGCTCTCTTCTTTTTCTTTGAGCTTACCAGCTGTTAACTGGTAGAAAATTCCTGTTTGCTCATCCACTTCTGGATTTTGTTCTGGTAACAGAACTTGAGTTTTGGGTGCACATCTGTTTTACAGATCTGGCTTACTTGTGCGGACTGTTGGCTCCTCAACTCTCAGACATTGATCCTATCTTAGCTAGTCAAATCCCAATCCTGTTTCTAGAAGGATCACAAAGAGAATGACTTCCTACATAAGAAAGTGACAATGTTCATTCTGTGGTCATGTCACAAGAAGGAGAAGACGAGTACAACCAGATAAGGGGAAAGCTGGAGGAGAAAAGAGGCAGAGGAAGACCGAGAGAACAGATGCTAGACAGTCTGACATCATGGCATGGAGGATCATCTATGTCAGAGTTGATTGAAAGTACACGAGACAGAAAGTTGTGGAGAGACATGACCACCAACGCCATATGGCATGGACTTTAAGAAGAAGAAGGGTAAGACAAAGCCAATCAACAACAATAATTACTATAAATTTAGAGGATTATCTACAAAGAATGTCTACAATTAAGAAAATATTATGAAGGTAAAAGAACACAAGTGTAGTGCATAATCTACTATATAAAGTCTACAGTTAAAGAAAACAATCTACAATCTACAGTTAATGATAAAATGACCATAAAATATCTAAAAGCGAAATGTTAGCAGTAATGTCAATGAAATAAAGAAAACACTGTCTAAAATATGACACAATCAACAAGTCACAATTACACCCTCCCCCCCCTCCCCCCTCCCCCACAAAAGAAATATCTATATACTAGATACTCTAGATTTCTAGATAATCTATTATTTCGAGAGGAAAATTCTCCATCTACAGACAACCAGACAATTTAAATCTTTGCTGTTCTGTGAAATCATTTACTGCTGCTCTGCCTACCACTGTTCACAGTCCTTCACTGGTGGTCTCTTCCCCATAGTTAGCTTATTTTTACAACAAGTATTAACTGTAATTTAAACACATTTGGTTTTGTATAGTAGCACTTTCATTGTCCACAGGTATCTCCAAATGGGCTTCAGTCTCCTTCCATAGATTAGACACTGAGAATCTCAGCATAGTACAGAGCTGGAACACAGTGGTACCAGCCAGGATCAACATGTGCGTTTGCATAAGTAAAAAAAGTAAAGGACCCCTTTCCAGGCCTTTAGACGTACACGGCATATAGGGCTAGACCTATATTTTTATAGACCAATCAACACAACATGGGTGATGTGGTCAGCATCACGCTGGCCGCTTTTACTTCCCGGGGCCGCACCCGGAACCCACTCAAGGCTGGGTCGACCTGGAAGTCAAGGTCTTTTTTTTTTTTAAGTCCGGCCCCCGCCAAGGAGCGAACCCACGACCTTCGGATCCGTACACGAGTGTCTAGCCGCTACGCTATGGTTTGCATAAGAGAGACATTTTATAAGTGTCCTTTCCAATCTGAGGAATGTTTTCTTTTAGACTCTCAGTGTTGCCTAGTGTGTTCTTTCTGTTGTCTGATGTGTTCTTAAGTACCTGCTTTTTAAGCTTGTCTGATGTTTCCTCCAAAAGCTGATTCTTTTGTTGTTGTCTGATGTTTTGTCTAAATCCTGATTCTCTCTGTTGTCTGGTAGTTCCTCTAATATCCATTTTTTTCCGGATGTTTTTGTCTTCTCTAGTAGGTACTTGTGACAGTCTTCTCTGTTCTTCAATATCTCCATCTTTTTGTTGTTTGTGCCCTCTAGACCCTACTTCTATATATGTCTATTGTTTAGTTTTAAAATGTTAGGTTGTGTATCCTTTACAGGACACTGCAGAACCAACCCCAACATTTTGTGGCTGTTGTGGTTTTTCTAGGCAAGTTTACATATTCAGTAGTTCGCCATAGCTCTCTGAACGGCCGGCTCTTGGTACGACTGTTGAAACCAAAACAAGACGGTCTGCTGCCAAATTCCTTGCAGCTGGGATCAACCCGGCACCCCAGCATTATGAAGCGCATTCGCAAAGCCTAAGCCACAGACGCTGACCTTAGGGATGTTAAATGTCAGTTCTACCCCACTTTAAAATGTTTACTAATTCATTCACTCTATACTAATCTATTATGTAATGTAATACATTCGCTCTATAGTTATCTATTATGGAATGTAATACATACACTCTACAGTAATCTATTATAGAATGTAATACATCCACTCTATAGTAATCGATTATGTAATGTAATACATTCACTCTATACTAATCTTTTATGTAATGTAATACATTCACTCTATACTAATCTTTTACATAATGTATCCCATTAGCCTAATAATCCTGATGACACATATTAACCCTCTCTCGCAAGTTAACATTAAATATCGTGAGGTTTGTCTCTCATACATTAGTAAATACCTTCAGTCTCTCACACTCCAATCTCAGGCTAGCATTTTCCGAGACCTTCTCATGGAGTCGAGCTGTTAGAGTCTCATTCTGGGTCTTGGAACTGTCTTCTACTCGATCGAGGAGGGACTCAAGCTCTGTAACTCTCCTGCGTCAGAAAGATAGATATGTTATATTGGTAACTGTAACTCTCCTGTGTCAGGAAGACATATCTGTTTTTGGGGCAGCCTTTTTTGCAGAGCTGTGAGCCTTGACATGAAAATGTACAGAAAAACAAACAAGGAAATCAAACAGAGATAACAAACATAGATAAACAGTTAAATTACAAAGGACAATGACTCACAGAGCACTAATAATATTTACCATACTATACAGTGATATTTAAAGCTAGCCAAAATGTGATTTATAAAAAAAAAATAGACCTGCCAACATAAAAATCACTAAAGGGACATCAGATCTGAAGAACACACTACACAATGAGCTAACACAATAAAAAAGATTCACCAACAAGCCATGCAAAGGAATAATTTCCAAAATTACAAATTACTCAACAGTTGGACATTTGGAAACAGCAGGCCAAACAGGCAACTGTCTAGGTATAAAAGTAAAAGTAAAGATCCATTTTCACGCCTTTAGGCGCATCAGGCCTATGGGAAGAGCACCCATATTTTTACAGGCCAATCAGCATGAGGTAGGTAATGTGGTCAGCATTATGCCGGCTGACTTTACTTCTCCAGGACATCCATCCTGATACCTATTTTAGGCTTTGTGGATCTGCAACGGCCCATAACATTATAAAAATCCACGCAGCCAGCAGTGGGTTTCGATCACGGTACGTTGAAATTACGAGTCGGACTCGCAACGCCTAAGCAATGGACGCCACACTGTCTAGGTATATATATGTCTAAATTAGAATGCCTACCCATAGTTTAAAAAAAAAATTGTAGCTCTGTGTTCTTTAAAGCAGGGGTTCTCAAAGTGGGTGCTGCGAGCATATGAAGGGGTGTCACGGCAATAATCGAGAATTTTTCAAAATCTGCTTGAGATCAGCGAAGACAGCAGTTAAAAATAGAAATACCAGGAAGGAAGCCAAGAACAGTTCTTGATGCAGGTGAATTCAGAAAACAATGCTATTGACACGGCTGCAGTGCATTCTCAACGTACTCTTGCATTAAAAAACAGATACAGAAGCAACTTTCAAGTGATTTGAGGGTATAATTACCTAAATTTCCCACAAACACAAAGGAAATAATGAAAAATTCATCCAAACAGTTTTACTCATCACATTAGAGAGAACTGAAAATTAAATTTGCACTGTTTTTTTTTTCTTTTTCTTTTCCTAAGTATTCAGACCGCTTTAATGGTAGGTCTGCTGCGAAAAAATGTTTGCCCAAAAAGAGGGCCACGGCAAGAACAGTTTGAGAAACACTGCTTTATAGGACATTGCAGTACTAACATTTTTGTGTGTGGCTTTTTGTGATTTAGCTAGGCAATTTTTATGTTCCCTAATTTTACGTTGGTAAAACAGCTGTCAGGGATTTTTATCACATTAATTCTTAGCTAAGCCTTGACTTGGATTGGCCATTAGACAACAAGTCTCTGATTCTAGCTGATAATTTTCACCAGAGCTTATTTTTAGGGTAGGGCTCACAGTAAAACCATCCTGAATACCACGTGTGTTCTGCTTTTTGGGGGTAGATCTCCCCCCCCCCCCCTTCCGTCTCCCCCGGGGAAATATGGCAACATCAAATGGACAAGAAGTACACTCACGCCCGCAGCCTGTCCACCTCGCTGGCCAACAGTTGCTTTTCTCGGCTCAAACTCTCGGCTTGTGAATTCACTGACGATAAACGAGTCACGTGTGCACAGTCCTGACACTGTGCTTCTGTCAGAAGTTTTGTCACGTGGTTCAAATCTTCCTCCAGCCGCTCGGCACGTGACTTTTGAGCCCTGTGACGGGGGTTGGGGAAAGTGACAGGGAGGGACAGGTACAAGTGTGTCAGTGACGGCATCAATCATGTGATTTTCACACAACATGTGAAATTAGCAGTTGAGAAAACAAGCAATTAGAAGTTGAAAAAACATTCAGCCGTTGATAAAACAAGCAAATAGAAGTTGAAAAAACTTTTCAGCCGTTGAGAAAAAAAGCAATCAGAAGTTGAAAAAACATTCAGCAGTTGAAAAAAAAACAAGCAATTAGAAGTTAAAAAAAAAAATTCTGCGGTTGAGAAAATCAGCAATTTGAAGTTGAAAAAACATTCAGCCGCTGAGAAAACAAGCAATCAGAAGTTGAAAAACATTTAGCAGTTAAGAAAACAAGCAATTAGCAGACAAGAAAACAAGCTAACCAAACTGAAAGGTGAATTCAGTATCATTTAGCTCATTCCCAACCAACATCACTATCATATGCCTCGGTGGTTGGTGCATTTGACTATTTACAGATCTTGGGTGCAGGATCTTCGGCCCTGTTTACCCTTCATCTTTTTGCTGTTGCTAGGGATGGAATTCCATGTTGTCCAAAATGATTGTACTCCTATATCTCCTGTAGTTTAGCTAGTCAACCAAGACTGTTGTCCATGGTATTTTTATTCTTCTTTTTTCCCCTCTCTATTCCCTGTTCAGCCTTTGAGCATCTGATTTTAAAGAGGCATATGGTGTGGGCCGTGGTGTGTACTATGTTGTGGGCCATGGTGTGTACTATGTTGTGGGCCATGGTGTGTACTATGTTGTGGGCCATGGTGTGTACTATGTTGTGGGCCGTAGTGTGTACTATGTTGTAGGCCATGGTGTGTACTATGTTGTGGGCCATGGTGTGTACTATGTGTGTACTATGTTGTGAGGGCCATGGTGTGTGTACTATGTTGTGGGCCATGGTGTGTACTATGTTGTGGGCCATGGTGTGTACTATGTTGTGGGCCGTAGTGTGTACTATGTTGTAGGCCATGGTGTGTACTATGATGTGGGCAGTGGTGTGTACTATGATGTGGGCCATGGTGTGTACTATGGTGTGAGCCATAGTGTGTACTATGTTGTGGGCCATGGTGTGTACTATGTTGTGGGCCATGGTGTGTACTATGTTGTGGGCCATGGTGTGTACTATGGTGTGGTGTGTACTATGTTGTGGGCCATGGTGTGTACTATGTTGTGAGCCATGGTGTGTACTACTATGTGTGTGTTGTGGGCCATGGTGTGTACTATGTTGTGTGGGCCTATGTTGTGGGCCATGGTGTACTATGTTGTGAGCCATGGTGTGTGTACTATGTTGTGGGCCATGGTGTGTACTATGTTGTGGGCCATGGTGTGTACTATGTTGTGGGCCATGTTGTGTGTACTATGTTGTGGCCATGCCACTATGTTGTGGGCAATGGTGTGTACTATGTTGTGGGCCATGGTGTGTACTATGTTGTGGGCCATGGTGTGTACTATGTTGTGGGCCATGGTGTGTACTATGTTGTGGGCCATGGTGTGTACTATGGTGTGTGGTGTGTACTATGGTGTGGTGTACTATGTTGTGGGCCATGGTGTGTACTATGTTGTGGGCCATGGTGTGTGTGTACTATGTTGTATGGGTGGGCATGGTGTGTACTATGTTGTGGGCCATGGTGTGTACTATGTTGTGGGCCATGGTGTGTGTACTATGTGTACTATGTTGTGGCCATGGTGTGTACTATGTTGTGGGCCATGGTGTGTACTATGTTGTGGGCCATGGTGTGTACTATGTTGTGGGCCATGGTGTGTGTGTGGGCATGGTGTTGTGGGCCATGGTGTGTACTATGTTGTGGGCCATGGTGTGTACTATGTTGTGGGCCATGGTGTGTACTATGTTGTGGGCAATGGTGTGTACTATGTTGTGTGTACTATGTTGTGGGCCATGGTGTGTACTATGTTGTGGGCCATGGTGTGTACTATGTTGTGGGCCATGGTGTGTACTATGTTGTGGGCCATGGTGTGTACTATGTTGTGGGCCATGGTGTGTACTATGTTGTGGGCCATGGTGTGTACTATGTTGTGGGCCATGGTGTGTACTATGTTGTGGGCCACTATGTTGTGTGTACTATGTTGTGGGCATGGTGTGTACTATGTTGTGGGCCATGGTGTGTACTATGTTGTGGGCAATGGTGTGTACTATGTTGTGGGTGTACTATGTGTGGGCAATGGTGTGTACTATGTTGTGGGCCATGGTGTGTACTATGTTGTGGGCCATGGTGTGTACTGTACTATGTTGTGGGCCATGGTGTGTACTATGTTGTGGGCCATGGTGTGTACTATGTTGTGGGCAATGGTGTGTACTATGTTGTGGGCCATGGTGTGTACTATGTTGTGGGCAATGGTGTGTACTATGTTGTGGGCCATGGTGTGTACTATGTTGTGGGCAATGGTGTGTACTATGGTGTGGGCCATGGTGTGTACTATGTTGTGGGCAATGGTGTGTACTATGTTGTGGGCCATGGTGTGTACTATGTTGTGGGCCATGGTGTGTACTATGTTGTGGGCCATGGTGTGTACTATGTTGTGGGCCATGGTGTGTACTATGTTGTGGGCCATGGTGTGTACTATGTTGTGGGCCATGGTGTGTACTATGTTGTGGGCTGTGGTGTGTACTATGTACTGTGGGCCATGGTGTGTGGTGTGTACTATGTTGTGGGCCATGGTGTGTACTATGTTGTGGGCAATGGTGTGTACTATGTTGTGGGCAATGGTGTGTACTATGTTGTGGGCCATGGTGTGTACTATGTTGTGGGCCATGGTGTGTACTATGTTGTGGGCAATGGTGTGTACTATGTTGTGGGCCATGGTGTGTACTATGGTGTGGGCCATGGTGTGTACTATGTTGTGGGCCATGGTGTGTACTATGTTGTGGGCCATGGTGTGTACTATGTTGTGGGCCATGGTGTGTACTATGTTGTGGGCCATGGTGTGTACTATGTTGTGGGCCATGGTGTGTACTATGGTGGTGTGTACTATGTTGTGGGCCATGGTGTGTACTATGTTGTGGGCCGTGGTGTGTACTATGTTGTGGGCCATGGTGTGTACTATGTTGTGGGCCGTGGTGTGTACTATGTTGTGGGCCGTGGTGTGTACTATGTTGTGGGCCATGGTGTGTACTATGTTGTGGGCCATGGTGTGTACTATGTTGTGGGCCATGGTGTGTACTATGTTGTGGGCCATGGTGTGTACTATGTTGTGGGCCATGGTGTGTACTATGTTGTGTGGTGTGTACTATGTTGTGGGCCATGGTGGTGTACTATATGTTGTGGCCATGGTGTGTACTATGGTGTGTGTGGGCCATGGTGTGTACTATGTTGTGGGCCATGGTGTGTACTATGTTGTGGGCCATGGTGTGTACTATGTGTGTGTTGTGGGCCATGGTGTGTACTATGTTGTGGGCTATGGTGTACTATGTTGTGGGCCATGGTGTGTACTATGTTGTGGGCCATGGTGTGTACTATGTTGTGGGGCCATGGTGTGTACTATGTTGTGGGCCATGGTGTGTACTATGTTGTGGGCCATGGTGTGTACTATGATGTGGGCCGTAGTGTGTACTATGTTGTGGGCCATGGTGTGTACTATGGTGTGGGCTGTGGTGTGTACTATGGTGTGGGCTGTGGTGTGTACTATGGTGTGGGCTGTGGTGTGTACTATGGTGTGGGCTGTGGTGTGTACTATGTGTGTGCCATGGTACTATATGTTGTGGGCCATGGTGTGTACTATGTTGTGGGCCATGGTGTGTACTATGTTGTGGGCCATGGTGTGTACTATGTTGTGGGCCTATGGTGTGTACTATGTTGTGGGCCATGGTGTGTACTATGTTGTGTGGCCATGGTGTGTACTATGTTGTGGGCCATGGTGTGTACTATGTTGTGGGCCATGGTGTGTACTATGTTGTGGGCCATGTGTACTATGTTGTGGGCCATGGTGTGTACTATGTTGTGGGCCATGGTGTGTACTATGTTGTGGGCAATGGTGTGTACTATGTTGTGGGCCATGGTGTGTACTATGTTGTGGGACAAGGTGTGTACTATGTTGTGGGCCATGGTGTGTACTATGTTGTGGGCCATGGTGTGTACTATGTTGTGGGCCGTGGTGTGTACTATGTTGTGGGCCATGGTGTGTACTATGTTGTGGGCCATGGTGTGTACTATGTTGTGGGCCATGGTGTGTACTATGTTGTGGGGCCATGGTGTGTACTATGTTGTGGGCCATGGTGTGTACTATGTTGTGGGCCATGGTGCCTATGGTGGGCCATGGTACTATGTTGTGGGCCATGGTGTGTACTATGTTGTGGTGTGTGTACTATGTTGTGGCCATGGTGTGTGTACTATGTTGTGGGCCATGGTGTGTACTGGTGTTGTGGGCCATGGTGTGTACTATGTTGTGTGGGCCATGGTGTGTACTATGTTGTGGGCCATGGTGTGTACTATGTTGTGGGCCATGGTGTGTACTATGTTGTGGGCCATGGTGTGTACTATGTGTGTACTATGTTGTGGCCATGGTGTGTACATGGGGCCATGGTGTGTACTATGTTGTGGGCCATGGTGTGTACTATGTTGTGGGCCATGGTGTGTACTATGTTGTGGTGGGCTATGTTGTGGGCCATGGTGTGTACTATGTTGTGGGCCATGGTGTGTACTATGTTGTGGGCCATGGTGTGTACTATGTACTATGTGTGTTGGCCGTGGTGTGTACTATGTTGTGGGCCATGGTGTGGTATGTTTGTGGTGTACTATGTTGTGGTGTGTGTACTATGTTGTGGGCCATGGTGTGTACTATGTTGTGGGGCCGTGGTGTGTGTGTACTATGTTGTGGGCCATGGTGTGTACTATGTGTGGGCCATGTGTGTACTATGTTGTGGGCCATGGTGGTGTTGTGGGCTGGTGTGTACTATGGTGTGGGCCATGGTGTGTACTATGTTGTGGGCCGTGGTGTGTACTATGTTGTGGGCCGTGGTGTGTACTATGTTGTGGGCCGTGGTGTGTACTATGTTGTGGGCCATGGTGTGTACTATGTTGTGGGCCGTGGTGTGTACTATGTTGTGGGCCATGGTGTGTACTATGTGTGTGTGTACTATGTTGTGGGCATGGTGTGTACTATGTTGGTGTGTACTATGTTGTGGGCCGTGGTGTGTACTATGTTGTGGGCCGTTGTGTGTGTGTGTACTATGTTGTGGGCCATGGTGTGTACTATGTTGTGGGGTGTGTACTGTGGGCCATGGTGTGTACTATGATGTGAGTCGTGGTGTGTACTATGGTGTGGGCCATGGTGTGTACTATGGTGTGGGCCATGGTGTGTACTATGGTGTGGGCCATGGTGTGTACTATGGTGTGAGTCGTGGTGTGTACTATGGTTTGAGTCATGGTGTGTACTATGGTGTGAGTCGTGGTGTGTACTATGGTTTGAGTCGTGGTGTGTACTATGAAGATGCTGGTATTTATGGCCTCAGTTAATACCACCACCCACTAGTTGACCTCTGGCTCTGCTTACATTGTGTCTAAGTGACAGGGTTCTCTATGGTGCACTGTCAGGGTAGTCTTGATACATGTCCAAACCATTTGATCTGTTATCTCTGTGCTGTAGTTTTGCTCTGGTTCCACTCCCACTTGTTTCAGGGTATCCTGATTTCTGATTCACCTCTCCTTGTTAATTTAAGATTCATGTCCAAGGTATGATTATCAATATATCTGTACCTAAACTGCTTCATTGACTGCAGTCTTTCAGGGGACTTTAACTAACTTGTTAATTTAAGATTCATGTCCAAGGTATGATTATCAATATATCTGTACCTAAACTGCTTCATTGACTGCAGTCTTTCAGGGGACTTTAACTAAGGAAGATTTAATACAATTTATGGTTAGGTTACCGTAAATCTCCTCAAATAGAGTAGTTCACTTTTCATTCACAAGTCTGTTGGGCTGGTCAACTTTCCTCAAGGTTATGGGTGTGTCCCGCTCTGTTATTTGCTTTCTGTGATGTCTTGCATTTATGTTTTAATTCCGAGAAAGAGAATGCCTGTGACATAGGTTGCAGCACTCTCTAGGGGGGTTTGTGTTAGGGCAAGTTTCTACATATTTTTGGAGTGTTAAAAGCGCTGGCATGCTGAAATATACAACACGCGATATTAGCGACATTGCGGAACATCCCTGTAACCTTGTGCCAAGGTGACAGGTTCAGGACCAATCAGAAGTGAGCTAGTGTGTATATGGGCGGGGCATGGGGAGATCAACGTTACTTTTACCCAGTTTACCTTTAACTTAAAAAAGAGCACATGAAAGCATGTGAATTCATAACAAATATGTGTGCACTAAGAAATGTTTATAATAAGCAACAGAAAGTTCACAACACAATATGTGAATCAACAATAAGCACATCAGTTCACATGTGAAAAAAACTTAAATCCAAATTAATCAGGTAAAATCACACAGGTCATACGAATCCCAAATAAGCATGTGAACTTACAATAAGCAAGTGAACACACAATAAGCAAGGGAACACACAATAAGCAAGGGAAAAAACACACAATAAGCAAGTGAACACACAATAAATAAGCATATGAACAAGAAAACAAGAATACTTTATTTAAACATAACAAAGCCACACCAACCTGGCAGCTTTCTTGAGTGCCTCTTTGTCTCTGTCCACCTTATTTTTGAGAGAACTGACCACCCCCTGAAGATGCTCCTTGTCCATCCTCTCCTGGGTCAGCTGTCCCTCCAGAGTCTGCAAACCCCAGACAGTCATTATATAAACTGACCACAGACATTCAGAAAAGTTAAGATCATCACTGAGTGCCTTGGCAGGTGGCACAGACAATCAAGTACCTCTTCAGAATTAAGTTTGTTTGTTTGTTCAATCCTTGGTTTTTTGGATCAATTCTTCGTCTTCTCTTCCTCTGATTACTGATTTAAGAACTGACATCATAGCACACCGGGTATACCCATAGATGCTTCTTCTCCTGCAGCAAATGTCTTAGGTGTATGTAGATACTGACTATTCCTTTAGCACACTGATTATACACATGTCATTCTCTTCCTCTCATCCATCCCTCCTTGCCGGATCCAAACTTAATTCCTCATTCACACACTTTTTGCACATTATTTCATCTAATCTCATGCATTTTGTCAGCAGTCATTCATATATGATCTTCAGAATATCTCCACTGTCCAGCACAAGTGTTCCCGTAGCTTTCGCTTTTGCAGCCAGAAAATCTGCTCTTTAATTTTTCTCCTTTCTCTTTCTTCCTCTTTATCGTTCTTCCTCGTTCTCCTGTTACCTCAGTGTAAATGTTTTTAAAAACAAAAAGGTGGTGGTGGGGGCGAGAGGATTTTCTGAGCGAGCCAGGCAATTGCACTGAATAAGTTGACCTTGTTTCTTGTTTCTTTGAGTGGTTCTTAATGCCATCATTCCAAGTTTTGCCTGATCCCCCTCTTGCTCTGTGATACTTATATTTCTTTAGCGGTGCTGTCTGGGAATTCTAACGAGATGACCAAACAACTTCATTTCTTGCTCTTTAATTAACTGTACAATTGGTTTCAGTCCTAGTCTTCTAATTTTCCAAGTTTTATTTCTTCTTCTTCTCCATTGTTCACCAGAGTGACTTAAATGTATTGTGCCTGTTTATAGCACAGCTGTAATATTTGTGCCTCTCCACCTCCACCGTATCAGAGTGACTTAAATGTATTGTGCCTGTTTACAGCACAGCTGCAATATTTGTGCCTCTCCACCTCCACCGTATCAGAGTGACTTAAATGTTTTGTGCCTGTATACAGCACAGCTGCAATATTTGTACCTCCTGGCCGACACATCCAACTTCTTCAGGTATTTGTCATCCATGTTAGCCCTCCTAGGAGTTTTCATTTTATCTTTTCTTGTTACTCCTGCAGCTCTTCTAAGATATCTCATCTCTGTTGTTATGATTTTACACTCATCACTTTTAGTAAAGGACCATGTTTGACTCTGGGAGCAAAGACTGAATTAATTATACTGATATTTCGTCATGCCACTGTCTTAGACTGTGCTGCAACACCTCTGTTTCTGCCTCCGTCTTCTGTACCACTGATCTTACCAGTTGTCAAAAGGTTCTTCAAAACCTTTCTCTCTCTCTCTCTCTCTCTCTCATACATCACACTGTCTCCTTCATACAGTAACAGCATACATCTACAAACAGAAACAATGGTGGCACAGAGATTAGAGCCCATGGTCACCAAGATAATGGTCTAAGTTCTCCTCATGTGGGCTCCCCCTGTGGGGTGGGGGGGGGGGGGGGTAGAACAGACCCACTGCCTCCTTAAAAAGTATGTCATAAGAGTTAACTAATTATGGCTATTCCTTCAAATTCAGAGCTATCTGCTTGAGAGGCCACGAACCAACAGTCTGCTAACAAATAAACCAGATCTGTAAAAGGGAGTTGCATGCAAAACTCGATTCGAGAAAAAGGCTCAATTCCAGAAGCAGGCAAACTTTCCATTGGAGTTTACAGCCGATTAACGACAAGACGAAGAAGAAGGAGTCTGTGTTCAATGCCGGTTCCAGGTCCCTTTATTAGTGAAGAAAAAAAAACCCCACAGACTCACTCCTCATTTAAGAAACATGTCATAAAAGGCCACTAATTAGGGAGTTTCACTAAAAGTCAGATTGCATTTGCTTGAGAGGTAAGGAACTAACAGTCTGCATACAAATAAACCAGATATGTAAAATGAATGTGCAGGCTAAACTCAAGTTTTGGGAACAAGTCCATAAGTGGCCAGGTTTACATCTGCTGGAAGCTGAGAAGAAGAAGAAAAAGAGGAAGGGGTTCTTTTTGTGAAATTTTGAGTTGTATAGACGACCAAATCCAGATGACTATTAACTCTTTAAGGCCCAAACAACGGTGTGAGCGTTGTTTGAGAAGTTCCGTTTTGCTCAAACAACTATGTCATCGTCAATCGTGTGTCCCTTACTTTTTGCCTCCCACGCGCCTTCATACTAGTTTCTAATGTTTGGAGGTACGATTAAACTATTCATGGAAAGTCACTCTGCCAAAATCCTTTTAGTTTCATTTCCTGGACTAAACCACACGTGGATAATTTGAGAGGAAAAAACAGCGAATTTTTTTTAACAGTTCATTTTCTAAGTTCGTTTTTGAGTGCCATGAATACCAATGTTCCAACTACAAGTACAGGTCGCAGAATGCGTCTTTCTGCTGCCGAAGCTCTAAAATTGTTTCAGTCAAATGTTTTTAATTGTGATAATGATAATAAAAATTTAGATATTTCGGAAAGTGATTCGGACGGAGAACTTTCACCAGTGAAGCTGAGCGATCAGCTGTTCGGAATCTAGCTATTCTGATGAGTTTATTACACAGACAATGTCCCATTCTACCGTATTTATGGTGTAAGAGAAGGAAAGTGCTCTAAACAAAGAGACAGTACTATACTATGGCTAAGCTACATTGAAATCATTGCAGCTACAGTCTGTAAATAACTGTACAAAGTAAATAGTAAACAGTGTGTGTGTAATAGCTCATTTTTCTGATATTTTTTCTTATTTTGCTTAGCACTCGGTGAGAACTAAGAGCTCCTGAGTGCTAAAATAACCCAGAAAGTTATCATAACTTTGGAATATGTTAGGAAATTGAACAAAATTTGAAGTTTTGTTCTCAAATTTGGATATTTACGATTCTTGTTGCTGCAAAACCATGGTAAGTGAAGAATTTTTGTGTGAAATGTTGTCCTTGTGAAATTAACACATGCTGAATTCTTCTTTCCCACTAATTATAACAAAATTAAACAAACAATTATCATTAGATTCAAAATGTACATTCATCTCTCTTTAAAAAAAATATATTCTTTGATAGGGATTAGAAGTATATTACAATCTCTATAGCCTTTCTTGTACACTTACCCCTCTGCCATTTTTGTAAAGGGAAATTAATGTGCGCCAAGTCTGTCAAAATTCTTGGGCCTGAAAGAGTTAATATTACCACACAAAAAACAAGGAATACATACCCGAATCTGTACGGACATGCGGTTACAATCAGCTTCCTTCATTCTCAGCTGCTTCTGTAGGTGTGCGCTCTCGTGCTCTCTATGAAACAGTAAATAGTTCCACAGGCTGAACAGTAAATAAACAGTTCCACAGGCTGAACAGTAAATAAACAGTTCCACAAGCTAAACAGTAAATAAACAGTTCCATGGGTGAAACAGTAAATAAACAGTTACACAGGCTAAACAGTAAATAAACAGTTCCACAGGCTAAAAAGTTCCACGGGCTAAACAGTAAAATAAATAGTTTCACAAGCTAAACAGTAAATAAACAGTTCCACTGGCTAAACAGTAACACATTATAAATTTTATGGTAGAAAGTGATAAAAAGGGCCTCAGTTTGAACAATGGGAAGACAGAAGTCATGGTGATTTCCAAGAAAAGAACAGTGCCTAAATATATAATAAAGAGATAAAAAAAAAAACAGAATAGGACAGCCCAAAACTGTATTTTATCAAGTTAAGAATATTTTGTGCAATAAATCCATGTTACCTGAGGTTAGGAAAAGGATTCTCGCAAGCTATGTAGAGCCAGGTTTAACAAACGGCTGTGAATCCTGGACAATTAATAAACAAGCAGAACAAAATCTTGAGGCGTTTGAGATGCGGTTTTACAGCAAACTCCTTAGAACTCCTCGGACAGCCAGGAACAGCAACCCAGATGTTTTGAGGGAGGTGATTGCTCGAAAACAACTTATCATAAACATCAGAAGGAGGCAGTAATCATTTGTTGATCATGTTATGAGAAGAGAGAAGCTGGAACATGCTGTGACCACTGGAAAGATCTGTGGAAAGAGAGACAGAGGAAGACAGCCAAGAAGATTCTTGACATCTTTTTGTCATGGCATGGAGGGGTATCAACACACAAACTGATACACTCTGTTGCAGATTGGAGATTGTGGAGAGTGTTGATTGCCTACAGTTGGCAAGGCACTTGATGATGAATGATGGAAACAGCAAAAGGAAAACCAAGAAAAATAAGCCATGAATTTGTGAAAATTCATGGGGTAAATAAAATCTTTCTCTTTCTCTCTCTCACTTACTCACTCACACCACACACTCTCTCTCTCTCTCACTCACTCACTATCTCTCTCTCTCTCTTTCTCTCTTATGCATGCACACACACATTTTTATACTGCTCACAAATATATATTTTTCAACATAGCTTTAAAAAAACCATTTGGTTCACCCCCCCCCCCAGTCCCACTTTTTCCAGTGCTATTCTTAGTGAATATATTCATATCCCCACCTCTTTAATGCTGCACAGATACAAACACAACCAATAGCATGTGTCTCGTAAACATTCACTGCAGGAAAGTCGCTCAAGTGGCTTTTCCTGGGAACTGGACACAAACAGAAGTGTAGTTTTTGTTTCTTCTGGAGTGACACAGATCATTATTTCAGAGACAAACAACTACAACTAACCCTCTCTACTTGCAGCTGGTTCTTCAGTTCTGCAATTAAGCTTTCACAGTCCAACAGCTGGTTTGTCATTCTCTACAAGGAAGTTAAACATGATAATAAGCATGTAGTAATTATAAAATTAATATAAGATAGGTTGTGACAGATTCTCGTGGCGGTGTTAGGGTGAAATTAACCCAAACCCTAAACTTAACCCCAACACCCCAAAAAAGTGAAGGGCTATGAATGCAACTCAAATGGAAGCAACTACTGACGCCCTGTCAGGGTAGGTTTTTGACCTCGATAATTTGGAACCGTTATTCGGAGGAGTGCCAATTTGTATCATGTCAAGGTCAGTCTCAACTATAATATAGAGATGTGTGCACGCGGGAAAAGAATGATACAGGTACTGAGGTGGACTTGTTGGAACATGATGCAATGGACCATGCTGCATGAAGAAAGAAAATCATAAGGGAATAGGGATACAGGAGAAGTGCCTGCAGAAAGCTTAAGAGTTGAACATCTGGGGGGGGGGGGGGGGGGGAAAATATGAGTAATGGCAACAGCAGTCCTTTTTTACTACTTCTTCTTCACGTTCACCGGCTGTAAACTCCGGTGGAAAGTTCTGGTTGTTCATCCCCTTCTGGACTCTAGTCCCGTTCCAAAAACTGAGTGTTGCGTGCACATCTGTTTCACAGGTCTGACTCGCATGCTGGTTCCTTGCCTCTCAGGCAGATGTACTCCAATCTGAAGGAAGCTCCAAGTTAGTCGACTCTTACAACATGCTTGGGATGCAGTGGGTCTTTTCTTGTTTTCCCCACAGTGGGGCCCAGGAACTCAGACAGGGAAACAACAAAAATGTTGAATGTTGAATTAAGAATCCACATCATAACACTCAGTATACTCCCATAAGCGCTCAATCCCCCCTATCTTCAGCAGCAAATGAAGAGATCAAATTCCGATGGCAGCAGTAACTGTCTGATTGTATATTCATTTTGCCCTTCCCTTGAGTGCGGAGCATTGGCCAGATCCCCTGGCAACTCCTCGCAGCGCCATTCTCCTCAGTAAAGGAAACAACAACAGTTCTAAAATCCCTTGATCTAACTGTGGAAGACATTTCTAAAAGTAAACATATCTTGCTAGTCACACTTGCCATCACCAGGGGCTGTGATTTGCAGACCTCCCTTATGAACAAAATAAAATTATTGTCTGCAATGATGGAAAGGTGCCAGTAAACATACCAATGTGCATACCTTATTCATGATATCAACGTACAGACCTCATTCATTATATCAGTGTACAAAACTCATTAATTATATCAGTGTACGATCTTCATTCATTTCATCAGTGTACAAATCTCATTCATTATATCAGTGTACAAACTTCATTCATTATATCAGTGTACAAACTTCATTCATTACATCAGTGTACAAACCTCATTCATTATTCCAGTGTACAAACCTCATTCATTATATTAGTGTACGACTTTCATTCATTAGATCAGTGTACAAACCTAATTCATTATACCAACGTACAAACCTATTTGATTATATCAGTGTGTAAACCTCATTGATTATATCAGTGTACAAACCTCATTCATTATATCAGTGTACAAACCTTAATAGTCTGCAAATAAGCCAGATCTGTAAAACAGATGCGCATGTTAAACTTGAGTTCTAGAACAAAACTAAAGTCCAACCAAAAGTGGAACACACACACACACACATAATTACACACAAATCTCATCCAGCATGACAGTACAAACCTTGTTCATCAGATCACTGTCGGCCAGTCTTCTCAACAAGATGTCACGTTGTTCCCCCAGCCTCAGACCAGAGGCTTCCAGCCGATGCTGGTCCCGCAGTAAATTTCTCAGCGCCCGATTGGTTGCCTCAAAGTCGGCCAGTGTTTTAAGAAACAGATCCTTCTGTTTGGCCAGGCGTACCTGATCAGCTGCCGAAAAATGATGCTCATCCAGGAGCTGCCGGATCAAATCCTTCAACTCTCTGACCTGCCAGGAAGGAATCATTTGTAACAATACTGTCAAACAATTTTAATTGGTTTGGTTTAAAATTGTATATTCATTGTGTAGGGGTATCTCCATAAGTGCAACAGACTCCTCAGATACATCACACAAGGAAAATGTCAGAGCTGGAAAACTTTCAAATGTTTGTGTATATAAGAATCGCACATGCTAAAAACAGTTTTTTCCACATGGCTAGCTTTTATAAGACTATATTTCCTAGGACTGATCTATATCACTGGCTTTTATTAATTTCGAACTGAAAGGAGTTTTTAATGTATGTAATGAGGACATGAATTCTCATGTGTTTAGCTCTTATCTGACAACACTAGACATCGGATCCACTATCCAAGCGTCTGAAGTTTGAACGGATCAACTCATGGCACACAAGACCCCCCCCCCCCCTCCAATAATGTTACTTTTAGTAGTGCTTGTTGCCACTTAGCTGGGATTCTTCTTTCCTCCTTTTTTAGGACAAAATTTTTTGTCTATATCTGGCTTCTGTCAACATTAAGGATGTGGCCAAATGTCTGATACCTGACTGTTTATGCTGTTGAGTTAGCTAGCAGCAATCTGTTCTTGCCTGTGATCAAACGTCAAATCCAAGTATTTCAGCTTTTAAACAATGGCAGCTGAATTAATGCTCCGGGGCCAGTTAGCGTAGGCTTTTGCCAAATTAAACAGTTAAGAAGTGATGAAATACTATGAGTGGTGAGGGATTTTAATGACAGTATCCAGACGTCAAACGTATCAGATGACTGGTTACACAATTATCTTTAACCATTTCCAAAACCAGGCAGGGATCCCTCGCAGCTCAGCAGTTAAAAAATCATAACTGCAAAATGTGTATGGCAAACTGCTGGCAAAAATTGTAGCGAAGAAAGTGATGTCTTAGAAAGAATGGGCATGTTTCTGGACACAATGGGCAGCTATCGGTCATCAAAGGCAACATCGGACAGTCATGGTACTTTCGCATTTGATGTGGACGAAGGATTTAAGAAGAGCAAGAAACAGTTGCTGTCGTGATAGATCTTAAAGATGCTTATAAAGGCTTTGACTTCACATATCTTATGCAGTGCATGATGGACTGTGGTGTGAACTCGGTTATCAAACTGGATGGGGGCAGCATAAGTTGGAAAGAACAGTGGTATTTTGTTAGACGAGATACAGCAAAATATGTCTGGCAATAAATTGTGCAATCTTCTGTTTGTGTCTTCTTTGTTCAAATTCATAATAGGAAAACATTGCTTTGATTTTCTGAAATCTACCTACAACATGTGATGTACCTCATTTAGATGACTCAACTGTTGCGACTGAAATCTACCTTCAACATGTGATGTGCCTCATTGAGCTGACTCACCTGTTGTGACTTAAATCTACCTTCAACATGTGATGTACCTCACTAAGATGACTCACCTGTTGCAACTGAAATCTACCTTCAACATGTGATGTGCCTCACTGAGATGACTCACCTGTTGCCACTGAAATCTACCTTCAACATGTGATGTGCCTCACTGAGATGACTCACCTGTTGAAATCTACCTTCAACATGTGATGTGCCTCACTGAGATGACTCACCTGTTGCCACTGAAATCTACCTTCAACATGTGATGTGCCTCACTGAGATGACTCACCTGTTGCGACGCTGCCTGCCCATCCAACTCTGCCTCGATCAACTTCTTCATCAACTTCTCCCTCTCATAATTCAGCTGCTCCTTCTGGTGCCTGATAAACAAAGAGAAAACATGGATGAGACCACAATAATCATAAATCAGACATGTCTGTGACAGATATTTTAGAGAAATGTCATGTGACAGATATGTCAGAGAAATGTAACGTGGCAGATATGTCAGAGAAATGTCATGCGGCAGATATGTCAGAGAAATGTAACGCGGCAGATATGTCAGAGAAATGTCACGTGGCAGATATGTCAGAGAAATGTAACATGTCGGAGAAATGTAACAGATATGTCAGAGAAATGTCATGTGACAGATTTGTCGGACAAATGTCATGCGGCAGATATGTCAGAGAAATGTCATGTGGACAGATATGTCAGAGAAATGTCATGTGACAGATATGTCGGAGAAATGTCATGTGGCAGATATACAGAAAAGGGGTAGGCAGCTCTACAGTACAGTTCCCACCAAGAGACATTTGTCAAAAACTTGGCTTTAAGACTGACACAAATCGGCTTAAGACTATGCCCCAGGAAGTAAAGGTGGCCAGAAAGACACTGACCACAGCACAGACACAGTTCCAATCAGTCTATAAGGTGCGTCTAGTCATGCATCAAAGTTCACTTGTTTCTACAGCCAAAGCTGACATAATATGGAGACGCCAGGTGCCAGTCTGAGCAGGAACAACAGCTTCCAATTTGTGCATATTTTCAAGTGCAGCTGTTTTTAACTGGGGTAGGGTGGGGGAGGCACAAGTAAGTTTTGAGGGGGGCCATCACATTTTTTTTAAAGTGAGTCTACATTGTAATAATCTGTTACACTAATAATTATTTTCTTGAGTTTAATCATAAATCTTTAAAAAAATTTGTTTTTAATGTTTATAAAACAAAACAATATCATCAGACAGACTGTAGGAACAATACCACGCAGCAAACTTATTGAGAAACAGTAGATCAAAGGGTTTGGTTATTCTGTAAGAATGCAGGCAGAACAACTACCAACACAGGCGCTACACATAAAAAGATGTAAAGTGAAAGCAAGAGGCCGACCGAGGAGAAAATGGACCGATGATATTAAAGAGCTTCTACATCAACATGGAATGGCAATAGCTAATACTCCCCACCAAGTAATGGATCACAAACTATTCCTCCCCACAGCGCTCATGGCAGAAGTGGAAATTTATAATGATGATGATGATAAAACAACAAAACACCAAGGATGCCATGTTATTTGACACTTTGATTAATGTGGATGTTTTTCTCCAAGCTCTTGTTAATAATGCTTGTGATTTTTCTTTTTGTCCTTCTCTTTTTAATTAATATTTTTTGTTTAAGTTCAGGGGGGTGGGGGTGGGGGGGGGGGGGGGGGGGGGGGGGGGGGGGGGGGTAAGGTCCTGGCCATGAAAAAAAAAAGTTGAAAACCACTGCTCTAGTGTTTCCTCTATTTTCTATCTCCTTCCTATACCTCTACTAACATGTCAATCAATATTCTGCTTTTTCTTAGCATTCATCCCCAGTGGAAAATTCTGGTTGTTCATCCACTTGTGGACTCTAGTCTTGTTCCTAAACTTCAGTTTTGTGTGCCAGTGCATACTATAGATCTGGTTTTTTTTGGGGTATCAAAACTGTTGGTTCCTCACCTCTCAGACATACCCGCTCTGACCTCAGAGAAAACACCTCTAGTTAGTTGCAGCTTACAACATATTTGTTAGGGGAAGGTGGCAGTGGATCTATTCCCCCCCCCCCCCCCAACCCCCAACCCAAAAAACGGATCCCAGACCCCATACTGGGATGTCAACCACTCATTGTGAATTTATTTCTGGTGATATAATAAAGTGGGACTACCATCATGTGCACAGCATAAATCAGTGTTTCTTCTTCTCTTCTTCTTTCTTCACCAGCTGTACTCAGGGAAAGTCCTGGTTGTTTTTCCGTTTGGTCTATTGCTCTGTGTCAGGGCCTGAGTTTTGCATGTTCATCCGTTCTACTGGCTTATTTGTGTGCAGCTGTTTGCTCCCTGCCGCTCGGGCAGATGCACTCCGATTCCTACGATGCACTTGCTGGGGAGGCAGTGGGTCTATACTTGTTTTCCCCACAATGAGGTCCTGGCATCCACCCAGGGAGGAACTATTCAGAGTTTGGAAGTGGGTCTTTTACGTTACAGCAGTTCCTAGGGTCTCTGTGGCCGAGTGGCCAAGCTGTTTGACTTGTGCTCTGAATGTCATGGGTACATTTCACCGACATGCCACTCATCTCACCAGTTCACTAATAACGGAGATTCCTGAGGATCGATGCTGTAGCTACAGAGTTTGTGCTTTGTGCGACACTCTCGACAGGCAGCTAACCAAAGTGTGGAGGGAGATTTAGCCATATGGAATCAAACCCGATACAATACTGTCGAGCCTCTCGACCTTCTTCAACTTTCAACTTTCACCTTTTACATGTGTACAATGTTGGCTTTATCACAGACCAAAAGAAATTTATAACCAAAATGTCCAAAAACAGTAACAACAAAACAAATAAAAGTCAGTGCTGTACTGCAGTATTTGTACAGCATTTTTACTGCTTTATTTACTTAAAATATAATGAAAACAAAAACAACTAAATTGGCAATCAAATGATAAAAACCTGGTCAATGATAGACTACTGACGCTTTTCAACAGATTCATGCTGAAAATAACAGAGCACAGACTGTCATACAAAGCTTGTTGAGTGTAAAATAACGTCATTTGAGAAGAAATTAGCTATTACATTTAAATACAAAAAGAATGGGGAGGAGTGAGTTGGTCTGTGGGGGAGGTGAGAGGAGTTGAGTTGAGACAAGAATTGACATCACAGCACTCGGGGCATTCCCATATGTGCTCCGTCCTCATCTTCAGCAGCCAGCATAGAGTTCCAATATTGATGGTACCGGTCACAATCTAGTTTTATGTCCGTCTTGCTTTTTCTCTAAGTGTAATGAGCTGGCCAGACCCTCTGGTTACACCCAGGTGCCTCATTCTCTCTGGGCCATAATAATCTTGTTTCTCTATTGATTCCGTTGCTTGTTCTCAAAGGGCCTTGACCACCAAGTGGTCACCCAGGTGAGAAGAGAGGGGGGATAGACAGACCGACAGACAAACAGACAGATAGATAAGTAAGACAGACGGATATATAGATAGATAGGCAGGTTGGTAGGAGGTAGGTAGGTAGATAGATGGAGGCGGGAAAGGGGGATAGAAGAAGGATGCTGTTGGCTAGATTGCGTGTCAGACAGATAGAATCACGATAGATAGATAAGGCCACAAATAAAAATATTTAAATTATATTCTGTATATAAGATGACAACCCGATACCCCCCACCCTTTTCCCCCCCAATCAGAATAGAACTTTGATAAGATAGATAGTCTAGGATAGATAGGGATACGATAGTATATTATAGATAGATAGATAGATAGATTCAGGATAAGATAGATAGGGATATAGATAGGATCGATGATAGATAGATAGATAGATAGATAGATAGATAGATAGATAGATAGATAGATAGATAGATAGATAGAGAGTAGATAGATAGAGAGGATCGATAGATAGATAGATAGATAGATAGATAGATTAGATTAGATAGATAGTAGATAGATAGATAGACAGATAGCTAGATAGATAGAATAGATAGATAGTAGATAGATATATAGACTAGATAGATAGATAGATCGATCGATAGATAGATAGATGACGCATGAGAAGATATAGATAGAATAGGACAGCACAGACAGAAAGACAGACAGGACAGACAGAAGACATACGATAGTACAGACCGACAGGCCAGACAGCCAGATAGACATGACGATAGACAGATCAGATAGATAGAAGATAGATAGATAGATAGATGGATAGAAGATAGATAGATAACAGAAAGACAGACAGATAGATAGATAGATAGATAGAGAAAAGAGAAAAAAAAAAGAGAGAGAAAAGGGGAAAAGGAAAAGGAAAAAAGAAAGAGAGAGAGAGAGAGAGGAGAGGGAGGGGAGAGGAGAGAGAGAGAGAGAGAGAGAAAAGGGGTGGGGGAGTTTTCAAATTTTTAAAAAATGACAAATCTTCCCTGGAGCGGGGGGGAAAACCCAAATGGAAATTTTAAAAAATCAGGATCTTTCAATTTTCTCTTGTCACCCCGGAGCAGTTTCCAGGGCTCCTTTTTGAGAAGAAAAAAATATCCCAGGGCCCTATAAAAAGCCCCTCGTAAAATTTCATGAGGGGAAGTCAAAAAGGAAGCCCCAAAAGGGTTTATTTTAGGGAGGAAAATATATTTGGTGGTTTCTAAAATTGTAATTGGGGTGACAGCAACATCAAACTTTTGTCTCTGTGGTTAGGTGGCGTAGGTGTTGCTGACTAAGGAGGCTCCCTCCTTTCGGGAAAATTTTCAGACCACATACGGCTCAATTCCCCCAAGGAGAAAATTAATCATCTAGGGGGGGCCCAATTTCAAAAAACCCATCCCCCCTTATCCGGGGATTTACCCCCTAGAAATTTTCCCCATTTTTCTGACCCACAAAAAACCTCCCCTTTTGGAGGGAGACTTTTAAATGAATGTGCAGAATTTAAATGTGAAGGGGAAAATGGGGTTTTTGGGAAAACGGGAGCAGCAGTTTCAGGGCAGCTGTTTTGGAGGACTCAAAAAAAACGATAGGAAAAAGGGCACCCCAGTGTTGGTGAAAAATTATTTAAAAAAAAAAGGGACAATATGTGTAAAATATCTGTTAAAAGAACCCCTAAGAAAGCAGATCTCTATATAAGCAATAAAAAAGAGCCCCAAACACTGTTTTCTGGCCACATAAAAAAGAGAGAACTTAAAAAAATTTTGTGAAAAACTGGAAAAGAAACATGGGTAGGGGGTAGGGGAACCCCAAAGAGATGTGGGGGGGGGCCCGGGGAAGGGTTTTAAAAACGGGGGGATATAATCAAGGGGCTTTTTCCACCCAAAAAAAGGGATCTTTTCTCTGGGGAGACTCATGAGCACCTCACCATTTGGGCGGGGCACATATGATAAAGATGTGAAAAAATAAACATTTTTCAATTTTTAATCCCTTTTTTTTTAAAACCCAACCAGTTGTGTTTAATCTTTGATATCCCTTGAAATTTCGAGGTGTTTCATTTGAATCGAAAGGCCCCCTCCCTAAAAGGGCAAGGAAAAAAAACAGTTGAAACACAAATAATCCAGAAAAAATTGAAATTTAAATAAAGTTTAATGGAGAAATCATTTGTGGGCACGGGAAAAAAAAATAAAGACAATCAATCCCACTGGGTAAAATTGAGAATGGGGAATGGGAGATGGCTCCCTTCAAGTGGGGGACAGAGCCCCAAATGAGACATTTCGAGTGCAGGATTTTAAATCATAATATGAAAGCAGGTCCTTTCCCAGAATTTTCATCCCACCCCGGGACTGTCTAAAAAGAAACTCGGTTCTTCCCAAGCTTCTCCCGCCTCTGAACTTTCAACTAAAGGGAGTCACTTCTTCCTGTCCCCATCTTCGTGCGGGTTTCACCCCCTGCCCCCCCTTCCGGGTTTACCAGGGCCTTCGTTATTTTTTTCCAACCCAAATTGTGGCGCTTGATAGGGAAAAAAATTTTTAGCTTTGAAAACAGGATTGCTTTTTAATACCCCAATTTCCTTGATTTTTCAGATTTTCAAGAGGGCAGTTTTTTTCCCCTATTCTTTTGCCAAGATATTTTGAGAATCTTTCTAAAAGCTTTTCGCTAAAAAAGGCCCCTATTCTCTTTTAAAAAAATGGGAGATAGCCCAACGACTCACAGCGGTGTTTAACCCAATGACATTTAAGGGGGTTTTTAATCTTTGCATGCTAGGGCCTTTCCCCCATTAAATTTTCTGTCAATTGGGGACTCCTTTGCTATTTATTATAGAGCCTAGGATTTTTATACAGAAAAACAATAAAAAAAGTATACAAAAAAACCAAAGTTCTGTAAAGTAAATTTGAGGGGTTGCACACGAAGTTTAAAAGTTCTAAAATTTGGGGCCCAAAAGTCCAGAAGTGGATGAAAAAACCAGAACTTTCTCCCAGGTTACCAGCTGGCGAAGCAAAGGGGAAAAAAAGGGAAAATCTGGTTTAAATTAAAAAAAAAAAACACAGCTCAGAAAATATTTTAAAGACATAAAATAACTCACAAGTTTAAACTTAACAATAAACAAACCCAAAACTAAAAAATTTTAATCAAGAAATAAAAGGAAAAAGAAATATTATCTGGCCAAGCAACAACCCGGAGCCCCATGAACTAGTCTCCCCAAATTGTCCCCCCCTTTTTCATTCCAGACCCACGTTTTTACTGAAGGCATATGCCGACCCGTTTAAAATGATAAAAAAATAGATAAATAAAAATAGGGAGAAAACCCGGATATTAAAGACGTTTTTAAAAAGACAAAATAATAAAAGAACAGGGGGCTGTTTAAGTTTTTCAGAGGCACATTTTTTTTTATGGAGACCCTACAGATCAGACACCAAACCCCCGCCCCAAAAAGATCATTTTACAATTTACAGTGTCGGCAAGGGTAGCAGGCCAGTGTTAGGAACCAAGCGAGCCGCCGTGAGGCCCCCAAAAAAAGAAGCAAATATTTCTAAAATTAAAATTTTTTTTTATAAAAATAAAAATAAAGGGCCCTTTTCCCCCTGCCTACAGGCCCTAGTTTGGGATCTTTGACTTAGGGGTTTCGAAAAACCCCCAGTCAAAGCGGGGCCCCAGGGTCCGATCCCAGCTGCGACGCTTTGTTTGCGTTTGGGTTTGACAGTGGTACCGAGAGCCCAACCGTTAAAAAATCAGTGGCAAAAAAATTTAATGTAAAAAATTTGCCTAGAAAAAATACAACAGCCCAAAAAAGGGTGGGGGGGGGGGGTTTGGGTTTTTGCAATGTCCTGTAAAAGATATGCAACTAACCTTTTTAAAAATGCACATTGGGAAAATTTGGGCTAGACCTATATTTTTTAGACCAACGGCAATGGTGGGGACGTAGTCAGCATCATGCCAGCCCCCTTTTACTTCCCCGGACAATAGGGAACCCCTTATAACCCCAAAAAAATTGATCCAATTTGGGTGGGTGGAAAAACACTTTCGGGAAAAAAATCCAACTCCATTAGGGGCCCGAAACCACGGCCTACGGGGTCTGTTTAAAAGGCGTAAAGGGATGACCCGGAAGATAAAAAACAGATTTCGTATTTTTTAGTGTTAAAAAGCCCCCGTATAAGGGAAACCCATTTTTTTTTAAAAAAAAAAAAATTTAAAATTTAAAATTTTTAAACACATTCAGTGTTTAAGATTTTCCCACAATTCAAAACTAAAAAATTTGTAAAAAAATATTGTCTTTTACAGGAAAAGATTTTGTAGGGTATAGAGGGAAAAATAAAAAATAAATAAAAATTAATATGCAAAGTTAAATAAAAAATAAATTCCCCAAAAAACATAATAAAGCCTGTAAAAAAGGTAAAAAAAGAACATATTATGGAAACAAAAAATAAAAATGTATCACATCATGTTTGCAGGGGGCCCCTTTTAAAAAGATCGCTCTTATCACAGTTGCCTGAAAGAAAACCCTCTCTGGATAGGCTTCCCATACGATGTTTAAAAAAAATGCCCCTTTTAAATTTTTTTTACCGAAAAAAAATCAAGTACATGATTTGGATCTCCCGTGAGAAAAGGGAGGGGGAAACCTTTTTTGTGCATGCATGAATTAGTAAAAATTGCCAAAAAAACGTCGCTGGTTTTCAATGAGTTGTTTTTTGTTTTAAAAAAAAGGGAGTCAGATTTTTTATTTGCATCGAAATATGTAGTGTTTTGAGCAGGGGTGGGTTTTATCAAAAATTTTTTAAAAAACATGGCAAATACATGGGGAAATCAGACAGAAGGGGAAAATTTTACAGGACTTTGGTAGGGGATACCATGAGTACCATTAAGTAGTTTTTTTTTTTAGATCCTGGGCAATGATGCATAAGGGAAATAAATTTTATACAGCCAATTTCATTACGGGAAAACCCACCAGAAGTCATGAATGAATTCCTGGGAAACTGGTGACACAAACAAGGAGGTTGTGAGCAAAAAGAAATTTGGGGAAATACATCAAAAAAAATGCACCCCATTCGGTTCGCACCCCAAATTATTCATAACCCATCCAAAAAACAACCTTCCCCTTGTTCAAACCAAACTCCATATTCTCCTTTTCATTTTATTTCCCGAAAAATTTTTTTTTGAATTTTTTTTTTTTAAAAAAAAATAGAAATATACCAACTTGAGCCCCTTTTAAGGGGCAATTCAAACTGGGAAAAGAGACATGAAGATGTGAGATATTTTTGGGGATGTTAGGAGCAGAAAACAAACTTTAAAACTTACAACTGGCTATCTGAGGGAAAAAAAGTGCAATAATTTTAAAATTTGGTGGGCCCGGTCAATTGGAAAAAAGCAAAAAAAAAAAACAGACCCTTTTGTGTTGGTTGGGGGTTTAAAAATTTGCTTTCCCCTTTTTTGGTTTTTCTGTTAAACCCCCTTTTAATTTTTCTTTATATGTTTTTAAATAAAAAAACCTTTAGATAAATATTTTTTTTTTTAAATTTTCCTGTGTAAAAAAGGGTTTTTTTTGAAGGATTTTTTCGGAAATTTCCAAGGGGCAGTGACTGCAGGGCGAAAAGAGTTAAAAAGCAAATCATAATAAGATGATAGTTTAAAACAAACAAGAAATCAATTGGTGATCCCCGCCCTCCCCGATCAGCTCCAAAGTTTCTTTTGAGGGAGCTTATTTTTCTGAATCAGTGACAGCAGCTCCGCCTCCACCCTTTTTTTTTTCCAGCTTCCCCAGGACATGCTGAAGTCCTCCCCTTGCCGCTGCGCACGCCCGGGTGAGTGTTCAGCAGGTCCTCCTTTTGCCCAATCTGGGAGGGGTTTCTGTTTTGAACCAACCCGCAGCAATGAAGGCACATCACCCAACCTGGGAAAAGACACAAGCCACAGCAAACCTTGGGCCGTCAAAAACAGCACACCTGTCCTGTTAACCAAACGGCCAGTCCCCCCACACTGGACCCCACACCCCCATACCCGTACTCCAACATTTCCACACTTGGGAAAATCAAAAAATACCCCTTTTGCAGGAGGTCTACCTGGCAAATTTTAGGGCCCTTTGCAAATTTTGCTGTGAAGAAAGGTGGGTTTATTTAAAGGATATTTCGCTCAGACTACAAGTGTCGTTTTTTTTTTTTCAGAGACCCCCGTGGATCCCAAAACTGGAGCTATGGAGTTCATACTTTGTGTTGCACTCCTGTAAGGGTGGTTGCCCTTCGGCAGAGTGAAAACCGAGCCCTATGGGATCAAAAAATCAGTTAAAAGGGGAATCAATCCTGTGGACTTTATACCCTCGGGAAAGTCACAAAGTACATCGGATTGTCACACATCCCCCCTGTTTTATTTTTAGAGCAAAACCCCCCCTCTCAACATCCCCCCTGTTTTTATTTTTAAGCAAGCCTTTTCCCCAACACAAACCCAAACCCGTTTTATTTTAGAGCAAAACTGCCCCCCCAAAAATCCCCTGTTCTATTTCAGGGGAAAACCGGCCCCCTCACCCCACCCACCTGTTTATTCAGAAAAAGCCGCCCTCTCACACAAACCCACCGTTCATTTCAGAGCAAGCCTGCCCCCTCCCCCATACCCCTGTTCTATTCAAAAAAAAGCCTGCCCTCTAAAACATTCCCAAAACCCGTTCCTTTTCAGAGCAAGTCTGCCCTCTCACACAAACCCACCCGTTCTATTTCAGAGCAAAATTTTGCCCTTACACATCCCACCTGTTTATTTCGAGCAAGCCTCCCTCTCACACATCCCACCCGTTCTATTTCAGAGAAAAACCTGCCCCTCACAATCCCACGGGTTTTATTTCAGGCAAGTCTGCCCTTCACACATCCCCCCTGTTTTTATTTTTAGAGAAAATCTGCCCTTTTCCACCAAAACCCACCTGTTCCCATTTCAGAGCAAAACCCCCGCCCTTCACACATCCCCCCCGTTCATTTCAGAGCAACTTGCCTTCTCACACAAACCCAAACCCGTTCTTTTTTAGAGCAAAACCTACCCTCTACCCCATCATTTCCGTTTATTTCAGAGCAAGCCGCCCCCTCACACATCCCCCCTTTACTGGGATCAAAACCCCTTTTACCTGTTAATTTTAAAGGGCCCCAAATCACATTTCAGTGTTTGGGGGTCTTCTCCCCCCCCAAAGTTTGATAAACCCCGAATTTCACAAATTTCATTTGGATGGAAGCCCAAAAAGGCAAATAGAGCCAAACCTTTTCAAAATCAGAAGTATTTTGCAGACATATAACAGCTTGATGTAGCCTGTGCAGATAAGGAAAAGAAATTAACACTTCTTTTAAAGGGTTAGAATTGGGCGCACAGGCCCATCTTATATTCTTTCTTGGGGCCCACTCCTTACAAACATTTTTTTCCCTTTCATACATCATTTTAGGCTAGGGAATGCTCAGAGGTTGTTTTAGTCTCATATCTGCAGGATTATACTTTCCATAAAAGGAGACTTGTATAAAACGCAGATGTTCACTGTATAGCTAAACATAATTACAATAAACAACAGACAATAAAAAAAAAAACTTCTCATCTCATTTAACAAAGAGACTTGGCTGAACAGATGTGTCATGGAAGATACTGGAAGAGAGGTTAATAGACACATGGCTGGCCCTGATCCTAATGACAGCATTAACTATCTAACAAGAAGGGGACCAGGCGACCATCTTCAGACTCAGAACACAACATATTCCACTCAATGGACACCTAAACAGAATACAGCCACAACACTCCTCAGAGTGCCAGCTATGTAATTACCCCTATGAAACTGTTGACCATCATCTCTTTGAGTGCCCAAAACTCAAAGAGGCTAGAATAATGCTACTCCCTCCGAGACCAGACAAGTGGATCACCTTGTACAGAGGAAACAAACCAGCTTGTGAAAACATGCAAATTCCACTACATGGGACTGGGCCAAAGGGAGAAAGCTCATGCGCAACTGGATCGATGACAACAACTCACCTCATTTCTCAGGGTGCCAACCTCATTCATAAGGTTATTGATCTTCTTCTCATACTTTCGGACTTCCCCTCCAATTTTCTCCTCCTCATCCGTGGAGAGGTCACTGTTCCGCACGTGGTTCACTTCTGTCTTCTGACATGTTCCCTGTGAAGATTATCAGCTATGGTGTTAGACTTAACAAAGTCCATGACAGATCAAATAATGAAATATAATCAGATATGATAACAGACTTGACAGAGTCAGTGAGAGATCAAAGAATTAAAGATCAGATAAGAAAATTAAAAAAAAAGACATGACCAGATAAGACAAGAAGACAAAAACAAAACATATTGACAGACCTGCCAGTTAATACGCCCACCCCGCGTAGCCTTGCCAGGAGCAGGCACCCAAGGGCCAGACTTTGGGCTGATACTTCGAGTCCTGGCACGAGATGAAGACGTCGGTCGCAACAGTCTTTGGTTACTTGCCGATGTGGCTAAAGTCACCTGGGAAACAAAAACCGACGTCAGTATATAATATCACCAAAATACATCAGCAGATAAATTATTTAACAGCATTGAAGAATTAAGGTAAAACAATTCCTAACAGTGAAAGTGTTGTATCTTAAAGGTCACCAACAACGCAAGGAACAGGGTCACATTTTGAGGGTCTCCGTGGCCAAAGTGGTCAAGCCATTTTAATTGCCCTCTGAAGGTTTTGGGTTCGTTCCATGGCTGTGCCCTTCAGTCACGAATGCAATTTTTATGGAGATCCCTGGGGATCCTCACCAAGGCTACGGAGTGTCGTGCTCTGTTGCGTGCTCTCGGCAGGTGGCTAGCCGTTATGAGGACAGAGGGCAGAGCCATATGGGATAAAATCCGGGCAATGATGTCTTTCTTCTCAACTTTAACTTGATTTATTAGATTAAAGAAAAGGCTGGAACAAGACCATGCCTGATATATTCAGGTTAGAGGTTTGAACTACGGATCAAAAATCATGGCAAAATGGGTAGTAAACCATAAGTGCTCCGTTCTAATTCTAAGTAAGTCTGAGTATGGTAATCTGGTAATCTGGTAATCCTAGTTTCAGCATTTATAGCAAACGGGTCACCCCATTGTTGCTCCGCTCCTGTGCCAACGAAAAACACTCGTAGCTCACAGTGTCACACCATTTCACTCAACTCAGAAGCTGGGTGACGAAACCATATCCCTTTCCCGTTACAAAAAGGAGTAAAAATGCAACGGCCACCGCCTGGCAGAACTGCCAAAGGCTAAAAAAAAAAAAAAAAAATGGCCGTGCCTAGCGTCCACTGTGACTTGAAGCATTATGTGAGGGGTTAACAATGGTCACCCCAGCAGTACCCTCACTATTAGCTGGGAAAGGGAAAGTCTGAGTATGAAGAAGCTCAGCACAGTGCACGGCTCTGTAGCACCGGCGAGGAACCCGAAATACTTTGGGTAAATTTTTAACTCTAATTTTTGCCCGGGCGGCGTTGTAGACTACTCTTTTCGATTTCCAAAATGCCAAGGGGTTTTTACGTGCGCAACAATGCACACGGGCGTCCAATCTCACTACCCAGAGACCAGGGGGAATTACTAAAGTACAAGGACCACATGAAAAAATCCCAGCCCTTACCGGGGATGAACCAGAACTTCTAGAAACTCTAGGCGGACACCATGCCATGAGACTATGCAGTCCCGCCCTGAATTATATTGGAAGCCAGAGAATGAAAATCCCTCTGGCCGTCTAGTAAGCATGCCCGCCAAACAAATTGCTTATAAGATCTTCTACAGAAGAAATTGGCAGAAAGTGAGAGGGAAAGGCCCAAAGGGAAAAGACAGGTAGCAGAACAAAAC
>CAJHNH020000766.1:0-40000 GCA_905116865.2 Candidula unifasciata
TATTAAATTTGTTGGGACAAAAGACAAAAATCGTATCTCCAGGTCTTACTTTTTTGGACAGATAAACATCTTTTGACAGATAAACATCTTCTGACTGAGATATAAACATCTCTTGACATGTAAACATCTTCTGACAGATGTTATCTAGACAACAACCTGTGGGATGTCTAATGCAGAAAACGTTTGTAGTTCTAGAACAAAAAAAAAAAAAAAAAAACTCGTTGAAGTTGCCTGTATCAGATTTTTTTTATTTCAATTTTTTGTTTGCACGTTGTCTAAAGTCTCTACTGTTTTGTTACATTCTCTGGTGGATACAGAGATAAGTGTGTCTCTTGTATTTCTAGGTTTTCAAGTTGATAGAATAGCATGTTTTCTGTATTGCTACATTTCAAGTTGATACAACTGCATGTGTTTTGTAGTGCTACACTTTCATGTGGATACAGCATATGTTTTCTGTATTGCTACATTTTAACAACAGCATGCATTTTGTCATTTTCAAGTCGATAGAACAGCATGCCTTTTGTATTTCTACACTTTCAAGTTCATAGAACAGTATGTTTTCTATGTTAATGCATGTTTAAGTTGTTGCAAAGTCTACAGTGTCTTTTGTATTACTTACAGTTATTAAAATGATATAAAGTCTACAATGTCTTATGTATTATCTACATTTTCAAAATGATATAAAGTCTACAATGTCTTATGTATTACCTACCTTTTCAAAATGATATAAAGTCTACAATGTCTTATGTATTATCTACATTTTCAAAATGATAAAAAGTCTACAATGTCTTATGTATTATCTACATTTTCAAAATGATAAAAAGTCTACAATGTCTTATGTATTATCTACATTTTCAAAATGATAAAAAGTCTACAATGTTTATGTATTACCTACATTTTCAAAATGATATAAAGTCTACAATGTCTTATGTATTATCTACATTTTCAAAATGATATAAAGTCTACAATGTCTTATGTATTATCTATATTTTCAAAATGATATAAAGTCTACAATGTCTTATGTATTATCTATATTTTCAAAATGATATAAAGTCTACAATGTCTTATGTATTATCTATATTTTCAAAATGATATAAAGTCTACAATGTCTTATGTATTATCTATATTTTCAAAATGATATAAAGTCTACAAGGTCTTTTGTACAATTACACTTTCAAATAAATATAAAGTCTAGTGTTCCTCTGTACATTTTTATTTGATAAAACAGCATGCATTCTGTTAGTTGCGTATCCTTTACAGGACGTTGCAGAACCAACCCCAACAGCTCCTGGCTGTTGCGTGGTTTTTCTAGGCAAATTTACGTCCAGTAGTTTGCCATTGCCTCTGGGACGGTCGGCTTTCTTGAAACTACTGTCGAAAACCAACGCGAGGCGCATGGCCTGCAGTGGGATCGAACCCAGCAGCCCGGCATTACGAAGCGTTCGCATCGACTTAGCCACAGAGCCGACATGCATTCTGTACTGCTGTATTCTTAAGTTGGAAACAGAGTGTACACATTGTCTTTTTGCAATGTTTACATTTTCCGACTGACACACATTATTTTTAATGTCCTTTAATACCCCAATATTTGCGAACTGATACAAAGTCTGTCAAATTTTCTGTAAGACCACAGCCCTATGTGGCTATTCCTGCTATTGTAGACTATATCACTCACTAACTGTGATAATATATAGGAGCAAATCAGCTCACCCGTTCACGTTGTATCCAGCAGCGACTTAGCCACAGTATTCCCAACCTAGGTGCCAAACAGATTTTACCGCTCATTTACCACCGACAAAGCGGAGCTACTTTTTAAACTGGGTGTCCAATCTGGCAGAAGTAATTCCGGGCTCAGTCGTCCTTTGACAAGAACAAAATCTATTAATACAGTCAGACCTTTTCACGCTGTATTTGCGAACTGGCGATAAAATGAATGACCTAGCATAATTACCCCAAGCTGATGATTAATCCGTAGTCGCCCATGCATCTATCGATTATTCATTACAACAGAAGTCATAGCATAAAAATTAGACGCAGCGGAAGCAGACTTAATGAGATCAAACGATTCCAACGTCGCCATGACAGTCTAAAATCTTGAGACTGAGAATTTGCTAACGGAAGTTGCCAGGAAAAACAAAACAGTAAGACTTGTTATGCTAAACGAAGAGAACAACTGGCTTAAATTTTCTCTTTACTTGAGCTTAGAAAAGCTACAATAAATTAGACATCATCACCATTATCAGCTCATGTCCTGTCGATAAGCCTGGGTGAAAACGACTCATCATCTAACACGATCACTAGCATAACGGATCAAGCCAGTGCTCTTCTCCCGCACATCCAAGATATCCAGATAGTCGTCGCTCTGTCTTCTTCTGGCTATCTTTTTAATCACCCTGCAAGTTCTAACTAGTTTTTCAATATACATGATAATGGACACTAATACATTTATATTTTTGTAAAAAATTCAGATGCATGAAAATACATAGGCTGTAAAACTAGTTATGCCTCTGTTTGGACCCCCTGAGTCCATCAGACATGTGTTGCCTACAATTTTCATAATCTTGCTTTCCCCCTATGTGTTCCGGGGATCCACAGTGGGATGGAGGAGGGGGAGGGGTGGCAAGAACAGACCCACTGCCTCCATAACAAGCATGTCGTAAGAGTAGACTAATTGGGGACTTCCATCTAGTTGGCAGTGCATCTGCCTGAGAGGCAAGGAACCAGTAATCTGCACACAAATGAGTCCAGTCTGTAAAACGTACAGTACGATTGAGATAGACATTTATAAAGTACTGACTTGTACATAAGGGTAAGAAAGTATTAACAAGAGCGGGTGTATTTGTTATCGAAAAGGTATATTTAATGAAATTGGTTGGATGAGTGAAGGACCTTTTTTTTTCTGCACGCTTTAAAGGCATACTAGGCATGTAGGACAGAATCTATATTTTATAGACCAATCAGCACTTGGTGGATGATGTGATCAGCGTCATACTTGCCGTCTTTACCTCCCAGGAATCTATCTGGTAGACACTCAAGGCTGGGCTGACCTAGGGGCTACGCTATTTTTTTTTTAAATCTGGTACCGTGAGGATCTGAACCAAGGACTGTCCGATCCACAGGCGAGCGTTTAGCCACTACATAACAGCGGCTATGGGTTGGGTAGAATTGAGTGTTTTTAGAGCTCCGACATATTCGGCGTTTTTGTTATCCGGTTTACACTTCCGCCATATTGGGCCGGATATTGCAGAGAAATATGTTATCTGTGATATGTAATCTGCTCTATACCTGGAGACCTTTAGCCACATCTATACTTCCACTGGTGGATCCTGATTAAATGGATGATAGGGTAAGCTTTGATGTCAGGGAACCGCCATTTGAAGAATCCAGTCCATGTTTTCTCAGAGTACAACAAACACGTGTTGAAGGGGCCACCACGCCATGGCGACCATTATACCAAGAGGACCACAGAAGCAGGAACAAACATGACCTTTAACCTTTTGTTCAACGGCTTTCGGGGAAAATGTCCATTAACATGGTATTCGTTGGCAAACAGTTTTCTATCAACTGAACCCGGGCTTGACGAACAAGGTAAAGAGATGCTTGTACACAGTCCTTTCTCCGGGCTATTTTTACAACGGTTGACTATTAACGTATAGTCGGAGACTGTGTTGAGATAATCGTTTACTAACATTCTGTAGGTTTATAAGATTCTTTCCTTGGGGTGTATAAATAATCGTTCGAGATAATAGTTTTACGACAATGGTCTTTCCAGGTTCAGCACTTCTCCTTCGTCTTCCTCTTCTTGTTCTTCTTCTTGTTCTCCAGTTCTTATTCTCTGACTTCTACGCATTCCTTCTGCATTCATCATCTTCGTCTTCTCCTTCCTTTATTCTGCGATCTTTCTTCTTCCTCCGTCTCTTCGACATCTTTCTCTTTCATCATCTCTTCAACTTGTGAATTTTCCATAGTCCTAAAAATTATTTTTTCGTCTTCTCTAATTCCATTTCTTCGTTTTGTGACCCCTTTCCTTTTTCTCTTTCTTTCTTTCTTTCTTTCTTTCTTTCTTTCTTTCTTTCTTTCTTTCTTTCTTTCTTTCTTTCTTTCTTTCTTTCTTTCTTTCTTTCTTTCTTTCTTTCTTTCTTTCTTTCTTTCTTTCTTTCTTTCTTTCTTTCTTTCTATTTCCTTCTTTCTTCCTTTCTTTCTTTCTTTCTTTCTTTCTTTCTTTCTTTCTTTCTTTCTTTCTTTCTTTCTTTCTTTCTTTCTTTCTTTCTTTCTTTCTTTCTTTCTTTCATTCTTTTCTTTCTTTCTTTCTTTCTTTCTTTCTTTCTTTCTTTCTTTCTTTCTTTCTTTCTTTCTTTCTTTCTTTCTTTCTTTCTTTCTTTTCTTTCTTTCTTTCTTTCTTTCTTTCTTTCTTTCTTTCTTTCTTTCTTTCTTTCTTTCTTTCTTTCTTTCTTTCTTTTAACCCCCAATGGAATTTAGGCCTTTAGCCATGTTTTGACATTTACAGACTTGTTGGTGATTCAATGAACTGGCGCCGTGGTCTAGTGGCTAGATGCCCGGCTGTGGATCAGTTCCTGACGGGCGCCGTGGTCTAGCGGCTAGATGCCCGGCTGTGGATCAGTTCCTGACGGGCGCTGTGGTCTAGCGGCTAGATGCCCGGCCGTGGATCAGTTCCTGACGGGCGCCGTGGTCTAGCGGCTAGATGCCCGGCTGTGGATCAGTTTCTGACGGGCGCTGTGGTCTAGCGGCTAGATGCCCGGCTGTGGATCAGTTCCTGACGGGCGCCGTGGTCTAGCGGCTAGATGCCCGGCCGTGGATCAGTTCCTGACGGGCGCTGTGGTCTAGCGGCTAGATGCCCGGCCGTGGATCAGTTCCTGACGGGCGCCGTGGTCTAGCGGCTAGATGCCCGGCTGTGGATCAGTTCCTGACGGGCGCCGTGGTCTAGTGGCTAGATGCCCGGCTGTGGATCAGTTCCTGACGGGCGCCTGATTAAAAAAATTACCTTGGCTCCCAGGTCGGCTCATGATTGAGTAGGTAACAGGTACAGTCCTGGGAAGCAAAGGCGACCGGCATGATACGGACCACATCTCCCACCACGTGCCGTTTGGTCTAAAAATAAAAGTTTAGCCCTATATACCCAGTACGCCTAAAAAGCGTATAAAAGGGTCCTTTACTTTTACTTTAAACAGTAATCACAGCCCGTGGCCAGGGCGAGTGCGACTATCAAGACCCGCTCGTTTCAAACAAAAGTTTTCTATGACCAGAGAATAGTATTTTAAGACCAGACAGCCGCAGCGATGTAGCGGCTAGAGGCTTGCTGGTGGATCCCATGGTCGTGGGGTCGTGTCCGAGCGGAAGCTGACTTTTTTTTTTCAAAAAACGACCTTGGATCCCAGTTCTACCAAGCCTTGAATGGGTACGAGGTAAAGTCCTGGGAAGTAAAGGCGACCGGTTTGGTTATGATAACATTCTCTAGCGAATGCCGGAATATTCTATACAATATAGGTTTAGTACGATATGCCAAATACGCCTAAAGACACGTACAAGTGCTCTTTTTTTTTCAAGACCACTGTTGCTTTCTTATACATTTAAGATGCTTATTTTGAGAATCTTAGCTCTTAACCTAGCTGCAATACTTTTTTTTTAAATCTTTACACCATTCCACATTTTCCCTTTTTTTTTTTTTTTTTGCAAAACAGACATTATCATTGTATTTCCAGGAACCAACCCCAATAACTGTATCACGCGTGTCCAGTGTTGCCAGTTTTCTTTGACAAAAAACATTCAAAACGGAGTCAAAAATATCTTAAAACATCTAAATTTGTGTGGAAAACATCTAGAAAAAACATCCAAATGGAAAGAGTCACAAATAACATAGCAATTGATATGACTTACCCTATAGAATCATGTCCTCATCTTTACTGAAGTCTGTCTTACAAGATCCACAGGATAAATTTAGCATGGATGATGAAGTTAAAGCTTCATATCCGAAATGACTCTGGTATGCTTTAGCTGTTCTAATTTCTTTTAATATACCCAATCAGGGAGCTGATAAATGGAACAGCCTTTTCCTACTCTTATCAGGCCGAATTTTATTGTCAAGACAGCATTTAAGAGGTCAAATTACATCCTGTTTCTTAGGTTAGATTATATAAATTCTCACTCCAAATGAAAAACTTCAAGAAGAACATCTACCATCTAAACGCCTAAAACGCCATATAAATGCAAGGGAGAACATCTAAATCTGAATGTAAAACATCTAAAGTGGCAACACTGCGCGTGTCCCTCTCGCACACATTTTTATATCCTTGTACAGCAGTGGTTCTCAAACTTCCTAATGCCGCGACCCTTAATCCAGTTCCTCATGTTGTGGTGACCCCTAACCATACAGTTAGCTTCGTCACTACCTCATAACGTCAATGAATATGTATTCTGCGATGGTCTTTGGCGACCCATATGAAAGGGTCGTTCGACCTAAAAAAAAGGGTCGCGATCCATAGGTTGAGAACCGCTGTTAAGGATGATCTTGACACCTCATTACTACCGTGCTTGGCCGACTGGCGCGAGCAATCATGCTTCTCCACAATCCGCGATGATCAAAAGCATAAATTAAAAGCCCCTCCCTGCCATGGCACAAGACTGTCGAGCATCTTCTCACGTCGTCTTTCTCTGGTTTTCTTCCACAGATCTTGCCAGTGGTAACAACATGTTTAGCTTCCTTATTCTCATAACACGACCGAAACATTTCTACTGTCTCTTTTTGATGCTTGAAGTCGGAAATAAAACGTCTTCTATTCCTTGCCTGATTCAAAACATCTGGGTTGAACACGTTTGAGAAAAATTCTTCTGTAAATCCACACTTCGGAAACCGTATCTTAGTATCTGTAATTTACCATAGAAAATGCCAGGGTTTCCACAATCCCTTCTGCTCCAAAAGTGCAAGTCATTTGAGCCTCCGAAGGCTGAGTTTTAAAAAAAAAAAAAAAAATCTTTTGTGATATCAGCTCTTCCCAGTAACTTATATGTTTGTGTTCTTGTCTTGCAACTTAATGCAAACTGAACACACAAACATCTGTTACTGTCGAAGATGGCGTAGGATGGCTTAGAGAATAAAAGCTTCTTTATTATTATCCTACCCCAGATGACGCCACGGGACAGTCCAATATTCTAGAGGATGGTAAGACTGGGTTTTCCAGCTTTCTGATGCTTTTGACGATCCCAAAACATCTAGAACTGGCCCTAACCTAAACTCACCTACGTCCCATGGCAGTGTGCAGTTTAGTTCCCACGACTGCATGCAGCCTATCTACCACCCCCTGAAATATTAGACTGTCCCGTGACCTCTGGATTTCCCCTGTTTGGGGTAGGATATTAATAAAGCACCAAATAAAACGTTGTCCTCTGACTTCCGACGAGCTAGTTTATTTCACAGCTTGGGATGCCTGGATATAATAAATAGGCTCTTGACTCCTAACCAGTCTAATGATGGCGGACAGGACATCTAACCTTCTCATAGAAGGACAACAATATTTGGAGGATTTATATTCACGATTTGCACGTTAATAATCCGCGGCAAACGATATGAGCAGCATGGGTGAAGAGAAGCTGTGTATATTAAAAACAAAATAAATCGTCATCGAAGAGATCTTTCTTAACATCAAAAACATCACCAACTATTATCACTCCTCCTCTTACTACTACTATTACCACTACTAACACCACCACTGCCACGTTGTACTACTACTACTACTGATGGTGCTGCTAACACTACCACCACAACCACTACTGCTATTATAACCACTACTACTATACCACTACTACCACACTACTGTTGCAACTGCTACTATCACTGTGTTACCATTGTAATAGTACAATTAAAAATTCTGCTGTTACCACTTTTTCTACTGCTACCACTTCTGCTACTGCTTGCACTACTGCAAACATACCCGTCAAAGACTTAGGTCATACTAAAGTCAGCCCGCCACTTTGTTACTTACCTTCTTGGTACCCAGACTCTCCACAAAGCACTCCAGCTTTGCCATCTGTCCCTGCTTCACCGTGACGCGATCTGTAGTTTCCCGGAAGCTTGGTGGAGGCAAAGGGGAGGTCTCATCTTCTGACGTGTTCCAAATCTGCCTTCTGCGTGTTTTGACATCTGTGAAAATAGCCAGACAACGGGATTAATAAATGTCGTGTTTTTGTGCAACTTCATCGTCTGCTTTTCTTTCCTAATTAGTACGTGTATTTCTGTTGCAAGTTATCAAATTTTGTACCTGCTGTAATTTTTCACACGTTTGTACGCTGTTGCAATTTATCACACGTTTGCATCTCTTGCAGTTTCTCATATTGCAATCCTAAATGCTCGTATTCATATTTACTATCACATTAATCATCATAACCATGAAGTGACTTGTCGACTCTATCCATAGTCTGCACAGTATATCACGCACAGTGATTTTGTATCACTTCGTATTTTGACTCCATGCCATGCCAAAAAAGGCGTCAAGACTCGTCTCGTGCTGTTTTCCCCTGTCTTTTTTTCCACACATTTTTCGAGTGGTCACAACACGTTCTAGTTTTCCTTTTTCTTATCGTTGCCTGCTTCAAGATGATCAACAAGGCGGGGGAAGGTGTTACCAATATAACACTAAGTTCTGCTTGGAAAAAGCTTTGGCCGGAGAGCGTTGTCGATTTGTAACTTTAAGGGGTTCGAGACAGTAACTGTGGAACCTGTAGTCAACGAGATTGTGTCTTTGGCCACTATCATGGGATTGGAGATGGATAACAGTGATATCGAAGAGCTTGTGGAAGAGCACAGCCAAGAGCTGACCACCCAAGAGCTTATGGAGTTGCATTGTGTTTCACAGCAAGAAGTTTTGGAAAAAAGTTTGTCAGAGGAGGAGGAGGGGGAGATAACAGAAAAGCAACAATCTTCTGGCGAAAAAGGAGAAATTCTGAAAGCATGGCAAATTGCTGCATTTTACATTGAGAAGCATCACAGCAATAAGGAAGTGGCTTTGCGCGTTGCAAATTTATTTAATGATAATGCTGTGTCGCATTTTCGCCAAATTTTGAAGCGTTGGCAAAAACAAATGTCTCTGGACATCTTTCTAGTAAAAAAAAAAATTATCTATGTATCATAATTATTTCGAAATTTTTTAAAATGCAAATCGAATTCGCATTCCAGGTGAGTTCGTTCCGCGTTTGCAGAAAAGGTGAAGATAATTCACTCTCCTTAACAAAATGTATATAATTTTCTTTAAATAAACGTTATACATAGCATTTTGTGAGTATTTCTTTCGACATGGAACGCATTATCGTATTTTACATTAATTTATATGAGAAAAATTGTTTCGCAAAGCGAGTGTTTCGCTTAACGAGTATGGTTCTGGAACGAATTATGCTCGTTAAGCGAGGTTCCACTGTACATGCGTTTCCAAGTGGGCGTGCACACGTGGGCTTTCACACGTGTATGTATTAATATGTAACTGTACGTGTGTGTGGCTATACATACACACACACATATATATTATATATATATATATATATATATATATATATATATATATATATATATATATATATATATATATATATGGCCGGCTCTCTAGCATAGTTGGCTAAACCCGATTGAGAGATGAGCGGGTGACGAACTCCTTGTGGTCCGGGTTCACTCACGGGGGTAGGCAGAAAAGCCACATTTTCCTCCAGATTAACGGTATTTACAATTGAATCAAGGCCGAAAGGTTGCCATATCCATAATACCGAGCCTAAGGGTTAACAACTCATGGCTTCTGGATACTAAAACACACACACAGACACACACACACACACACACACACACATATATATATATATATATATATATATATATATATATATATATATATATATATATATGGTGAACACCAGCTCCCTCCCCAACAACCATCACCAGGTACTAGAGTAACAGTCTAAGCCACTCATTTTGGTGCAGTTAACAGTTCTTAGCCAACGTATTTAGCAGAAAGAAACCAGACCACAATTGTAGCCGATACTGCTCGCAGAAGGTTGAACGTGGTCGATTGAATGTTTTGTTTTCATACATGGAGGATTTAAGACATTTCACAGCCAATCCTAACACTGGTTGCCTGTAGTAAATGTAAAAGCCATTTTTATATTTGGTAGTTTGCCACTGCTTTCTTAACAGTTTGACGCTCATATCGTTGTCGAAATCAGTACAGAGCAGTCGCTGCCGCTTAGACCGCAGCTGACTTGAGACCTCTGTATGTCAAGATTGTGAACCTGTGTTCATACTCTATAAGGTGAGAGGTAGACTCACTTACTACTGATAATCCTAAATAAATGATCAACGTGTCCCACAGGAGGGAAGATAATGTGGAATAGCGACGCATGCCTAATTGTTCAAGTGGAAAGTTCAGTTAAAAACAAAAGGATCGACCGCATTGTTTTTGTTTACCCTACATGGCCGGGTTTCTGTCCGTAGAACGTCAACCGACAGATCGGAGCGCACACAAAGCAATAAATCTGTAGCTCCAGCGACGATCCTTCGTGATCTCTGTAAAAGCTGTATTCGTGAACAAAACGACGCATCAGAGAAACGAAACCACGACCTTTAGAGCAAGAGCCAAAAGGATTAACATCTCACCACGGCCGTCGCTCTAGCTTTAATGAATTTTGAAAAATATGTTCGGTTGTAACCTTTTTGAAAATTTGGCTGTTTTACAATTTCGTTTTTGTTGTTATTGCTTGAAAGATACAAAACACCACAATCAACAGTCTCAGGTCAAGACTTTGCATCCTTTATACTTATAAATTACAAGCCAACGCAGCATATCAAATGGTTTACCGTCTTAGATAGAGAGAATACCTTGTGACCAGTGTTGCCACTTTAGATGTTTTACAACCAGATTTAGATGTTTTTCCTTGCATTTAGAAGGCGTTTTTGACGTTTAGATGGTAGATATTTTCCTAGAAGTTTTTCATTTGGAGTAAATTTATCAAATCTAGCCTAAGAAACAGGATGAAATTGGACCTTTTAAATGCTATCTTGACAATAAAATTCGGCCTTATAAGAGTAGGAAAAGGCTGTTCCATTTATCAGCCTCCTGATTGGGTAATAAAAGACACTGAAACAGCTAAAGCATACCAGAGTCATTTTGGATCTGAACTTTCGCCTTCATAATCCAAGCTAAGTTTATTCTGTGGATCTTGTAAGGCAGACTTCAGTAAAGATAAGGACACGATTCTATAGGGTAGGTCATATCAACTGCTATGCATTACATCAAAAGAAGAGATGACAAAGAGCACGAGTTAGATCAAATACAAAATGAAAAGAAAACAACACAAACTCTGCAACAGCACGATGTGTGTATATGGTCAATGTGGCCAGAAGAGCAGAAACAGAACTTTATATCTTCTTCGACAACCGAAGCGGTAAGATTGAGAAGTTTTTTCATTTTTATTATTATTATTTTTTTTTTTTTAGTTTCGCTGACGTATTTTCTAAACCGCTTACTTACATCTCTTAAGTTGTCATTGTTTTCATCTCACGCCTGATTACAGACTCACCCTTGTAGTGTAACGTGAGAGAAACAAACATTAGACCTCAAAGGCATCAGAAGTTGTTTGTTGTTGCTGGCAAACCGCTGTATCTGTTCTCTGATACATCCCGTTGAAATACAAAGCGTTTGTAAATTTTTAAGTAAGAGACTCTTCGCCACACCTTCAAGGGTACTGGGTACATTATGTCAGTCCGATACTTTTACAGGGTAAACTGCACTCGGGAGCTGCGGTAGCGCAGTAGCTAGTCTCTTGCTTGCCGAACCTGAAGGTCTTACGTTCGAATCCACACTTGGTCAGATGTTTAAATAGCTGACAGTGTCTCCCAGGCGGCGTCCGTGGCTTAGGCGTTGCTAGTCTGACTCGTAATTCCAACGAACTGCGATCGAAACCCACTACTGGCTGCGTGGATTTTTATCATGGTATGGGGCGGCGCAGGTCGTCCCAGCCTAAAATGGGTAACAGGATGGCTGTCCTGGGGAAGAAAAGACGGCCGACCTAATGCTGACCACATTGCCCACCTAGTGCCGATTGGTCTGTAAAAATAATGGGATGCGTTTTCCATATGCCTGATGCGCCTAAGGCGTGAAAAAAGGATCTTTACTTACTATTGTCTCTGAGGTCGACCCAGCTTAAAATGGGTACAAAGAAATGTATATAAAGGTAAAGATAGTGTGGAGTGATGATTAATACATTACCATTTGAGGAATGATTAATTAATATGTACACATTTAGGACAAGCACCATTTACATATCAGGGAAAGGTTTAAAAAAAAAAACAACTTAGTTTTCTTTACTTACTGCCACCATCCACTCTGGAAGCGAGGGAACAGTGCGGAGGAACACATAGATCATTATGTTCTAAGAAGTATGGCGCTGCGAGGAGTTACCAGGGGATCTACTCGACGCTCAACACTCAGGGGGATTGGGAGACGGATGTACAATCAGACAGTTACTGCCACCATCCACTCTGGAAGCGAGGGAACAGTGCGGAGGAACACATAGATCATTGTGTTCTAAGAAGTATGGCGCTGCGAGGAGTTACCAGGGGATCTACTCGACGCTCAACACTCAGGGGGATTGGGAGACGGATGTACAATCAGACAGTTACTGCCACCATCCACTCTGGAAGCGAGGGAACAGTGCGGAGGAACACATAGATCATTGTGTTCTAAGAAGTATGGCGCTGCGAGGTTTTACCAGGGAATTTCACCGACGCTCAACACTCAAGGGAGACGGATATACAATCAGACAGTTACTGGTACCAACAGAATTATAACTCTTCGCTTGCTGCTGAATATGGGGGCGAAGCGCTTAAGGGAGTTTCTCGAGTGCTATGATTTTGATTCCTAATTCAACATCTTGCGGTGTCATCTATAACATAACTCCGGCCACCTTTATCTGCTCTCAGCAATAGCATCATAGAGCAGGGGTACTCACTTATCCTGCAAATCTAAGGGATTGATGAAGGTTGGGATCCACATCCGTGTGGATGTGGATAGCAAGGAGAGACCACAACATTTTGATACATAGAAATTCTAAATAGAAGCCTAACAAGAATCTCTAACATCTGAGGGTGAGGCTTTTAGACTAGGAAGGTAAGCTACGCGAACTAGAGAAGAGAACAACGACAGAACTAGTTCAAGGAGGATGACTGCAGAAATTTAGTGAATATTGCTGGACTCGAAACAAAGAAAGGAACTTGGAACGTGAGAAATCTATACAAAGCGACGTATTGGCTATGAAAGCACATAGGTCTGCAGAATTGGCTAAAAAAAGAAACATTTTCATGCGTGACGTAACGAGAGCGTCTCTCAAAGGACCTAATGACTGACGATAATGGCCGCCTTTACTTCGCATGTCCACTACTTTGGATATTGTTACCGATGCTAATAAACTGCTGAAGGAAATAATTCTCTTAACTGTTCACAAATTTATTTCTCAGAATCTTCCTTTCCTTTGTGATTGCTGTTACTGTTAGTCTCTTGCTTGCTGGACCTGAAGGTCTTGCGTTCGAATCCACACATAGATGTTTAAATAGCTGACATTGTCTCCCAGGTCGACCAGCTTAAAATAGGTATAAAGAAATGTCATGTAAAGGTAAAAGCAGTGTGTAAGGGGGTACAGACCAGGAAGGTTCCGCGTGGATTACCTTCCTGGTCGATGCTCTCGGCAGCCAGCTAGCTGTTCTGTGAAGAGAGACTGAGCCATATGGGATAAAGCTCGGTGCAATGAAGTCGATCCTGTCACCTTTACCTTTTACATTTACCTTTATCCCTCGGTGTAACTCAGGCACAATCTTGTTTCCAGTATTCTTTCTAATGCTGGTATACATTTCTTTCTTACTTCAAGGAATATTTACTGTTCATTAAACACGTTTAGCCTCAAATAACGCATCATATGCACTGGTTATTACTTATGTGCAACAGTCAACATGTTTTGTTTATTTGTACATCTCAAGTTTAGTCATCATCATCATCAGGTGCCTTGTCAACTGGAGTAGGCGTTCATGTATGTCTACAGATCTCGGTCTTTGGTGTCCTGAATTCTGATTAATTTCACTGACGATATTCCTCCCTGCCACTGCCTTAAGCCATCCATCATCTTTTCTCTTGGTCTGCCTCTGCCTTTTCTACCAGGGATCTTTCCAGTCGTCTCGATATTTTCCAGTGCTCCTTTTCTCATCACATGACCAAAGAACTTTGTCTCCTCATCATTGGTGTATTTTTTTTTTTTAGACAGGTGAACTAAATCAATCCGGCAACACGAGTCACTCACAATGGTAGTTAAAGTCTGGTAGTCTTAGTTTCAGCTTCATAGCAAACGGGTCGCCCCATCTTTGCTCCGCTCCTGTGCCAGCGAAAAACACTCAGAATGTCTATCACAGTCCCTTGTGGAAAGATTGACAGACTGCTGTCTCAGCATATCTAGCATACACTCGCATTAAAGCATACGGTAGCCATCCGAAGTGCTAACACAAACAGTCCAACATTAGAAATGCAGTTCATCATTGATGATAGCGGAACTTGTGGCCAACAGATCAGCAGCTGCCCACGCGATCAATTGTAATCACATCGCCAACATTGCACGACAGGCATCACGCCATTTTCTGAATCTACAATTCACACCACCACGTTGGTCACAGTCGAAAATACATTCCAAATGCAATCCGCAGCTCACAGGGTCACGCCATGCATTCAACTCAGAAGCTGGGCGACGAAACTATATCCAGTCTACAAATGGAGCAAAAATACTTCGGCCACCGTCCGGCAGAAGCAAAAAATTTGCCTCTGCTTCGAACAGCGCCGCTGTCTAGCGTCCATTTTAACCATTTTAACACTCACAATGAGCTGTGTATGTAGACCGTGTGGATGTTGCATACCCACACTTTTGTTATCATAGTTACTGCTTTAATCAGGCATCAGTTATGCAATTATGGGACTCAAAAGTTGATCAAAGATAATTCTAAAAACCTATAAACATCTTTAATCTTTTTTTTACTTTAGAGAAACGTCCCAAATAAAAATAGTAATGTCACAAATTTCCGTCTACGCTTTTATAAATTTACTAGTTTCCAGTTGGCATAGTTTGGCAGATGTATTTAAGAGAAAACTTAGACTTTACAAACTGCAAAATGACAGACACTTTACAAAATATTAAAATGAATTCATTCACCATAGAGACGGTCTGCAAGACAGTGACCTTTTACACACAGTTTAAGAAAATGTACGACCCTTACAAACAGTCTGCATACTTTACATACTGTACATTTTTAGCATTGTGGGGAGAAACAGTTTTCGATCCATTGTTTGATGGGCACCAAAAGCTATTATCATTCCGTGTGATATAGAAGCTCTTTAAAGTCATCAATCCATTTTATACTAGAGCGCCCTCTTGATTTCACTTCAGATCTCTTCACGAGAAACCCCTGCGTTGGTAGTTGTTCTGGCTCATTGGCACCTTTCCATCTTTCCAGACAATAGTGTTTTATTGCGCTATGAGGAGGCATGAGACTCACACTCACAGCTCATGGCGATGGAGAGTGTGACTTGCAAGACCCGCTCGTGTCAAGAAAAGTCTTCCACAATCATAGCATGTCCGAGACCGATTAAGGCCAGGGATGAAGTTCCTCCTCTCCATAGCACAAAGCCTGGACAGTATTTAGAGACCAAACGTTGCCCATGAATAATGATCCCTCCACTCGACCTGTCTTGTTTACTCCAAAGGAAAGGTTAAACCAGTACGTTTGGAAAGAGGCAGGTTGCAGAAGCTGCCGGATCAGAAGAGCAATGCTCTATCTGTCCGCCTGTCGGAGCTTCGATCCTAGACCATCTGCCAGCCAAGGCAAAGGGCTGGCCTGCCTTGCCATTACACAGTTTTCAGTTTGCCTTATCCTCTTCCTAGGATAAGGCTAGGAGTTGTTCTGATAAGTTGTTCTGATTGCATTCTTACTAAAACACCAAACCATTTGATCTTCTGTTTCTCACTTAATTTGCTGCATGGTGTTGTTCCTACAACCTGTCTGATAATATCATTTCTAACTCTGTCCTGAATGGTTAAGTTGGCGTCTTTTTTCAGGCATCGTATTTCACAAGTATTAATTTTGTGTAGGTTAGCTTTTGATAATGTCTGTCTGGCACTCACAGCCCAGTGTTGGTATGAATAGGTTGTTTATAATCTATTTCTTGGTGCTCATACGTATAATTGGATGTTTCAATAATGGTATCAGATAGTAAATAAGCACACTGGCTCGTTGGCATCTTGTTTCTATTTCTTGATCAATTCTTCCGTCCTCCGAGAATGTACTTCTTAGATATTAAAATTCTATACCTTGCTTCAGACAAATAACTTTTAACCCGACATGCAGAGGACTAGAAACTCTGCTGACCTGCATTAATTCAGTTTTAGTAGTGTTTATTTTCATATCTTCTGCATCTTGAACTTAGCATGTTTAAATGGTCTTACAGTCTACTATCCTCGTTGTAGAACAGGCAGTGATCGTCTAGAGATAGTAGTTCATATATTGTGTGTGGATCTAATTTTTCTTCTGGAAAGTAAAGTTCCTAATTTTCTGGATTTTCAGGGTCCACTGCTTTAAAACTGGCCTCTTTTTATATGCTATCTTTGTGTATGTAAATAAGAGAGGAGATGGCACACATCCCTGCCTAGTCACTAAAACTAGTTTCTTCAAATAAAAAAAAAAAAAATAAAAAAAAATAACGAATGTTACAAATGAACTCTACGGATAGAAAGCCCTCACCAGCATGCAAGGCACACAGCATACACAGAGAAAGAGACCTTTCAAACATCGTTTAAACAACATATGCCCATAACAGATCGAATTTAGTCTCTGGAAATGCGGATATGCAGAAGAATAGGTCTAAGTCGTACAAGTTGTTTTCAAATAAACAAAAATATTGAAGCACAGATATCCGAGAGGGACTGCAAATGAAAAAAAGTTACTAGAAAAAAAACAAAAACAAACAAACAGCAAGAGATAATGACCTATTTTAGCCACAGTAAAAGACATAACACTCTTTTAAAAACATACCTGAGGGAACGGGCAATGACAAAAGAGTAAGGGGTAGGCAAGGTTACAAGTGGGAGGACAAAATCAAGAGGGGGGCGAACAGCAGCCTGAAAGAGTGTATAATTAAGACAAGAGACATGGTGTGTTGAGACACATTGCAGAAAACCTTTGTTGTGGAAACGGTATCTGATTGATTGACTTTCTTTAAGGCCATAGATACAACACCAACGGTCTCCAAACAAAATAACCTCGAAAGAATGCTTTTTCTGCACAATTATTTACAATTACGAAATACATTCTGTATTTATTTTGAAGTTTAATGTCCCCAAACAAAGTACGTCACGCTCTATTTATAACTTTTTTTTGGGACTGGTCTGCTTTATGGGCAGTTACGGGTGTGTCGCTCTGTTGACTGCTTTCTGGATTGTCTTGCATTTAAGATTTTCCTTCCGAAAAAGAAAATGCCTGTGACCTAGGTTGTAGCACTCTCTATGGGGTTGTGTGTTTATGCCCACTTTGTCCCTGTTTTTGTAGTGTTAAAAGCGCTGGCATGCTGAAATATACATCACACGATATCAACGGCATTGCGGAACACCCCCGTAGCAGTGTGTGAAGGTTGCGCGGCTCAGGAACTACCAATCAGAAGTGAGCTAGTGTGTATATAAGCCGCCTCTAGGGCGACTATCGTGGAACTAACCCATTATGCATTGTTTTTTTTCTTCTGTCCTTTCTATACTTGACTGAGGACAGCACTAAACCGTGTAATCTCATTCTCTTTGTTAACAATCTACAGGTCAATTAAATCTTGCACACACTGCGTTCATGCGTTCACGTTCACAAATGAAATCCTGATGTTATCGAAGGGATATGGTATCAACAGTGGCACAGTTCTGCTGCTCCAGTCCAGATTTCCTTGTTTGATTTTGTTCTTAATATTTTCAGACAGGGAGATCACTGCAGGCTCGATGTGTCTGTCTGAATATGGTTATCACCCATGCCTTTTCAAGAAATAATGAAGTGTGTGTTTGCAGTGCAGCTTCACAAGCAGACATTATTTTCACAGGATAAACAGGTGTTCAAAGAAGCGCTTTCGCTGCACTAATCCTTGTTCTAAGCCATAAAGTGTGAAATGTTTTTACTCATCAGCCATCCTTCTATTTAGTAATCCTTTCCCAGCCTCATCTGTTCATTGAGTAATTCACTCATCCACATATCCTCAAAGTTTCGCATTTACACCTTTATTCATTCACTTATCGATTAGTCTATCCATATAAACCACATATTAATTAATACAAGCATACATGTATCTATCCAATGCATTTATACACGTTTTCAACGGCCTATAATTCCATTTACTTAACGATCAACCAATATCTTTACTTACTAAATGCATATTTTTCCAACCAGCAATATACATATTCATCAATGCAACTGCATACACATTCACGGGTCTATCTGTTGTTTCCGCCGGTTGATTATTTTACATATTAACAGGCAAATCAATAAAAGGATAGGGTCAGTCATAATGGACGGCAATCAAACGGTTTTTTTCAACAAGATTGCAAACGTTCCATCTATCATCAACTGTGCACTGGACGGGCAGCAAGCGGTAGACCTAAGTGTTTATGACGAGTACATCAAAAAGTGTTAATGTGGTAAATGGGACGAAACAATTGATAACAGAGGATGCTTACTGATTAACGGTAGACTCCTGCTGTGCATGCATCGTGATGTTTTCCTCCATGTAACCTTTTATCTATCCATTTACTTATTACATATTCACATATCAGCTCATTTGTCCTTTTATCTGTCGATTGACTTATCTATATATTTACAGATCTGTCCATCTGTCCTTTCATCAATTGATTTACTTATCTAAATATTCGCAGATTTGTCCATCTGACCTTTTATCAATCGATTTATTTATCAACATGATCAAAGATCTACACATCAAGCCATTTATCTATTGACTGACTGACACAGAGAGATGAACAACCAGTGACACAAAGTGCCACTATGCGGATGAGAATCACCTGCTTTCAGCCATTAGGCCCGACTATTATCATGGCTCCCGGTCAAAACGAAGTTGGGGCTACAACAAGAGGGATGGCGTATATAAATCGGCGATGGAGTTATTTGAATAAATATGTGAATGAAGACATTCTGTAGATGCATCAATAGATTTGTTTGTTTGTTTGTTTTAGTATACAGAAGCCAAAAATTGTTAACTCTTAGGCTCGGTATTATGGATATCGCAACCCTTCGGCCTTGATTCCATTTTAAATACCGTAAATGTGGGAGAAATGTGGCTTTTCTGCCCACCTCCGGGAGTGAACCCGGACCACAAGGAGTTCGTCACCCGCTTACCGCGCAATCCGGTTTAGCAAACTACGCTAGAGAGACGGGCGTGCATCAATAGATAGACTGACTGACTTTCTACCCCACCAGGGCATCACACAAGCGATAAACACCCGATGACACAAAGTGCCACCACGTGGATGAGGATCACCATGGAGAGGTCCCAGAAACCGCGTTCAGACAATTGGCCATATTTATGGCCTGCCTATATTGCGGCCCCTGACAAACTGAACTGAACTGAATTTCTACCCCACCAGGACATCACACAAGCGATAAACACCCGATGACACAAAGTGCCACCATGTGGATGAGGATCGCCGTGGAGAGGTCCCAGAAACCGCGTTCAGACATTTGGCCATATATGGCTTGCCTATATTGCGGCCCCCGGCAAAAGCCAGAGTAGGGCTTCAAATGACAAAAAATTTCGTCCTAAGAAGGACGGAGTTACGATACTGCCCCTGACAAAAGCCAGAGTAAGGCTTTAAATGACAAAAAATGTAATCCTAAGAATAGATAGAAAGAATATCTGATGGGTAGAGTTATGACATTTTCGCCATCGCTCTTGTTGAAGCCCCACCTTAGTTTTTACCTCTCACGGGTGATTCTTATCTGCTTGTGGTGGCACTCGTCGAAACTGTCATCATTTGCAAAATCTCACAATTTCACCCATAAAACATTCAAAGTCACATTTCGCTGGAGTTAAATCCCTTGCAAACTACACATGTTATTACGTCCCTGGTGGTGTATGTAATTCATAAACCGCAGGCCGCAGGGGTAATCTCTCTGAAGCAAAGGCTTGACACATTGTTGAATTAAGTTGTCGAATGGCTACAGAATCGAATTTTTAAAACATATTTTGTTGAACATTAAACATGGCATGGCATAATATTCCACAAGGCCGGATAAACCTGAGAGCCAAGGTCATTTTTGAAAACAAGTCCGGCTCCACAAGGGAACAAACCCACGACCTTCTGATCCGCGGTGAGTGTAAAATTAGATCTAGTATATGCTTTATTTACGAGCTAATTCTTAGATTTTTGTTTTGTGGTAAACGGGACAATAAGCTCTTTGGGGGAGGGCGTGGTGATGGGAGGTACCGACGGGAGGGCTGGGAAACACCTAAAAACGGGACTGTCCCTATGACAACAAAACGTATGGTCGCCCTAAAAAGAAGTCCCTATAACAAGTCTATGTTATCACAGTGCAATCAACTATCAACAGAAGTCATCTATGAGCCACAGCGTGTTGGCTGCTCAGAATGTTTGCAAATACCAGAACCGTTTCTTACAGAAATACTCTGTCTATCGATTCCATTAACTTACTGTTATGTCTATTTGTCGGTTGTTTCCACGCCTGACAAAAACTGGTCGTAACAAACACAGTTGTGTAAATACAGACAAGTAGGAGATGTAATCTGGCCACAAAAGTTAACTAAATAGTTCATATGAATTGACCGATTAAACAATTCACCGACTGACTGATTGATTGATTGACTGACTGTATAACCTCATCACACCGAGAACGATTCAGTAGATACTGGATCTAGTTTAATTCATACCATGACATGCGAAACATATATAGCCACGAAAAACAAAAGCTAGCTGCGATAGACTTATATTATATTCAGAGATGCGAATTACATAAAGAGGGAAAAATATCATTGTACGTGTACAAAAATACAATGAAGTATGCTGGCCTTAATATCACAAGCTGAAAACAGGACATTCGACCAATATTTTAAGCTGAAAACGGGACCTCAAAAGCAAGTCAGGTTATACACCCCCTGCCCTCCCACCCCTTTCCCCAATCCCTCCTTCATAGAGAACAAGATTTCAAGTCCTTGTTAGAAGCAGCCCTCTAAAGACCCACTGAGTTCAGGACTAAGCTAAGTAATCCTGTCGTTCCCTTGTGGGATGCAATTTTTCGTTATTTTAAACCCTACTCTGGCTCTTGACAGGGGCCGCAATATAGCCCGGCCATAAATATGGTCTAATGGTTGAATGCGGTTTCTGGGACCTCTCCACGGTGATCCTCATCCATATGGTGGCACTTTGTGTCATCGGGTGTTTATCGTGTGATGTCCTGGTGGGGTATAACATCTAATCTCTAAGGCCTAAGCTATATTACTGCACAGGAGTTTGGTTCCTTATAGGTTCCGATAGCAAGATATATCAGGGGCAGCTGAAAGTTATAATCTGCCCGATAGTGGACACAAAGAATATTTAAGATAAACAGGCTAAACACAGAGGGGTAATAAATTGATATACAGACAAACAGAATTTAAGAAAGATAGATTCAGTGGCATACATATCATAAGCATCGACAAAAAGGAAAGATTCAAAGACATACAGATCGTAAGCGTCGACAGGAGGGAAGATGCAAAGACATACCGATCAAAAGCACCGACAGAGGGAAGATTCAAAGACATACAGATCAAAAGCACCGACAGAGGGAAGATTCAAAGACATACATCATATGCATCGACAGAAGGGAAGGATCAAAGATGCAAAGATCATAAGCATCTACCGAAGGAAAGATATAGACAATATAGACTTAACAAATGCAACGACAAAAAATAAGACAACACAGTGTCAACAAATACAAAAAGCGATAAAGGAAAGATACATAAACTTAAAAAAAAAAAAAAACACACAAGCTGTGATAGAAAGCAATGACATACAGACGGAAAAAAAAAAAACAGACGCCTGACAAGTTATTCAGACGCACTGTCGGCAGAAGAAATATCGCAATCTATGTTCTAGAAACTGTACAACTGGCTTTGGACTATTTTGTAAAGAATTTGGCGTTCTATTTTACAAGTCTTCATATAAGAATCTATTTAGCTGATTACGCTATCTCAGTGTCTGTTCCATTAGGTATATATGTGGGCTGCATCTGATGTCACTGTTACTGATTTCTTTTTGTATAAGTCAGAACTCTTACACCCATATCATTCAGTCATTCTTCATTGTTCTCAGTCAGACAGTTTGTTACTGCAGTTTAAATATACTGGAGAATAAAATGTCTACTGAATAACAAACGACAAACAAATGTCAAGTTTAGCCCTGAGACAAATTCCTGTATTTCTGTGATCATAAAATACAATTACTATGGCGCCCGAATCTCCTTGTCTGTGACAGACTTTTATGGCATTCTAATTCAGCGCGTCTAACGTACCCCGTTTAAGAATGTATACAGCTAGAAGCTGACTAAACAAAAGTGAACCGTTTACAAATAATGAACGTTCTTAGAATTCGCGGATTTGAGGTGCAAAGGCTACTGTACATAAAGAAAACAGTCAGACCTTCAAGAAATGAAGTGCAAAAATACATAGAATGTTATGAGGTTGGGACAGAATGTTAAACGTCTAGTTATTGGCTTATCTTGTAAGTGACAAACACAACTTCACATTGTGCGTTGTAAGTTGTTAAACCCAGACTTGATTATTCAAATAATGTCCAGTTCTAAGCTGACCGAGTGGTTACAACTTCGGGCTCTTATAACTGGAGATGAGGCCTGGGGGTCATGACCCAGGTCGGCCCATCCTCTGAAACTGTCTGGGAAGTAATGGGCCTAATCAAATGTCGACGAGGGATCTTCTACTGATGATCGGTGGACTCCTGCTGTACATGCTTCCCTGTGGAGTTCTTTTAATCGGGAGACCAGGGTTCGACCCCAGGAAAGGTAATGGAGTTTTTCTGTTGTCGACAAAGTGAAACTTCCTGTTAGAAGACTGGCGATTTTCTGACCTGACATTGCACACATAGTCCAAATTAGGGTGGGACAATAATTGGTCAGACTACTGAGTTGCTGCTAGTCAGGGTCTGTTGCTAAGGCGTTGCGAACGCGTTTCGTAATGTCATGGTACTGGGTTCCATCCCATCTGCCGGCCTTGCGCCTTGCGTTGGTTTAGACAGTGGTGTCGAGAAGACAGCCGTCCGGAAAGCAGTGGCTGTAGTGCATCTAGAGGTGAGGAAAAAGCGCAGGCGGTGGACAGGACAAACGCTGAGACAGCCTGCCAACATCATAACTAGGATATCTTTGCACTGGAACCCACGAAATAAAAAATAAAAGGCACACCTATGCACACACACACATACACACACACGCGCACATACATACATACATACATACATACATACATACATACATACATACATACATACATACATACATACATACAGGCAGGCAGGCAATCAGGCAGGCAGATAGACAGACAGACAGACAGACAGACAGACAGACAGACAGACAGACAGACACACACTCACACACATCCATCCATCCCTCCCTCCCTCCCTCCCTCCCTCCCTCCCTCCCTCCCTCCCTCCCTCCCTCCCTCCCTCCCTCCCTCCCTCCCTCCCTCCCTCCCTCCCTCCCTCCCTCCCTCCCTCCCTCCCTCCATCCATCCATCCATCCATCCATCCATCCATCCATCCATCCATCCATCCATCCATCCATACATACATACATACATACATACATACATACATACATACATACATACATACATACATACATACATACATACATACATACATACATACATACATACATACATACATACATACATACATACATACATACATACATACATACATACATACATACATACATACATACATACATACATACATACATACATACATACATACATACATACATACATACATACATACATACATACATACATACATACATACATACATACATACATACATACATACATACATACATACATACATACATACATACATACATACATACATACATACATACATACATACATACATACATATACACACACAGTCACTCACACATGGATAAAGGAACTCAAACACGAAATTAAACAAATAAGAACATGTGGTGAGAGGCATACAACAGCAAAGAAAAAGTCGACCTGGCAAGAGTTTGTTGAGGGTCTGTGTTCCAGTCTGGGTTAAAAAGCAGGCGAAGACGGTTTCAGTAGACGCCAACCAATAATGTCACTGATTCACCCTCAGTAGTAGCGAAAACGTTTAGTGACATTTAGGTGACAACGATTTAGTTTAGTCGACGGATCAACTAAAATCATTGTCACCTGAATGTCATTTAATGTTTTCGCTGCTACCGTTAGTCATTTGGGAGAAGGTAAAGCAGATTTTTAAAATAAAGAAACATGCATTCATTCATTATTTTTGTCTGTGCGATACCCTTACGAAATTGGAAATATGGATAAAATAATAGATTTTGTACCCTTTCATATTAGTCAGCGGACATAAGATAATATTTTCACACACTTAGTCACTGGACAAAACTTCAGATTGTGTCACACTTAGTCGTGGGACGATACAAGACTTGTTACCAGTTATTTTGAAAAAATTATTTTAAGACAACAGATTTGTATCAATTTGTTATTGGACATAACAATAGATTGTGTCACACTTAGTCACGGGACATATCATCACATTTTGCCATTCTTAGTCCCTAAGACATAAGTTAGATTTCGTAACAGGTTGTCACTGGATATAACCTCAGATTGTGTCACACTTAGTCACTGAACAAAGCATCACATTTTTTCACACTTTGTCCACTGGATATAACATGAAATTTCGTCACACATTACAAACACGAGACAAAAAAAAAAAATAATAATCTACACGGCTTTGAAGTTACCTTAGCACAACAAAAAGAAAATTAACGTTTCTGCACTTTTAGAAGTAATCTGCAGCGAAGACAGAGTTCCATATTTGTTCGCTTATTAATCCATATTTTTTAAATTAAAATTATTATATTTGTCCTTGGTCGGCTTATTACAGAATACACGAAGTTTTCGTTACAGCAATATATACAGAAACAAAGGAGCAAGCGAAACATTCTAGGAAATATCGACAAACAATAACTGGTGTCTCACAAAGCACAGACTCAGAAGCTCACCAGGGATCTCAAAAACGCCTACAGTCAGGTTTCCAACCAATGACGTGAACAGACACAGATACTGGTTTTATAGAAGGCAAGTTTTGGCTTCTGACAATAGTTAAGGATTGCGTTTTAGTTTATATGAAGACTGAAAATATGTTATTCCATTGCCTAGCTACAGAGATGAGGGCGTGGCGTGTCACTCTGAGCTGCGGACTTCATTTATGAAGCTTTTTGATTGTACTCAATGTCGTAAGTGAACTGCAGATGACAACGAAAGGAATCAGTAATTCAGTAAAATCGCTGGCAAATAAAATTCAGTTGCACACACTGCAACACGACACTAGTTATCGTATACACCATCAGTTGCTGGTTAATGAGAACACACCGATGAAGGAGATGGTATAGTTTACAGGGGTGGACCAATAATTCAGGGTAAGCGACGTGCAGTGAGCTCAAGTTGAAAACTATCATCAAGTAGATGCATAACTCTTTCTTCTGTTTCAACGATATGCCTCACAACTGAAACTGTGGCTGTAACGATGCCGCTAGCATGGCTAAGTACTCAACATTTCAAACTGACGTACTTACTGTGTAGCTCAATGCAATTGTTTAAGAAGTCTGTCTAGTCTGTGTGTCTATTCGGTCTGTTTAAGTGTTCACTCTGTCTGTCTAAGTGTTCACTCTGTCTGTCTAAGTGTTCACTCTGTCTGTCTAAGTGTTTACTCTGTCTGTCTAAGTGTCTAGCCTGTCTGTCTAAGTGTCTAGCCTGTCTGTCTAAGTGTCTAGCCTGTCTGTCTAAGTGTCTAGCCTGTCTGTCTGTCTGTCTGTCTGTCTGTCTGTCTGTCTGTCTGTCTGTCTGTCTGTCTGTCTGTCTGTCTGTCTGTCTGTCTGTCTGTCTGTCTGTCTGTCTGTCTGTCTGTCTAGTCTGTGTGTCTGTCTAGTCTGTGTATCTGTCTAGTCGGTGAATCTAGTATGTTTAGTCTCAGTGTGTCGTCTGTCTCTGTCTGGGTGTTTGTCCGTCTGTCTATGCGTCTGTCTGTAAATCCATCTGGCTGGCTGTCTATCTGTTTGCCTGTCTGTCTGTCAGTCTACTGATCTAGACCGCTGGTCGTATGTTGAGTCGCCCAAATCACGAACTCGGTATCTCCAGTGATTACCACTAATATTCCCCAAAATACTTACGAATGCTGAAATAGAACCCAGATCCTTCAGAAGACGAGGCAAACGTCTCCACGCCATATAATGTCAAGAATCAGTTGACTTCTTCTGCACTATTTTCAGTTCGTATTCATTCTTTACTTATCATGACTGCTTATCAAGAATACCTCGATAACTACTTAGCATGTTGCCGTGAACTATATTTTAAAATGATTCAATTCCAAAGAAAAGGTTCGTCACAGAAAGTTCTGAGAAAACTTGCTGGGTCTTCTAGTGTGCATTTTTCTCCACTTATTTCGGTCTAACTTTCATGTCAAGTTTACCTACAGCGACAGCTGTATTGCTTTTAGACATACATGTTTCTTTCCGCGCAGGAATATTTTTAGGCTTAACCCACAAACGAATTGTAGCATTGCAATGTAAACCCAGGCACGGATGCCCTTGGGTTGTATGTGCTGGATTGAGCCATTTTGTCAACATCTATGTTTTAAAAACAGGTTTCAATGTAAGAGGTGCGAAATAAATGTACAAGAGTTTAGCCAATTTGGCACAGTCGCTCTTCACAGAACGACTGCCCGACTACAAAGTTGTACAAGGAAACAACTTAAAGTGACGATCGGGTGCTGCGTGGTCGCGAGGCATGGTGTCCGCCTTGAGTGCTAGAAGTTCCGGGTTCAATCCCCGGTATAGGGCTGGAATTTTTTCACGTGGACTTTGACTTCTAGTAATTCCCCCTATTCTCTGGGTAGTGAGATGGGACGCCCGTGTGCATTGTTGCGCACGTAAAAAATCCTTTGACAGAAATCGAAAAGAGTAGCATAACGGCCCTGCCTGGGCAAAATTTGGAGTTAAAAATCTACCGAAAGTATTTCAGGATCCTCGCTGGCGTTAGAAAACCCGTGCACTGCGCTGAGCTTAGAAGTAGAACCGAGCACTTGTGGGTTAAACCCGTGAGCCATGATGTTGATCCGGCGTTCAAAAGCTCAAAACCTCAAAGTGACGATCCCTAGGGATGTAGCGGTAAAATTGTACGTGTGAACCGAAAGACGTAGTCAAACACGAAACTATTTTCTTCAGAGCGCTGTGTAAACCGCCCAACCACAATGTCACCTAGGATTGTTACAATTAATGGATTTTCGTAATCTCGGAATCTGCACGTTAAGATTAACATGAAACAATACGCCCTGATAGCAAGGAAATGTACAAAAAGTACACATTGTGTACACACAGATTATCATTTAGGAGGGTCTTTAAGTAAAAACCTCAAAAATGTGAAGAAAAAACATTATAATAGTTATGCCACTGTCTTGTAACTAGCCAGTATTGTTAAGGATATGAGGAGAATTAACCATATGATACCACGGTCAAGACGAAAATGCTGTCGTCATCATCACAGTTTAAAAATGGCCGCGTAACCACACATGTGTCTGTGTATAGAATTTTTTTATTTGTAGTTATATGACTACCAATAAGTAGTGTGTAACTGTATTTACGAAACTTAGAGCCAACGATTTAAGTGTTAAATTAATAGGTGTTAAATTTGGTTTAGATGGTCACTGACTGTAGTTTGCCATTTGCCTATATTACGTTATGAACTATCAATGAAGTGACTACTAAATTATGATTTCTAGAGCTGGAATGATTTAATGTAGGATGTTTTGTTGGATGCAAGGGACACCCGTCCATGAAGCGGTGGAAGATACAACCACCGATTTCCTGTACTCGTTACAAGCGGGATCGTTTACCTGGGGATCCCTTGCACTGCCGATGACCACCAGCGGCTAGGAGGATAGGGCACTGAGGCATTAGAAGTATACGCCATTTTGAACATAATCAGTCATCTGTCATTTAACTGCAGGCAGTAACATGTCGCTAGTTCAACAGTACTTCGACATAAAACATATATTTCACAGTGTCGCACCGATCACTCGACTAAGTAGCTAGGATTCCTGCTACCGACTATTTTGTGTTGGAAGTCCCCGGGGTATTTAGTGTCAATCCCTGAGACGTACTGGCACTCAACATTACCTTGATGCCTTTACCTCACAGGATATTCTATAGAAGACATTTTCACCTGTGTGGGCCCTGGAGAGGGGTACATTTAAAAAAAAAAAAAATACGGGCGGAAGCAGATTCGAACAAAGTGACAATATGGCTGACAGGCAATCAGTATAGCCAGTGCTCCCAGCTAAAAAACAATTATTGTTGTTGGCACCTTTTCGTCATTCTAGACCAGGGCTGTTCAGCTGACGGCCCGTGGGTCGAATACAGTCCTCAGAAGCCCAGCAAGTGGCCTGCGGACATTTCCCAGTTGTATAGTATTAATAATCTTTCTGTTCTGAGATTCAGGTCTATGTCCAGGACGATCCCTATCTTCAACAATTTGGCCCACGAGTAAACGTTGTGGAATTGCCCTGTTGTTTACAGTAGTGTTATACTGTGCCATCGGGAGGCAGAGGAATCCTACCCTTGGCGATGGCGAGTGTGAAAATCAGAGATGAAGTTCCTCCTCTCTAGAGCAGAAAGCCAGGGCAGTATTGTAGAGACCAGATGTGTTGCCAATGTAGCATCTCTCTCTCTCTCTCTCTCTCTCTCTCTCTCTCTCTCTCTCTCTCTCTCTCTCTCTCTCTCTCTCTCTCTCTCTCTCTCTCTCTCTCTCTCTCTCTCTTTCTCAGTGTGTGTATGGTTTGTGTCTCTTAGTGTATGTATGTCTGTGTATGATGCAGCGATGTGTGTTGTCGGTGTGTGGGCCTCGGTGTGTGTAAGTGTGTTTATATATGTGTGTTTGTATCTGTGCGTCTACCTTGCTGTGTCTCTCCGTTGTATGTATTTTTGTGCTTGTTTGAAGATATTTGCTATCAATGCTTTTATAGTGATTACTTTACATTCAAACTAACGATATGGTTAAGGATAAAGTCAAGAGGATAAACTTCATTGCCACGTGTTTTATCCCATGTGGCTCGGTCTCTCTCCGCAAAACTGCCAGCTACCTACCGAGAGCGCCGCATAGAGCACGATCTTGGTAGCTCCGGCGATGATCCTTGAGATGTCTGTAAAAATTGCACTCATAAACTAAACTATGCAGCCGTGAAACGAACACACGACCTTCAGAAGGCTAGGCAAATGGCTTGACCACTTCGCCAAGGAAATCACGATAGATGGGTGAAAGGGCCGAATGTAAGACAGGCAAATGTCTAAATCTGAAACCCTGTGGAAATAAAGTTCGTTTGTTCGTTCGTTCTCTCTCTCTCTCTCTCTCTCTCTCTCTCTCTCTCTCTCTCTCTCTCTCTCCTATTATATATGTGTGTATGCATGCATATGTGTGTATGTATGTATGTATGTTGTATGTATGGATGTGTGTTTGTATGTTGTATGCATGTAGATGTAGCCTATGTATGTATATATGTGGATGTATGTATGTGTGCGTACATGTATGTAGGTGCGTGTATGTATTATGTTTGTATGTATGAGAATGTATGTATATAAATGTAGCTGAGTAAGTATGTGATTGTATGTGCGTGTGTATTTATGTATGTATGTGGGTGTATGTAGGTATATGTAGCTATGTAGGTATGTGGGTGTTTGTGTATTTATAAATGTATGCAAATATACATGTGTGTGTGTGTGTGTATGTATGTGTATATATGAAAGTATATTTATGTGTATAAGTATGTGTGTGTATTTATGCATATATGTTGTAAGTATGTGTGATAGTATATGAGTGTATGTGTCATTGTGGGTGTGTGTATATAATGTATGCATGTATGTATGCATGTGTGTATGTAATATCTGTATGGGTGATTGTATATGTGTGTGTGTGTGCATGCATGTGTGTTCATCTATGTAATGTGTGTGTGTGCGCATGTATGTATGCATGTATGTGTATATGTATGTGTGTATGTATGCATGTTGGTGGATGTTTGTATGCATATTTAGCTGTGTTAGTATTTGTGTGTATGTGTGTGTATTTAGGTATGCATGTATGTGTGTAAAGATGTGAGTGCATGTATAAATGTGTGTATGTATGCATGCATACGTGTGTGTATGTATGCATGAATGTGAGTGTATGTATTCATGTGAATGTATATGTGTGGTTGTAGGCATATGATGGTGTCTGTACATGTGATTGTATATGTGTGTATGCATGGATGCATGTATAGGTGTGTATGTATGTAGTGTGTGTGTGCATGAATATCCATAAATGTATGGATGTGTGTTTTCTGTTTGTGCAATAATGTCTATGTATGTGTTTTATGTTTGTGTATGTATGTAGATGCATGTGTGTATGTATTCAGTATATCTGTATATAAGTGTGCATGTATGAGAACATAGGAGTATGTATACGTGTGTGTGAGTGTGTACGATTCTGTCAACATGATGTGTGTATGCATTATAGGTTATATATTTTTTAAATTATATACATAACATGCATTATTGATAACAGGCATTGGTACTCTGAAAAGTGAGTGCTTAGAAGAGCCGAAAGTCAGATGGGCCTGAGTGCCCAATTTGTAACCTTTTGAAAATAAAGTTTGTTCGTTCGTTCGGTGGTTCGTTCGTTTTCTCTCTCTCTCTCTCTCTCTCTCTCTCTCTCTCTCTCTCTCTCTCTCTCTCTCTCTCTCTCTCTCTTTCTATCTCTCTCTCTATCTCTCATTTACCAATAGTAGAAACTAAACATGCTGGAGAATATGTGCGCCACCGAGTGACAGCTAAACCAACAACGTATGAAGATAAAATCCGGGAGAAAGCAAAAAGTACCTCTAGAAAGTTGCCTGGGTTCCAAGTTCAACTGAAGTCTAGCTTCAGAAACTGATTTCAGAGTCATCGTAGATTGTTTTGTGAGAAAACTAATCATCCGTGCAGCTGTTCATACCTCCCTGGTTTGGGACTCCCTTTCTCTGTTTGAGAAATGTATTTAACCCTCCCGAGAAACGAAAGACGTTTGAAAAACATCTGATGGGGAAATCGTCAATGCTGGGGGAGGGGGGGGGGGGGGGGGGGGGGGGGGGGGAGAGAATAGACCCACTGTCTCCCAAACAAGCATGTCGTAGAAGTGTACTAACTGGGGTCTTCCTTCGAAGTCGGAGTGCATCTTCCCGAGCGGCAAGGAACAATCAACTCCACACAAATGAGTCAGTAAAACGGATGCACACGCAAAACTCATGTTCTGGTACAAAGCCAAAGTCTAAATTAATGAACAACCAGGACTCTCCGTCAGAGCTTAAAGCCGGTAAACACAAAGAAGAAGCAGATTTATTGGGGGGGGGGGGAGGGTAGGAGTGGGGGGGGGGAGGAGTTCAAGGGGGTGGGGATAAGGGGGCGGGTGGGGGGGGGGGGGCGCTTGAGCTGTTACCGAGCACCCGCTCTCTTATTCCCATAATAGAATTTCTTCTGGTCTTGCTGAACAAATCTGAACACAAGCTGTCCATTTCTAATAGACGCTAATAAAATATTCACTGCTAATCTGTCTGGAGACGTGGGCTTTGCGTGGGTACGGACCGGATTAACTATCTATTATGCAATGATCAACAGGGCAGTAGAGTTATCTCTGTCAAATGCGATCTTACTGCAGCTTGTAGAGGAAAGGGTCCATTTCATTTTGTCTAGTTAGTTGAGTATCCTTGGGAGGACGTTGCAGAACCAACCGCAGTTTTTTTTTGCTGTTGTGTTTCTTCTAGGCAAATTTACGTCCAGTAGTTTGCCTTTGCATTCTGGATGGTTGGCTCTCGATACCACTTTCGAAATAAACGCAAGGCTTGCAGTTGGGATCGAACCCGGCAGTCAGGCATTACAAAGCGCTTTTGGAACGCTTAAGCCACAGACGCCGACTTAGTGACTAATTTCTTTTAGTAATCGGATATGTGGTGCAAAATCCATGTTGTTAATGCTCAGCAGGCCAGTCGATGGGTGGCGTGGTCAACTGTTCAACATTTCGAATTTCAACGGACAAACCAAATACTGATCTATTATTGCAAAGCTGCTGAGGCCGACTTCACGCTAAAGTAGATGATGCGGCAACTCAGGCTACCATGGAGACATTCAGGCGCAAGGGCCACCCTGACAGCCGCAGACAACTCAAGTATCTGGCGTTCGTAAACAGATGAGAAGCCACAAATTCTCGGGCTGAGTGTTTACTTATACAATATTAACCCATCTACATACGAATTATCCGAACACACAAACACATACATACACCCACACGCGCGCGCACACACACATATATTATGTGTAATAGTAGGAATGACGTAAGATCATGAATATGAATTAGATATTTTAATTTTACGGGAGCGGACGCTGGCAAGAGAAAATGTTAGCCAAAATAAACTAAGCGTTCAACCCTGGTGAAGCCCGGCTCTATAGCGTAGTTGGCTAAACCGGATTGCGCGGAGACCGGGTGACGAACTCCTTGTGGTCCGGGTTCAATCCCGGGGGTAGGCAGGAAAGCCACATTTTCTCCCAGATTTACGGTATTTAAAATGGAATCAAAGCCGAAAAGTTGCGATATCCATAATACCGAGCCTAAGGGTTAACAACTCATGGCTTTTGGATACTAAAACAAACAATCCTGGTGAAGCAAAAAATTCGAAGATCACGAGCTTTGGTTTGTGGAGTGGAGAATTTGTGTTGGAAAAAGGTTTTGATTGACTGTGTGCGTCTGTTTAACTGTGAGATTCCCAACCTGGCCAGAGTTTGACCTGTCGTGTGCAGTGAACTGTTTGATTATGCTCGTCATAGAAAGTTGTCATTTTCAGCCACCGTAGCAATGTAGACCTACAGTTAACATTTTTTATTTCTGTTTGACTTTGTTGTGATGTCCTGGTACGGACTAACGGAGATTCGCGCCATTTCCTATTACATTTGTTGTCTTGCTATACGGATCATGACTTCGATAAACCAAGGCCCTATGTAATTTATGTTAATCTACTAGAATAAATGCGCATATAAAACCAAAACCCACCACTAATGCCAAGTGATTCTGACCAGAAACTACTCGAGGACAGAAAATAGAGAAGATATAGACCTTGTTCTATCTGTGATAGATATTATTACTTTTACCAAAGGCTAAATCATCCCAAAAAATGGAAAGCATCTTATGACATCGCATGTATAATCGTAACTGGAAGAAAGATACCCACGGCTCAACAGATTTTCAGACGGATCAGAGGCAGCATATTGTAAACTGTATCAGTGTACTGTTGCACCAAGAATTAGTAGCATATCAAATCATGAAAAATCCGAAAAACACAGGATGAAAACTCTATCAAAAAGCCAGTCATGGATTATTACAACAATGACAACTAGGCAAAGTAATAATAAAGGGAGCAGAGTTGCAACTTGCTAAAGGCATGACCTGCCATTGTGCAATACGTACAATTGATCATCTAAGTGAAACCATGAGAGCGCATGGTGGGGGAGAACATTGGAGAACATACAGATGCATAGAACTAAATGTTCATGCCTAATAAAAATATTTTATCGCCTGTACTTAAGGATGAACTTATTGATGATTTTCGAAACAAGAAATATGCCGTCATTATAGATAAGTGGCAAAGACTTCATCCATCTGAGAAATTTTTTAAAGATTTTACATCCGAAAAGGCTTACGCTGTGTCTTCCACTTGTTCCAGTGAGGATGACAGTGAAGAATTCAATATATCGCTTTAGATGTGAAGCGAGTACAATGTTACACTTTATTTGGCATTTTATGGCATATGGTTTGGTAATGGTTTGGCATAAAATAAAGTAGTTTTTTTTAATTATCTGGCAACCCTGCACCGTTGTTTGTTTTGACACTTGTGTATTCGTCAGAAGGTAACGTTGACTTTATTTGACGTGTTATGAATAATCATCTAGACTATGTTTGTGCCTCACCATGTACTGGCCAAACAATCATACAGTGAGTGAAGAATATATTTTGACAACGCATCGTGTCATTCACGTAGGCCATTTGTCACCAATTGGCTTGACTGTCAGTGCACGTGTGAGAAGTCTCCAAGTGACTGGAGTAAAAGTGAATGAGTGAGTATATTTATATATACACTCAATTAAATACAGATTTGACGGACAACACCATTCACTTTTTTTTTCCCTTTTTTTCTCTCTCGCATTCGCCCCTAAAAGGGTGGTTGGGTTGGGGTGGTTACAAGCCAAAAATTAAAAAGAATTTAAATAAGACAGAAAGGCAAACCCTCTCTAATATAACAGGTATCAGAGAAGCAAGTTTTAACTTTTTTGTTTTCCAGCGAACGAACGGAGGAACTGTGGTTACATCTAGAGGCGATTCTGCACCATTCGGCGGGACACATCCGATTTAAGCTAACTTCCCATTTGTCACCTTTTACTTGCAGATACTTGTTGGGGACAGTTGTTTTATACCCACGGCTCTCAACCTGTCGGTTGCGATCCTTTTGTGTGTGGGTAAAACGACCGTTTAACAGGGGTCGAATAAGACCATCGGAAAACACATATTCATTGAAGTTATGAAAGAAAATAATTGTTAGGGGGTCGCCAGAACATGAGGGAACAGTATCAAAGGCTTGCGGCATTAGGACGGTTAACTCTTTGAACCCCAAGGAACGCAACATACGTTCATAGGTTCCTACCTAGAAGCCCAATGGACGCATAATGCGCTGATTTTATGACTCTCTTTACTACCCCTTGGGCCTGTGATGCTAAACCTACTGGGACCCAAAGAGTTAAGGGTCACTGTTCTGTACAGATACACACACGACACGTTACTATTTCCGAAGAAGTAGGTTTGTGTAGACACCTCTTTAAGGCGATTTTCAACAGTAACGTTCGCAAAGGGGCCGAAATCTAGAAGCTCGTGTCAATTGAGCACCCCTCTCTGAAACTATTTTTTTGTGTTCTTCAATTTGAATTCACCGACAACAACGTCATTTTGCCAGTTTCCGGGAAAACACAATACTCCAGTAGTGCTATGAGTTGGGGTTAGGGTTAGAGTTACCGTTAATTTGTGTCTCTGAGGCGGTCGGGGATGACATGGTCAGTTTTATTTTCGTGCTAGGGCACACAGGTGTTCTTTTGCTACTGTCCCAAAATTTTTTCAAACGATAACACTTCCAGAATATTAGACTTTCCCGGTAACTCCCGGTTTTGCCTTGGTTAAATTTAAACGAAGAACCCATTGGGGGGGGGGGGGGGAGAGAAAAAAAGAAGGGGTGGGGGGGGGCTACTCATGTTTTCACCTATAAACAAAGAGTAATTATACCATACTATTACAAGAAGGAGTGGACTTTTAAGAGGAAGGAAGGAAGGAAGGAAGGAAGGAAGGAAGGAAGGAAGGAAGGTAGGAATGAAGTAAGGAAGGAATGAAGAAGAAGAAGAAAATTAGGTTTGGGACAAATACGCATTTTGAGGGCATGGTGAATCACATTTATAAAAGAAAGTTTGACTGAAATACCTCATCTTCTCCCAAAATGTATTACGAAATAAAAGAAATATGTGAGCACATCTGGAGAGAGCATGGGTGGAGAAAAGTCACAGCAGATAGCTTTGACAACCAAGAATCAAACCAGAAATCTTTCAGCGAATTAGGGTACAAACTGGCAGCTAATCACGAGGATAAGACGAGAGTGCATTGAACTCTGATGGCATCTCGGCAACGACAACGAAACATTGGTTAACAGCTGATCAAATCTGGCAGGAATGAGAAGCGCGATGAAAGAAGCATCTAAATCAATATGAACTGTCCCTGAAAGGAAATGTAATTAAAAGGGAAATGAAAATCGAGGTCGTATACTCATATGAAAATATTACAATAAAAAAATAAATTATAATCTAATTATCTTAAATATCAGGAAAGTACACAAGAAATCAACTGTTATCACTCTGTCTCTCTCTCTCTCTCTCTCTCTCTCTCTCTCTCTCTCTCTCTCTCCCTCTCTCTCTCTCTCTGTGTGTCTCTCTCTCTTTGCCCTCTCACATCATAAATAAAATTTTCTCAAGCAAACACGCATCATCCTACATGACTGACTGTATATAAGTCATTATTATATTCACGTTCTGTGCAAATCCAAATATGCAGTACATTAGTTCAAGGTACACTTAATGTGTAAAATGGTTAAAACACCACTGAAAGGGTATATAAAAACGTACAAGGGATAAAGTAGATTTCTAAAAAGAAAAGGGCAAATTCATACGTTTCCATCTGTAAAGTATCTGGGTAAGGATTGTTGGGTTGCAGTTTTTATTTCCTACTCTCCTATGTCGATTCAGCCATAAAATGATACCAGGTAAAGTCCAGTGAAGTAAAGGCGGCTGGCGTGATATTCACCACTCCCCCACAAAATACCGATTGGTCTATAAACTATGGGACTAGCCCTATATGCTGAAGCGGATCCTTTACGGTTTCTCTTAACAGATAGCTTTCATAGTTAACTACATCCTGAGACGTTCCCGGTCTGCTTCAGTCAAAGGACAACTTTGTAGCCTCTGATCTGCCAAACGCTTGAGCATATGGTTGTCGGTACTGTACTAGTGGGTGATAATGCAGAAATGATGACAGTGTTTAGAAACCATACAGCGTTGCAGGAAAATGGATCGCAGAATTAGCTAACACAACACGCGTTAGTGGTTGATGGAGAGAGCAGATCTCGTTAACATTTTAGTAGTTGTGTACTGAAGTGCTAATTCAAAAACCGCAGCGTTCCAACCCAAGTCCCTCGTCTGTTTATCTATAACAATAACTGAAAAACATATATTTTCTCTTCAGTTAACATCCTCTATTTATTTCTGAAAACTCTGAAAAATTATACTTTTTCCTTAGTAGAAGCATTCCTAAATTTTGAAACCTGTGAAAATAGTCGTTAGTGGCGACTCCAAGATGTCTGCAGACGGGTCGGCACATAACTGCTCCGTAGATAAACACAGCCACAAGACGAATGATTAGATACATCAAAAATATAAAAAGCGGGAAAAGAAGATTAAGAAGCAACTACGAAATGTAAAATCTATTTAATCACACCTAGTTACCGGCATCATGAGGGCTAGGAGACTAAAGGCTAGGACATATAGATAGAATGGCAGATGACAGAGAGGCAGACAAGGTGAACACAAAAGAAGTTGCATAGCCGGTAACCATGAGAAAAACCGGTAATATTGTCAGGCAGACACATGCTTGGAAGCATCAAAAAAAAAAAAAAATTCCTACATTTGGAAATTGAGTAGGCCACAAGGTAGCTGACCTGTAAAAAGTGTTGAGGGCCACAAGGTAGCTGACCTGTAAAAAGTGTTGAGGGCCACAAGGTAGCTGACCTGTAAAAAGTGTTGAGGGCCACAAGGTAGCTGACCTGTAAAAAGTGTTGAGGGCCACAAGGTAGCTGACCTGTAAAAAGTGTTGAGGGCCACAAGGTAGCTGACCTGTAAAAAGTGTTGAGGGCCACAAGGTAGCTGACCTGTAAAAAGTGTTGAGGGCCACAAGGTAGCTGACCTGTAAAAAGTGTTGAGGGCCACAAGGTAGCTGACCTGTAAAAAGTGTTGAGGGCCACAAGGTAGCTGACCTGTAAAAAGTGTTGAGGGCCACAAGGTAGCTGACCTGTAAAAAGTGTTGAGGGCCACAAGGTAGCTGACCTGTAAAAAGTGTTGAGGGCCACAAGGTAGCTGACCTGTTAAAAAGTGGTTGAGGGCCACAAGGTAGCTGACCTGTAAAAAGTGTTGAGGGCCACAAGGTAGCTGACCTGGTAAAAAGTGTTGAGGGCCACAAGGTAGCTGACCTGTAAAAAGTGTTGAGGGCCACAAGGTAGCTGACCTGTAAAAAAAGTGTTGAGGGCCACAAGGTAGCTGACCTGTAAAAAGTGTTGAGGGCCACAAGGTAGCTGACCTGTAAAAAGTGTTGAGGGCCACAAGGTAGCTGACCTGTAAAAAGTGTTGAGGGCCACAAGGTAGCTGACCTGTAAAAAGTGTTGAGGGCCACAAGGTAGCTGACCTGTAAAAAGTGTTGAGGGCCACAAGGTAGCTGACCTGTAAAAGTGTTGAGGGCCACAAGGTAGCTGACCTGTAAAAAGTGTTGAGGGCCACAAGGTAGCTGACCTGTAAAAAGTGTTGAGGGCCACAAGGTAGCTGACCTGTAAAAAGTGTTGAGGTAACTAGAACCAATCACCTGGGATGAAATCTGCATGGAAAAAAAAAAAAAAAACCTTCTTATGCAAATGCATGCCAAAGTCATCAAAACCTTGATTATTGAGATGAATAACCTGGTAGGGGGAATTTGTTGGTATAGGAGAGAAATACCTGATTATGTCGCGACCAAGTTTTTAGATTACAACTGTCTAACAGCATACCTTTGATTTATAACCATAACAACGATAAAAGAGGAATGCTGAATACATGATGCAAGCACCATATTTTCACAAATTGTGCTTGATGGGTGGTATGGTCTGACTCATACTAGCTCCCCTTTATCCATTATGACATTTTCTGTTACCCTTATTTACCCTGTGACAGACTTGTAAGCCAGATACATTTCAAAATATGCCTGTGCGAGGATTCAACCTGCTGCTACTTGGTTGTCAGGCAGGCACGTTAGCCACTGTGCTGTATGATTTATGACAAAGCATTAGTATAACTGTTATGTTGGTGATGTCGTAACTTTAAAAGTGTGTGTAATAAGCAGAATTTAGCTTGTGGTTGAATCACTGATAGAGCAGAGGACTGTACAAAGAAAAGTACATAAAAAATAATGACTTAAAAAAACCAAAAACAAAAAAAACAAAAAAAACCCCACTAAAGTGTCACCAAGTGGAAAGAGACGGCGAATCAAAGAGACAAATGGAGGCCGGTGGTATCTGCAGGAATGAACCTCAAGGGCTAAGAAAGCTGAAAAAGACGATTCTTTGCTATTGTTTATTACAACCTTAGACATGAAAAAAGGCCTCAGATGTTTGTTTCAGTAATGTTTTTAACATCAGCATTTTTAGGGCACACACAATATAACCTTTTTGTTGAATAAACCCAAACTGGTTTTTGTCGAAACATCATGTTATAAGCATATATAATATTTTCGTCTGTTTGGAGACATACCTGTACTTTATCTGGGTTCGTCATTAAAATAATGGCTTTTGGTACGTTGCTTGGCCAACTCATTTGGTGTCAACAAACCGTTAATTAGTCGCATTTCAATGCATACATGTTAGGAGGCGGTGGGTGTTTTCTTTTACTATACAAAATGGGACCCAAGAACGCAAGGGAAATGGAAGGCATTTTAACAAACTGTGTGTGAACAACTTTAGAGGATCGATGACGTTTGGGAATGTCCAACGTGGAACGACATCTATCGTAATAACATACCAAAACACCATATCCTTAACAACTAGGACACACTGTTTGAAACCAGCTTAGCTAACACCCAAACTGAACAATGGAACCATCTCCTGAAGTGAGAGTTGCGTTGTTACATATGCAGCACGGAGAAAAAAAAATGTGAACATTATATTTTTAATTTTAATTATGTAAGTGTTCTTGACTTGATGCCAC
>CAJHNH020000766.1:47500-129168 GCA_905116865.2 Candidula unifasciata
AGAGAAGAGAATAGAGAGAGAGAGGAGAGAGAGTGTGTGTGCAATAGAAGAGAAAGAGAGAGGAGAGAGAGTGTGTGTGCGATAGAAGAGAAAGAGAGAGAGAGAGGAGAGAGTGTGTGTGTGTGTGTGAGAAGAGAAAGAGAGAGAGAGAGAGAGACGAGAGAGAGGAGAGAGAGAGTAGTCTGTAGAAAATGAGTCAAGTGGGATTAAACCAAACATGGAGAAAAAGCTATAAAGAAATTTGACGACAGAAGTATCTTAACCGAGAATAATGTTGAGAAATTTAAACTAATACTGAACTCAAAATGTTCACTTCTAATGTCAAATAAGTAATGCTGTGAGGAGCCTAAACACACAGAACAACAATTACTAATAAGCTACAAACATTCATTAATTGGTGCCTCCACAGAACAGAGTTTAGAGGGAATTAAATGATATGATAGAATCACAAATGTTGAACCTTGAGAGAGAACTAAACAAGTTCAAGTGGACCAAGAGGTAAAGAAAAGACGCAAGCGTCGGATAGGACACACGGTGAGAAAACATGAGAACAATATAACTAGAATGGCGTCGCATTGGAACCCACAGGAGTATATAAATAAAGGCAGAAAGCACAAACCGATAAGGCAGCTGATGAAGTTAGAAAGATGGGGACGACATGGGGTGAGCTGCATGCAATAGCGAAGGACAGAACGACCGGCGTGAGTTGGTTGACAGCCTATTCTTCTTTTGGTGGAGGGGGAAGAGAGGCGGAAAAAAAAGAAGGATTGACAATATATGTGCAATACTGCCGATTGTTTGTAGTTACCGAAATGTAGTCTCGGCAAACATCAGCTACACTGAGACTCACTTGCATTTAGCATGGGACAGGAAAGCTTTGCTAACGCCCTGGATGTGAACGATATTTTTCTTCAAAGGGGACAACTACCCGATGATGATCATATTTTGAGAACCACTAAACACAAAACTTATCTGAGATAAATAGTATTAAAAAAATAAAACAGACAGTGAAATCATCGCACAACACTCTGAATATTAAATCCAGGGGCACAGACGCTGAAAGACTGAGGCCAAGAAAGGCAGTCTCTTGTCACATCAAAGAAAACATCAAAGAGTTGATGAAAAATTCGTTGGAAACAAGAAATGAGCAGGAAAAAGAACAAAGCATATATCTCCCTGTGTGCTCAATCATTTCGAGCAGAGGCTAATCAGATACATAAAGGGCAGAATATAATAACCATCGTTGTTAATTAAAGAAAAGAGCATGTTGATGACGTTTGGATAACTTGGAGGTAATAAAAACATCCTCCAGCTAGGACAGTGAAGATGAGCTGTGGGAATATTTCATCGAAGAAAACATGACGCTGATGATGCATGAACAACATTTGTGAATTGGTAAATAACGTAAATCCGCCTTCAAGCGGAATGAACATATAGGGCTAGAACTAAATTTTACAGACCAATCAAAACTCCTTAGTTGATGTGGTCACCAACATGTCAATCGCCATAACTATCAACGACTTTACCTGAAACTCCTTCATGACTGGGTCGACTTGGGGGCCAACGTCATAAAAAAAAAGTCTGCCTCCGCCAGGAACCGAACTAACGACCTTCTGATTCTCAAGCAAGCATCTAGACGCTACACCGCGACACTCCTTATGGATGATGTCGTGAGATGAGCAGCCACCCTACACAATGGACCAGTCGGGACTCTGAAATCCCTCGCGCTCAGTCGAATTTCAAACCTAGACCCGTTCGGAAAGGTATATAGTCCAGTATTTTGATCTATACCTTTATCTGGTAAAATATTAATTTCTAGACCCTCTAGTTGCTTTGATAAATCTTCATTTTCAAACTTGCAACTGTAGGTTGGCTAATTCTGGTATTTTATTTAGAAATTCCTGTAAACCGATTTACTCCTTAGGCAGGAATACAAGGGACTTCTTTCCTAGAGACTCTAGTTTGATTTTGAAAAAACATTCTTTAGCCTGATCTCAAAGTGTCAAGACGTGTACACAGTCTATGTAGAAATTGGCGCATTCAAAGTTCCATTTCTATCTTGGAAGATTTCCTAAGCTTGGGTAAGTTGATTATAGTTTACGAGTACCATAAATGATGTCTTTTTAAAGTTGGCCACTGCTGCAGAGAGGGCAGAGTCAGCTGTGTGATCTCACTTAGTTCGACCGTTCTCGATGTCCAGAGATCAGGATCCGAACCTTAGACCTTCCCCTGTACAGGCAAATTAGTTGGTGCTCTACATAACCCACACCATTTGTAAAGATATTGAACCCTACCAGTACTTATTCTCTGACCAGTCAAACGAAGTTTTGTGTCGCATAACTGAAACAGGGAATTTAGGTTATCTTTAACCGGCAGTCAGGGCTAGGCGCTCTGAGTCAAAGGTGTGTTTGACACAGATTCAGTGGGTGTGTAGTGAACGGCCTGTGAAGACGGAATATATATAGGTACTAACTGTAAACATTGTATGTCTGCGAATGCAGATGTGAGGCTGGAGAGAGGATGATCTATGTGTGGTAGTGTCTATCTATCTCCACTATATACCTTGTTTTCTATCTGTTGCACTATGTTACAGACAGATAAATGAAAGGAGACATTGTCTCCTGTTCTTGAGAGTTACACTCTGAGGAATGGAGAAGGATAGCAGAGTGGGTTGAGCTGATGTGTGATTAAGGGTGATTACTAATTCTGAGTTCTTTCCTGACAGGATGATACCTCTCTAGAGATCAGGCAGACGAATCACAGTCCAGCCAACAACCACCAACCCATACCCTTCTGTGCACCAAGCATAACCAAAAGTCCTGCCCATTGTGCCACTACCTCAAAATGGCAAGAGCTTGCTTGTGAGTTCCAGGACGAGTGGACAATCGCAGACATCTGTGTCATCAATCCAGAGAACCAGTCTTCAAGAGCTTCGTTGGGCTCTGATGCAGTTTTTGTGTCCTGACCTGTGAGAGAGACTTGTTGGGTTCCTATGCAGTTTTTGTGTCCTCGATGGTGAGGTAATCAACTTGTACCAGATCAACTCGAGGCATAGGTACCCTGAGTCAACTACAGTCGAATTACCATGGACTGAGGGGAGCATTGACCTACAAACTAGGCTAAGTGATCACTTATTCATTATCATGCTCTCTTCCCACAGCACCTTGAGATTCCTAGGATGAACTCATGTACTCTCCTGAACCAAGATCTGGCTGCATCAATATCTGGGTGGTGTCATTGATTCCTGAGCTCCATTCAATGAACTCTTGTTGATCTATTCACTATTATATGTATATATTGTACCGATTACATGCACAACATTTTCATGGCTGACTTGGGTGTCCCTATTTCACCATTCTAACTGTCTAGCTCCGATGATTGTGTGAGCAATAAGTGTTATATGTGTTAACATGGTTATGATATTAGACTATCATAACCTGGGGGCTATCTTTTTTATAGTAGTGGGGGTGTCCAGCCAAGTGTGCCTAGGAATATTATATATTTTGTAGTGCCAAAACTTGAGTTGCCCTACTCCTGAAATAAGTTGAGCGTATATTGGCCACGGGGCATCCCTTAGACCAATACGAGCCAACGACTCAACATAATTATTTCAGAGTGCTGTTAGTTCTTAAGGAGAAATCCTTAAATCAGGCACGCGATAGGAGCGATATGTGACAGGTGAACTGCGTGGATAAAACATTTAATGGAAATGTACATAAAGGACAGTAAAGTGTACCTAAGGCTAAATAAAGGACAGTAAGGTGTGACTGGGGCTAAATAAAGGACAGTAAGGTGTAACTGAGGCTAAATAAAGGACAGTAAGGTGTAAATGAGGCTAAATAAAGGACAGTACGGTGTAACTGAGGCTAAATAAAGGACAGTAAGGTGTAACTGAGGCTAAATAAAGGACAGTAAGGTGTAACTGAGGCTAAATAAAGGACAGTAAGGTGTAACTGAGGCTAAATAAAGGACAGTAAGGTGTAACTGAGGCTAAATAAAGGACAGTAAGGTGTAAATGAGGCTAAATAAAGGACAGTACGGTGTAACTGAGGCTAAATAAAGGACATTACGGTGTAATTTAGGGTATCTAGAAATGTAAATAGATTAGTTTGTAGCTTGGTCAGCATCACGTTATCTGCATTTACTTTAGAGACAACATTTTTAGCAACTCTTTTTTGGTAAAGTTAATTGTTAAACAGTGGATTCGAATTCATAACCCTAGGATTGCCAATATACATAAACTACCCACGGAGCCAAAAAGCTCGATGCATCTGCCTCAATAGAGGACGGACACACACCTCGATACATATGCTGGGAGTAAAGGACGGACACACACCTCGATACATCTGCTGGGAGTAGAGGACGGACACACACATCGATACATCTGCTGGGAGTAAAGGACGGACACACACCTCGATACATCTGTTGGAAGTAAAGGACAGACACACATCCATCTGCGATAAAGGACAGACACACACCTCGATACATCTGTTGGGAGTAGAGGACGGACACTGGGAGCTAGAGGACGGACACATACCTCGATACATCTGCTGGGATAGAGGACGACCTAGATCTGTGCTGGAGTAAAGGACGGACACACACCTCGATACATCTGTTGGGAGTAAAGGACGGACACACACCTCGATACATCTGCTGGGAGTAGAGGACGGACACACACCTCGATACATCTGCTGGGAGTAGAGGACGGACGTACACCTCGATACATCTGGTGGGAGTAGAGGACAGAGACACACCTCGATACATCTGATAGGAGTAAAGGACAGACACACAACTTTATGCATCTAACGCAGTTTTAGGAACAGTTTACGCAGGGACAAGCGGACGCCTCTGTGGTCCTTTTTGCTGTTAACACGAAGCACAATCTGACCTTCGCCAAGGTGGATACTAGACACTTATGAAACTCTGGCTAGGAAAGTACAAATGGCTGGAGAACTGGCTTGTAAATAGAAATCTGCGAGCGCCTTGTGACGAGAGCTAGCACTGTGCACCTATCATTTCTTTTGACGTGGAAACAAAGATATTTAATTTTAATTATTTACAAAGGCCACCCACTTCAACGTATTGAATATACACAGAGACAAATATGACACTTTTTCTTTTTGTTTTTAAATTTCTTCAACATAGCTACCCATTCTGCCTACATGGTTGTTTGCCTCGTTACACGCACAAGAAGAAGATGAAAAAAATAAACTTGTTCCCTCGACATTACCTCTTTGAGAACCGCTCAAACTGAATTTAATTACTTTCTCGTCACGGAATGACATAGAAAAATGCACTTCTGACATGTAAAGTAATCCCACATTTTTTATTTCCCTTTTAAAGCAAACACATCTTAATTGAAACTTAGCCCACATTGAAATCAAACAGTGGCTTGCTTCCCATGGAGTTTGGAGTTTTTATTTTTAATGGAGACATTGACACGCGGGAGAGAATCTAAGCAATCAAAAGTCTGGCTAAATAAACTTCCAACTCCGATTAAACTCTGTTGAGTTCCATCTTTAAATGCCGGAGACGTCTGTGGTAAAAATATCCACGTCTGCATGTTGGAAACACTCAGATCAAAAGCATATCATGGATTTTCGGCCTAGGAGATTCTGGTGTGAAGGGTAATAAGAAGGTTGATAGATTGGCTGCTGTGGAGTTTGTGAGCGGTGAGCCACTTCAAGTAAGTGGTCGTCATGAAAAATATATGTGATAAAGTAGATGGTGCAACAGAACAGAGTATCCAAACTTCGTAAACGTGTTTCAGCTGAGGAACGGGAGGATTTTAGACATGCCGAGGAAAAGACAGTTGGACTTTCAAAGAGACTGCATCAGTATGGGACATTTTGTTGGCAATGAGGACGGTGACAGAGTACACCTGTATACGTCTCTAGTGCAGCGATGCCAATTCTTGATACAATTATTCATTCCTTTGTGATAAACATATCTTTTGTAAACTTATTGAATCTCCACATACTGATCTTTCGACAACTTCAGTGGGATAAGCTTAGGGAAATAATTATAGCAGTGTTAAAGAAAGTTTGCAGATCAACCGTGCGAGCATCACTTAACTTCAGCAGACACTTTCTTACCCTTCTAAAAAAAATCTGAGAAATGTAGGACAGACATATAATTTTTTTTTTAAAGTAACTCTACATTTTTTTTCCCTTTCAAAGCAAATACATCTTAATTGAAATTTAGACAATATTCACAACAAACAGTCTGGGCACACTGTAAACAAAGGAAGATGCATTTCGAATTATTTCCACTTTCGCCATCCGTAGATTATAGAGATTTATGGAATCGACCGCTATAAACTCATTTAGTCCAGAATTATGCAGTCAAAAGGACATGCTCTTGAGCTTGCATTTACACTGGAGAAACCGTTTTTAAATGTAGTCAATTTGTGTCTCAGTTCGAAAGATTTTTTTTGGTGTTGCTTATTAAAACAATTGTGTAATATGCACTTGTAAAGATACAGCATAATATGCCAGGCAATAAATTGTGCAATCTTTTGTTTGTGTCTTCTTTGTTCAAAGACAGACAATTGTTTTATGGCTGACAAATAGGAGCATCTGTGGCTGATGACTACAGTAGAGAGAACTGGAGATCCATTTCAGCTAACCTGCACTGTAGAGACGATACCTGATTCATTTAAGGACTTCCCAGTAACACACTTTGGTGCAAAATGAATGTACACTTCTTCTCCTTCTTCTTTTCCTCCACTTCCTCCTCCTCCTCCTTCTTCTCCTTTTTCTCCTTCTTCTCCTTCTTCTTCTTCTTCTCCTTCTTCTCCTTCTTTTCCTTCTTCTCCTTCTTTTCCTTCCTCTTCTTTCTCTTCTTCTTCTTCTTCTTCTTTTTCTTCTTCTTCTTCTTCTTCTTCTTCTTCTTCTTCTTCTTCTTCTTCTTCTTCTTCTTCTTCTTCTTCTTCTTCTTCTTCTTCTTCTTCTTCTTCTTCTTCTTCTTCTTCTTCTTCTTCTTCTTCTTCTTCTTTTTCTTCAGCGTTAGCTTCTTTAATCGACACATGGTTCAAGTTTTACAGCTTGTCTGCGACTTTTGGCACTTTTAACTAAACACAAATGATTTCAGCTAACCCTTACGTTGTCTTTGACGATATGCTTGCTAAGTGGCATTGGCTGCCCCCCCCCCCCCTCTTTCCCCCGCTCCATTTTAAAATGGGCGCAGAGAACCAACAGTGGTAGCAAGAGTTGAAAGAACTGCATGGGACCGAAAGAATTAGGAAAATTAACCAAAGGTTTCGAACATGTAAAGACTTGCCAAACACTTGTTTTCAGCGGCCTGCCACCGACCGCCTTGCATTTTAATTGGCACGGGACAGAAGATATAATTGATCACCTTTAGAATCGAAACATTGATGTCATTGTGAGAAAAAAAAAAAACAGGTTTTTTTTTTTCTTTTTCAGAATCCCAGTTGTCCAACATCCACTAAATGGGAATTACTGTACGACCATTGGGGCCGCGGATCACTAAATGGGAATTACAGTGCGACCATTGGGGCCGCGGATCATTAAATAGGAATTACCGTACGACCTTTGGGGCACCGGATCACTAAAAGAGAATTACTGTACGACCATTGGGGCCGCGGATCACTAAATGGGAAATACTGTACGATCTTTGGGGGGGGGGGGGGGGGGGGGGATCACTAAATGGGAATTACAGTGCGACCATTGGGGGCCACGGATCACTAAATGGGAATTACTGTACGACCTTTGGGGCAACGGATCACTAAATGGGAATTACTGAACGACCATTGACGCCACGGATCACTAAATGGGAATTACAGTGCGACCATTGGGGCCGCGGATCACTAAATAGGAATTATAACACGATGCTCGGGTCCGTGAAACACTAAAGGGGAAATACTGTACACTGTACAGCTCTTGGGGTCCACAGACTACTGCGGCTGGAGTTCGTGGACCACGAAATGGAAAATAGTATACGACCTATGAGGCCCACGCACCACCAAATAAGAAATACTGTACTACCCTTGAGGCCCACGGACTACTAAATGGGAAATACTTTACGGCTCCTGAGGTCCGTGGACCACCAGATGAGAATAGCTGAAGCAGACGATAATAAGCAGGTAGATTCAGTCCAAAGATAATGGGAGAGAATCTTAAAGTCGGTGGATCATAGGGAAACCGGAGTGATCTACCGGCCCCTGTGTTTCATAGTTTACTTGCGTATCTTTGTTGACATTACCTCACCCTGAACCGCGCATTCCTATACCATGAGTTGGGCTAGCGGTAAATGTTAGACTAGTCTCTATATACACTTTCCTGCAGTTTTGAGATGGGCGAGCTCTTTCTCACAATATGTTGACATGTATGCCTTCAGTACAGAGAATTTCCACACTTGTCCTCACCTCACAATATGTTGACATGTATGCCTTCAGTACAGAGAATTTCCACACTTGTCCTTAAACTCACAATATATTGACACGTATGCCTTCAGTACAGAGAACTTTCACACTTGTCCCCAACTCACAATATTTTCATAATTACCGTATTTTCCCAGTATAAGACACTTATTTTCCAAAAAAAAATGTGTTCTCTAAAACCAGAATGCGTCTTATAAAATGGTAGTATATAGATGTTTACCAAAAGGTTGTTTAGAATTATCACTGTACAGGCCTCATTTGTGAATGCATGTTCGGGGGTGATACAATTTATATATATATATATATATATATATATATATATATATATATATATATATATTAGACTTCTTTTCCGTTGTAATAGATTTTGTCCAGGAACAGACAGGAGAATATACAGATTTAAATGCAGGAGCTAAGCACGTCAAGCAGGTGTACACATAAATATGACATTTTAGGGCAACTTGGAGAAAGAAGAAAGTCTCCGTCAAGCAGGTGTACACATAAATATGACATTTTAGGGCAACTTGGAGAAAGAAGAAAGTCTCCGTCAAGCAGGTGTACACATAAATATGACATTTTAGGGCAACTTGGAGATAGAAGAAAGTCTCCGTCAAGCAGGTGTACACATAAATATGACATTTTAGGACAACTTGGAGATAGAAGAAAGTCTCCGTTAAGCAGGTGTACACATAAATATGACATTTTAGGGCAACTTGGAGATAGAAGAAAGTCTAATATCTAATATTATGTAACGAATGATAATATATTAAAGCTACACATCTGACAGCATAAAACAATGAATAAAATAAATATGAAAAGTTTAAATTAATATGTCTATAAACGATACTGTATATATTTATATGAAGACACGGGGACGTTGTGTTGTCAGTGTCAAGATTAGACATCAACTACAAAGTTAAAATTTAAAAATAGAAACAACAGGAAAAAAATATCTACGCCAAATCCTAAATGTAACTAGAAAATACGGGATCAGAAATGACGATATCAGAAAAGAAACTGCTTTGGAACCAGTATTATACCACATGATAGAGCGCCCACGACAACCCCGTAACTTAGAAACAGAGCCTGAGGTCGACCACGCAAGCGATGGACAGATAGAGTAGCCAACGTCGTGAATACCAGCATCTACTTAGCACATACAAAGGGTCGCACGCGATGCCTTTCCAAAACCTGAAATTAAAAAGCAGAAGAGGGCTAGAGAATAAGAAGACACTGGTATATGAGGACAGACACTAAAAAATCGGAAATTAGGACAATTAAGAAAGGTATTATATTGCATGTCAATCGAAAGCCTGCAGCTCATAGGTAAGACATAACAGAACAGAAAATAAGCGATACAACCTGTATCAGATAAAAACTAAGGTAAAAAAAAATACGTAAAAAAAAAAGAAAGGAAAACATTAAAAAACAATTCGAAGAGAACACACAAGACAAAGAAAACCAAGTGTCGCAGCGAAGTTCTATTTGCTGAAAGTGGCAAACAGTTCAATTAAGTCAAAGCTGCCACAGACAGGCAGATGGTGAAGAGGTATATAGAGGAACTGAGTGTCAAGCTCAATCATTAGAACTCCTACTGAGCTAGACAGTTATTCATTCAACTAATGTAGCACGGTTATATATATGGCCCTGAATCGTGGACAAGTATTGCGCCACAACAAAACAGTCTGTTGACGACTCAGTGATGTGGTTTTGTAGAGGAATGTTTTTTTTTTTTTTTCGAAGAGTTTGAAACAAGCTAACGATAAAAAAGCAACTTATTAGGATCATCGTGAGTATATATTCTTTTTTTTTTTTTTTTTATGAGGACCACATTAAAAAAAAAAAATATTAATAAAACTAGAGAACTACTTGAAACACTAGTGATAATTGAGCGAGATTATGGAAATAAAGATAGATGAAGTCATCTAGAAAAGGTATGACTACCTTAGTGTTAATGCAAGGAAAGTCGTCAGCCCACAAACCGAAACTTTCCTGTTGCAGATCGCAAGATGTTATGTTACGTTTCAAAACCCATGCACTCACACTTTAAAAAAGATCTCCAAAACTTCTGTACAGATCAACACGAATGTTTGCATTTAGCCTTAGATTTATAATGTCCTTGTGATTCTATAATTTACATTTGCACAGATGCTGTTGTTTCCTCCAAGCGGTGAATTTCTTTCATCTTTGTTTGACTTATAATTTATCTATTCCCGGAATATATATATATATATAAATAATGAGAAATGTCAGAAATGACCAGACTTGTGAAAGTTATGATCCGCTCATAATTGGTGGCAAACCTATTCCGAAACTTTGGCAAACATATTCCAGAACTTCGCTACACAGATGACACAGTCCTCCTTTTGAACAGCGTAAGGAGAATGGAAAATTGTTTACTGTATGTACAAACAGCACAGTGAAGATCAAAATATGTTCGTGTATTTAATGAAAACGAAAATAATGTCCACAGATAAAACTGGCTGTCACCCAAAAATAACAATAAATGGTGAAATCATTGAAAATGTCACAAACTTTGAGTATCTAGGCTCTATAAAACATAGCAATTAAAACTGACAGAAATTAAACGTAGGATGACCGTAGCAATGCAAAGATTAAACAGCCTAAAAAGTCTATTGTTAAGCAAGGAGATCAAAATTAGAATTTTGAGAGCATGTATCTTCCCTGTAGCAACAAACGGATGTGAGTCGTGAACTATCTCCTATTCCTTCAGAAAGAGAATAGGGGTTTTTGAGCTGAAAGATTCTCAGCATATATTGGAAAAAGTAGAGGAAAAATATTGACATCTTGAAAGATCTGAACATCAAGGAAGATTTCCTGTCTCGAAAGCTGAAATATTTTGGTCATATCAAGCGCCACGACGGATTGGAAAAAAACTATAGCAGAAGGTATGGTACCAGGAAGGAGGGGCAGGGGCCGACCAAAACGATGAGAGGGACGTTCTGTTTATCTACATGATGATATAAACCTCTTTTCCATGTGTTTTTTGGGAGGATTTTCTTTATTCCTATGCCCCTGTGGGTTCCAATGCAGACATTCTAGTAATGCTAGTCTCCGGGTTTTTTTCAATGTGTTTTCTATCCAACGCCAGCGTCTTTTTCTAACCTCTTGGTCCACTGGAGCGTGCTTAGTTCTCTCCCAAAGCCCTAAATTAGTTATGCTATCATACCGTTTAATTCCCTCTATTCTGCGCAATAATTTCGCGACACAGCAGTTCAGCTGCAGTCTACCAGCAAACCAGAGGTTAACATAACACTCTATAAGATATACGGAGACAAACATAGATTGTAATATCGAAATGCTTTACAACACAATAGATGTCAGGAATACTTTTTATTTATATTACAAATATATACTATTTAAACAGATTATTGTCTCTATTATAATAAGTAACAATAATGAAACAAATCGAATAACATCAATGTAATAACAGAGGTTCGCGAAGCACATCTTCACACAACAGCCAACACACTAATGTGTTCTGACACACTCCGGTCTCTTTCAAACTTTTAATTAACTGAAAACATATTTACAAGTTATAGAACGCATGGTATACGACTTGCCTCTAGTCTGTGTCAAAGAACAAGACAAAAATACTTACAAACCAAAGTAACCGAACAGTAATCGAAATTACTAAAAAATAACCGGAACAAATTAAACAGGTTTGGGAACAGAAAATACGCTAATGGGTCGTCAAAAGAACTTTAAAGAGCTAGTTGCATATCCTTTACAGCATGTTGCAAAACCAACCCATGCAATTTTTTGGCTGTTTCGTTTTTTCGAGGTTAATGTTTAAGTTTTCCGCCAGTGAGGCAGATTGCATATGATGCTAGCCTTATACTTTATTATCAGTCTGGGGAGACTGATACAGCGGGGAGTGACGAGGGGTTCTGGCAGATGCTCGAGGCTAAGAGGAAAGGCAAAACAGACGTTTAATCAGAATGCTACTGGCGCCATTAGTATCAGAACTCTTCACTGGCTGCTGCAGATGGGGACAAGGCGCTTATGGGAATGCCCGACTGCTGTGATGTCGGCTCTTGAATCAACTTAGCTCAACTTAATGGGCGACGTAGTCAACATGACGCTAGTTGCCTTTCCTTCCCAGGGCTTTATCTAGCACTAATTTGTGGCTGTGTCGACATGGAAGCTGAGCTGATTTTTAAAAGAAAACAAAAGTCAACTACATGGGGATTCGAACCCAAGATCTTCTGGCAGAAGGAGATCTCCTAGCCGCTTCACCACAGAGACTCATAAATAATATTTAACAATAATCAAAATGATAGAGAAACATCACGAAAAAAGCAAAAATATTTGGCAAAGAAAATGTACCGAAGGGGTCTGTCACGAGACGATCTCAGTGATTCCAGAAGTTAGTACTTGTAATAAGTTCTTCTGGTTCTAAAGAGACAGAATTATATTTACTCTGCGCTTTATCCTAATATTGCTTTAAACCGCACGGATTTAAATTGTTTCCAGTCCTTAGTCCAGACAAAGCGACTCAGTCTTGGGTAATGTTACACAATTACACCGGGGCTAGAGAATTCCCTTTCACATGCCCATGTCATAAATGTTATCTCCTGACCAGACTGCTTTGAACAGACTTTTGATGAGACTAGGGGTGTAGGTTTGATTCTCACGCCAGTGTCATAATGTTATCTCCTAACACAGCCTGAGTGGGGCCCTTTTGAACAGGGGAATTGAGCGGACTGTAGACATTGAGGCGAGGAGAAGTTTAAAGTTTAACACGTCAGTGTAATTCGGGGTAAACTAGATTGGGGCACTTAAGAATGTTTGCTCTAGGGATGTCAGTCCATAATTGACTGACAGGCCACTTGTTAGCTAATGTGATTTGATAGGTACTTCGGAGGAGGAGCTTAAGCCATCATCTTGAGGGTTGGGTAAAAACTAAGGAAAGGGAGGAGTTTAATTTGGACAATAGATTAATACTTATACTGCGAGCCTGTGGAATTCCCGTCATTAATCGCAGCCTGCCGGCAAACAAACAGGTCGACGTAAAGGTATATTTTACTGTCGTACTCTGGTTTGGCGATAAATGGGAAGTTCCCAGGTGAGAGAAAATATTAATTTTAATCTTGTATACTTAGGTTAGGGAGTTAAGCTTAGTCTATACTACCTTTTCCTAATTTGTCTGCACATTCTGCTTGAAATAGTTCTGTGAGTATTCAGTATCTCAAGTTAGGGAACTGCTAAACTATTCCTATTTCCTGTATGTTTGTGTCACATGTTTTTCATTGTATGTTTTCATGTGTATAAAATAAGATGTGAACAATGACATTTGCTATAATGAAATGTAATTATATTGTTTCCATGATCAGCCAAAATATAAGTTTGGACTGTGGGAAATGATGCCCAAATATGTGCAGGGATGTTGCTACGTTTTGTGTGCCCACCATGTGCTCACTTAATGTGTTCACCTGAACAGGGGATTTATAACCTCAGGGGAAGAATGATGGGTGTATAGAATTCACTGTCACTGAAAGATAATATTCAGGACAGCGTGCACATATAAATTGTTTGCGGGTTCAGCACATAACCTGCGCCACATGTTTATGTCAAATCTATGTCAGCCAACTCGAAGTCTGAGTGAAGACGGACAACAGACTTAGAAAGTCAACTATCATGACATAGCATTTGAGGGAAGGCAGGATATGTGACGCCCATGTAAGACAAAAGACCTTCAGACTAGACTGGAGAGGATGTGGAATATGAGGAGGAGTGATGGGCTATATCTTATTATTATATGTTGTATTAATTGATACATGTATTCTTAGTGTAAGTCAAGATACTACACGTATGTGTTTTGTTTCCATGATTACAGCGCCCATGTGACGATCAGTCCATGAAGTAGCCTACAATGTGTTAGACTCGGCCAGCTGGGAACGAGGTGGAGAACGAGGTGGAGAACCAGATGGAGAACGAGGTGGGGATGAAGTGGAGAATAAGCTGAAACAGGCAGACAACAGGCAAGGAAGAGTTGGACAAGCTTGACAGTTCCTCACGGCTGTCAGAGGCTTATAAGTTGAGTTAACCCCTTTATGTTAACCTATTATCATCATTATCATACCACTCTAAACCCCGAGCTGTTTGTCTCGCTGACGCTTAAAACCTCTTTACGTTAACCAGTCACTGTTTGTGTAAATCAACAAACTGGGAATTTCATTGTAGTAAATAAAGCTGTATGTCAAGTTTTAAACTACATAGTTTGTTAAATTCCAAATGTCTGTTCTTACATGTTTAAGTAAACTGTTAAGATAGAATACCATTTGGTGGGGGCTCAAATAATATAATAATTCTTTAATTATTCATAATAAAACCGGGAGAAGGTAGATGACGGAGGAATCACTTGCCCTGTCTAATTATTCATTAAGTATGATAGACATCTAAAATTCCCTGCCTTCTCTTGTGGGTACCAAGTGCAGCTAATGTTAAAGTACTTAACGAGCCAATATGGCTGTTTTCTTGGATATCCAGGACTGTGTCTGAGAGCAACATAGCTCAGATTATAGTTCCGTTAATCTGGTGGAGGGAATGTGTTGAGAGGAACATTCCTACTCAACAACATAAACATTTAAACCACGCGTCACGTCACAGGGTCCGAGTTGAGGCATAGAGAAAGGTTTATTTTGTGAAAAAGCATGAGAAAGTACATTCTTTTCACAAACATAATCATATGAAAGGCAATTTGCCAAGCGATGTCTATTTCATTTCAAAGACACGAGCATAGCTGTCTATTTCATATTTCATACATAAGACATGCTGTCAATTTGAAGTCTAAAATTTCTGCAAGGCTGTCTATTTTATGTCATCGACGTCGACTGAATGTCATAAACGTCAGAGAAATTGCCTATAGTATGTCGCACTCTTCTGAAACGTCGTCTTCAATTTTTACTTCGCTAACACAAACCAGTCATGACTTCTTGATTTCAGACATCTTGGCTTTATTTTGTTGAAAACGTCTGATTTCACTATTTACCCAACATACAACGAAAACCGAAAACTGCTGCACCAGTACGCATCTAATGTAACAAGCCGATGCATCAGATGTAAGCAATGCCAACACATATAGGATCACATTCTTGACTAAAGCTATGACAGACTGAGTCAATAAACAAAGGCGGTGTACATGTAGGTTCACTTTTTTCCCCCCTTCAACATAGTTGAGTAATTTGTTCAATGTTGCCTTTTTGTTCTGCGAGCCAAAGTAGCTTGGCGGCTTCAACTTTTTTTTCAGTCAATGCTCTTCATTATTACAGGCAATCCCCCCCCCCCCCCCCCCCCCCCCCCAATCAACCGCCACCTCTTGTTTAAAATGTTACTAAACATAGAAGGAGATAAATACAAATCCAAGACCCCATTAACAAGATTTTGAAGAACATCGTTTAGATCGTCGTCGTCTCCTTGTCCTCCTCCTCCTGCTCCTCCACCTTCTTCTTCTTCTTCTTCTTCTTCTTCTTACTGTCCTCCTCTTCTCCTTCTTTCTTATTTCTTCGCCCATAAAATAGCAGCCGGCACGTTATGTTACGGTTGTCACCTAGTCTGCGACATCTGAATCTTTCAGACCAGCACGTTAGGCTTCAGCAAATCTATACTTCATCGCAATTTACTTCATGACTGCAGCAGGACAGTTATCCCACTCTCCCACCCCGACAGGATCCCCGAGCTCCCATGAGAAAGTAATAATTCAATTTTAACTCTATGACAGTCATGACAGGAACTACAAGTAAATATTACATTTCTATCAGAACACCGTGTATATTCAGAAAAAAAAGTCTATTAGCACGGAAAATGAAACAACCAGATTACTACTTTTAAAAAAGAGTCTGGTTTCACTGCTCGTTTTTTTTTTTTTTTTTTAATATACAGAATCGTACTTTTTACAAGTTCAGAATAGTGGGTCATTGCTAAAAAAAGTGCTCAGCATAAAACGAGGCGACATGTAGCGATTACAGGCGAAAGGTAACGCAGATGGTGTTGTGGTAATTCCAACCTGTTGTGTCGTGCCTTGCAACACGTTCCGCTCCATAAACATTACACAGGCCAGGCAGTGTCTGATTTATTCCTAGCAGCACGGAGTCAGTCTTCGCGCTTACTGGGACACTTCGAAGTGTGTCATTTTCTTGGTTAGTTTGACTGTTGAGTGGTTTGCTGGTGAAATGGTAGGCTGGCTGATTTGTTTGATGGTTGATTGGTTTGGTAGTTTATCGGTTTCATGGTTGATTGGTTTAGTGGTGGTTGGCTTGTTTGTCAGTTTTTGAGATCGTTGGATAACTGGTTTGCTGGGAGAATGGGTGTATGAGATGGATTAACGGGTGGGAGGGTGGGTTGACTGGGTGGCTGGGTTGGTAGATGGATGGATGGGTGGGAGGTTGGGAGGATAGATGGGTGGATGCCTTCGCAGATGGATGGGTAGGTGGTTGAGTGTGTCGTTAGGTGTATGAACGATGCGTGGTTGTGTGTATGGTTGGACAGATGAATGGGTGAGTAGTTGTGTGGGAAGTTAGTTGGGAGGATGGTTGGTTGTGTGGGTGGTTGTGGAAGGTCGGACAGATGGATGGATGGGTGGGAGGTTGTGTGGGTGGTTAGTTGGGGAATGCATGGGTGGTTGGTTTATCAGTATCTGGGTTGTTTGGTAAGTGGTTAGTTGGTTGATTGTATGGGTTTACGGATGAGTGGTTGGGTCGACGGATGTGTGGTTGGTTTGTCTGGCAGTGTTTGGATGATTGGATATATGGTTAGTTGAGTGAGTGAATGGGTGGATAAATGTGTGGATAAATGTGTGGGTAAAGGGGTGGGTTGGTAAATGGGTCTATTCTTTCTTCCGCAACATAGGGTACAGAAACATACACGGGGAGAGATAATTCAATTTAAGCCACACACACCTCTATTAACATGGAGAATGAAACAACCAGATCACCAGTGCACGCTTGCACTTTTCGTTTTTATTTACAGAGAAATGTTACTTTAAAGATAAAAGGTTAAGAACAGTGGGAAATTGCCAGAAAAAAAGTGCTCAGCATAAAACGAGGCGACAGGTAGGTATTACAGGCGAAAGGTAACTCAGATGGTGTTGTGGTAATTCCAACCTGTTGTGTCGTGCCTTGCAACACGTTCCGCTCCATAAACATTACACACGCCAGGCAGTGTCTGATGTATTCCTAGCAGCACGGAGTCTTCGCGCTGACTGGGGCACTTTAAAGTGTGTCATTTTCTTGGTTAGTTTACCGGTTGAGTGGTTTGCCGGTTGATTGGTTTGGTAGTTGATTGGTGTCATGGTTGACTGGTTTAGTGGTCTTTAGCTTGTTTGTCAGTGTTTGGGTCGGTGGATACGCGGTTAGCTGGGAGGATGTGATTGGATGGGTGGGTGGTTTTGTGGATGATGGAGTGGATGAATAGATGCATTGGTGGTTGTTTCAGTGGTTGATTGGGTGCGTGATTTGTTAGTCAGTGTTTGGGTCGTTGGATTCGGAGGTGTCTAGGTGGATTAATACGTGATTAGATGGAATGATGGTTCGTTGGATGGATGGTTAAATGAATGAATGGATGGATGGATGGATGGATGGATGGATGGATGGATGGATGGATGGATGGATGGATGGATGGATGGATGGATGGATGGATGGATGGATGGATGGATGGATGGATGGATGGATGGATGGATGGATGGATGGATGGATGGATGGATGGGTGGGTGGATTATTTAGGTGAAGTATTGGCCGTTCGGGGGGGATTTGCAGTTGGTTTGATTTGCTGGGTCGTTAAATAGGTGGTATGTGGATTGATGGGTGGATAGTTTTGAGGATAGACAGGTCGTTGGTTGGGTGGATGAATGAGTGAGGGAATGGGTGGGTGAAGGGGTGGTTGGTTGGATAGATGGACGGGTTGTTAGTTGCAGGTGAGCTAATACATTTAATACCACATCATCGTCATTATCATCAACAACAACAACAAAAAAATACAACAAAAAACGGACGCAATTACAGTGCATAATTTACAGCCTTACATATTTTGCTGTCTCTCGTCAGTCACAAAGACCATATAATCAGTTTGTGTTAGCATGGTAATCCCTATGGCTAATCTCAAATTTCCGACGGAAAAATGTACATCAATTCGACGATATAGTTTATGCACTTCAGTGTGAAAAGGATTCATTGTTTTGCTTCATTAGATGTTGCTCTAACCTTTGTAGTAATTCACCTGACGAGATACAGCGAAATGAAATATGCCAGGCAATAAATTGTGCAATGTATTGTTTGTGTAAGCGATATTTAAATTAACAACGAGAACACATTGTTTTAAACAATATTATCCTCAACACAATTTGTATCTACAATATCAGTTACAGCACCCTATACCCTCAACTATCTAGAAAAATGAACCAGCATACTTTGACACACGACCAGCCAGCAGATGACATCCCACGGAGGCCTGCCTAGTGCAGATGGCACTGCAAGCACTCAGTTCATTTCTCTTTCTTCAACGCATGGCATCTGATGAGAAGGCGTTTCATGGGGCTGACATATTTGCAATAAAAGCATTCTTTCATTAACAAACGACAAGCAGAATTCGTTATTTATCTTCTGGAATGGAGTCGATTATATTTGTTTCTCATCCCTGATACTTAACACAAACATGCGTGTGCGCTTTCCTATCTGCTGTAACAGAAAGCAAGTACACTTGTTCCTATTGCAATGTTTATCAGATAAACGAAATACTTGCTTTGGGTACTCAATTTAAAAGCTATTTTCAAAATAAACACTCTTTCCTTCTATAACACATTGTAATGGATCGTGTATATAAACATTGTATACCTGTTTACAGTCAAGTATTCGATACACGGAATGCCTTTTTTCGATTACTTGACTTATAGTTGGCGTACTTCACTTAAAGAGAGAAATGTTTCTCTTTATTGAATTAATCCGGTTGCGTTTTTTCTGACATCCTTTCTTTACTTGTATCCTCATCAGTGAAAATGTAAATATACTTGAGAATTATTTAACACCAGGGAAAACAGATGATTTTAGAGAAAGGTTTAGTTAATTATTTGCAATCAGGAAATATTATTTACCTTTTGTAAAATTTGAAAGTAAAGGACCCTTTCCATGCCATTTAACTGTATAGGGTATATAGGGCTAGACCTATATTTTAAAGACAAAACAGAGCTTGATAGGTCATGTGGTCAGCATTACGCCGACCACCTTTACTTCACAGGACTTTACCTGGTACCCACTCAAAGCTGGGTCGACCTGGGAGCGAAAGTCCGTCCCCTGTCAGGACTCGAATCCACGACCTTTCGATCCTCAGGCGAGCGTCTAGCTACTAAACCAGGGCGGTTCCTACTGCTAAGTTAATATATTTTAAATGTAATTGTTTAAATAAATGGATTAGTTATAACGTGTCGACGTATGTGGCTTAAGACGTGTGAACGCGCTTTGTGATGACGGGGTGCCGGGTTCGATCACAGTTGCGGCCCTTGCGTGGTATCCAGAAGCCCACCGCCTAGAAAGCAATAGCAAATTACTGGACGTAAACGGGCCTAGAAAAACTACAACAGCCAAAAAATGCTTGGGTTGGTTCTGCAACGTCCTGTAAAGGCATCTCAGTGACACTGTGATGCCGGGTTCGATCCCAGCTGCGGGACATGCGCCTTGCGTTGGTTTCGACAGTGGTATCAAGAAAGCCGACCGTCCAGGAAGCAATGGCAAACTACTGAACGTAAACTTGCCTAGAAAAACCACACAACAGCCAGTGGCTGTTTGGGCTGCTTCTGCAACGTCCTGTAAAGGATACGCAACTAACCTTTATCAGTGAGATTTATTAAAGTGATATGGGGAAATATTTATTATTCTGTCCTAAGATATATACCTTCTATAAAATACTTAGTTCTCGTGATGTATTGTTCAATCCTTTCCTGTAGTTCGCTAAAGCTTTCTATACCCCAGTAGGTTTCTACTGTCACATGCGTATTAAAGCGGGTAGTATATTTATAAGTGGAAGGTAATCTTTTCTAAACCTGCCAACAGTAAACTGAGAAATGAAAGTTACTGTAAGTAACTAAAGGACCCTTTCCATGAATTCGGGCGTTTTGGACATATAGTAATTAAGTAAGGGACTCTTTTTTTACGCGTTGAGGCATATCGGACGTATAGGGCTGGACCTATATTTTATAGACCAAACGGCATCAAACGGTGATTTGGTCAACACCACACGGCTGCTTTTGCTTCCCATGACTTTACCTCATACCAGTTCAAAGGAATGTCGAACTGGAAGCCAAGATCATTAAAAAAAATCCGGCTCTGTTAGGATCCGAACCTACGACCTTTGGATCCGTAGGCCAGCGTTCAGCCGCTACACCACAGCGGCTACCTCCATGGCTGGCTTCAATTTATCAAACAGAAAGCGGTTCCCATCCAAACCTCCCACAGATGCATTTATTTCTCAATCCGACTACAGCAACATATTCATATTTCAAACAGGAACATAACAAAAGAGCGTGCATTTCCCAACATATTTCACACACATCGCTAAGAGAAATTCGTTCCCAGCGCGGGTATATTTTTGACGTAGCTTTGTTCTTATCCCTGAGAACTCATTGTGTACACGTAAATGTTCTTACTCCCGCCCAGCAGAAAGCCATTAATCAAAGGAGCCCTGCCTGGTCGAAACAATGCTAGTATTGAAGAGGAAAACAAACACGACTAGCCATTCTGCCGATGCTAAATTAGGAAGCGTCGGCTAAACAAAAAAGCCGTTTATTCACGTATTAGAGTGGTAGTGCTGGCTGTGAGAACCTCCGTATCGCCAGCGTGGACACACTCTTCCCATATCGTATATATACAGTATATGAATGAATGAGTTCTTCGTGTGGACTCTTGAGTTCTCCCATTCTTGTGATAAAGTGGGGTGGAGGGGGGACGTCAGACCTACAGCCACCCCTCCATCAACTCCATCCGCATATTGTAAAAACAAGCGACTAATTAGGGAAGTTTCCTTCCAGAACGGCCTACATCTGTCTGGGAGGGGGGAAAACCAACAGTCTGCATACAAATAAGCCAGATCTATAAAACAGATGTGCAGGTTAATGTCAGGTTCTTGATTAGGACCAAAGTCCAGAACTGGGTGAAGAAGCAGAATTTCCACAGGCGAACATTAAGAGAGAGATAGCGCGCATGAGAGAGAGAGAGAGAGAGAGAGAGAGAGAGAGAGAGAGAGAGAGAGAGAGAGAGAGAGAGAGAGGACAAAGGATTGCAATTTTTTTTTCAGAAGTTTTACAAACTGGCTTAAGTCTGTCATACGGCAATTGTATTTTCTATTTCAAGCACTTATTTTCGTACATCAAAATGAATAGAATTAATTCAAAGTAAAAGTAAAAAAGCGTGGATGACAAACGCATGCCTTCAATTATACACGAGAGAGCGAGAGAGAGAGAGAGAGACAGAGAGAGAGAGAGACAGAGAGAGACAGAGAGAGATATATATATATTTCTTTTAAAGTATCCAGAAACCATGAGTTGTAGCCTCTTTGGCTCCGTACTATGGATATTGCAACCCTTCGACCTTGATTCCATGACAAATACCGTACATTTGGGAATAATGTTGCTTTTCTGCTTACCCCGGGCGTGAACCCAGGTCGCCGCGCATTAGGTTTTCACCAACTGAGCTAGAGCCGGGCATAGAAAGAGTTAGAGAGAGAAATAGTGCACGCATGGCTTGCACATGCAGTCTCGTCACCACTTTTACTTCCATATGATAGTGTCTTTTCCTCAACTTTCTATGAATTCACAAATGGGGTAGATTGTGATCAGTTATTATGTAAAGGTCAACTTTCCCATTAAAATGTAAGGACAGATTTACTTCCCCACATTATGTCAAGGCAGCAGGCACGCCGACACAGAAAAAATTTATCGAGTCAACCCCCCCCCCCCCCCCCCCCCCCCCCCCCCCCCTTACCCCTTTTCCGCTCCAGTGGCCATTCATACTGCCTAGGTCATAAAAGCGACAGTTAAATGTGTGTTTCGTTTCTTTACAAAATGATTAGAAAGGGTGGGGTTGTGTTGCAGTGTCCCATAAAGGTATAATCTCCTGTGTCCACATTAAATATTTTGTGTGTGTTGTGTGTATCATTCTATTTGTCTGCCTAAATAGAAACCTGATTGTGCTTGCATACATTCTATCTTTCTGATAGTTTGATCCTGGATTGTATTTTTGAATGGATGTCCTTGCATTTCTGGTGTGTTTATTGTTACACAGAAAACCACGACACTAGATACATCGTGGTTTCAGTAAGAAGGCCACACACACACACAAAAAAAGGAGAAGACCGTGTATTGGTTTTTTTTCCTTGTCACATCTCTATGTCTGTCTTGACAGATAGATCCTTACTTATCCAACGGCCGAGTTCATGCATGTCAGCACGTCGGTTTGTCTATATGTCTTTCTGGAGAGACATATTCTCGCTTGTCTGACTGAAGGCAATCAAGTAATCGCATTCCCAACTTCATAGCCAACAGGTCACCCCATAGTTGCTCCTCTAATGTGCGAATGAATGTTCATAAGTGTCCCTTGTGAAAAGAAAATCCATACGACAACAACTGGAAGTGGCAACAAGAACAGTCTGATCCTAGAAATGCAGTTCGTGGTCGACAGAAACAGCAGTTACAACTTTTCTGTAGTTGCACACGCAATTAATAGGTTATTCGCCCTTTTCTGAATCTGTATTTCACATAATACCCCTTTTGTGTACAGTTGAAAAGCATTTGGAATTAAATCAGCAGCTTACAAAGCCATGCACTCAACTCAGTAGATGGGCGACGGAACTAAAATCTTTCAGTCTGTATATAAAGGAAAATGTAAGGGCTAACTATTTCAGAAGCGAAACCCTGCTCCGACTAAAGGAATTAAAAAATGTCTATCCGCCTTACTGACAGGAAGTTCACCACTGTCAGAAGGCAAACATGCAAATTAGAACGGATCTCTGACAGTGTACATATGGATGGGTAGATGTTCAAAACTCTGTCTACCTAACAGCTTGCATGTGTGTATGTACGATACCTGACAAACAGCCGAAGAGTAAAAAACAATATTAGAATGCCATATTCTGACGCAACATAAATAAATCATCCTAAACCCACTAAACGAAATAAACAAAGCAACCTTTCTACTGCACATTGCTTTGCTAATCTCCAACGTTCCTTCTCATTTCTTTAGCTCCTTGTTTGAAAATACAAACTTCTCGATCTCACATGTCATTCCCCTAACACAGATTACCAGATGTTTTTATCATATCAGTTAAGAAATAATTCCACAACAGAAGATTCCAAAGATTCATTCGCCGGTGATCACCAAAAATAGTACCCATATCAACACATCGCTGTTATAAAATTTTCAAGACGAGTAATTTTCTGCCAAAAATTGCCCTTGTGTAGCTAAATAATCGAGGCTCTGAGTTTTGACTTAAAACCGAACAAAGAAGGCAAGTGAAAAATAAACATTACAGGCGCCTGTGTAAATTTACATGTTTCCACTCCTTGACTTGCCCCAGAATACCAGGTCGTACGTCTTAGCAGAAAAAATGCATAGCAACTGAAGCGACATTATTTGCTTCTTTTATATTGTTACCTGTAAATGTGTTCTGTCGAGCATGTGTGTGGTGATTTATAGCCCGCTTCAGTAACAGAATTTACATAGATAATTGTGAAATAACGCTTTCGCTGTTAATATTTTCTGTTTGTGATAAACACTTCTGTTTTTCTGCTGCTTTGTTTTTAACGTGTATTTTATTTTTTTATTGAGATCAAGAGGCGATGCGTCAGTCATTCCAAAATTATGTCGCATGTTACCGTGAAGATCGTTATATTAGTGTTAGCTGTGAGAAGCTGATGTTATAAATACCTGCTATTTTAGTACAATGTTTAATAATTATACTTCCAGCTAGAACAGCGGTTTTCAACTTTTCACAGGGGTCGCCTAAGACCATCAGAAAACACATATTTATTGAAGTTATGAAGCAGCAACGAAAATAATTTATTGGTTGGAGGGTCGTCAATACAACATGAGGAAAGAGTCGTGGTATTAGAAAGGTTGAGAACCCCTGGGCTAGAATTATCATTATGAGTGCGATAAAAATGTTCAAAATCGTTGAGGGTCAAACAGGGCATCAAAGGAGTCAAAGAGTGGAAGATGGTAAAACATTAGGAAGCAGTCCTTTGAAAGTGTATGAGGTGCAAGGTTTAAACACGAGTAATGAGATTAGCACATACGTTGAAGATTTTTAGACAGGAATGCCAAACAAATGATAAGGAAGGGATAAATTACCCACCAGCATATTCTCAGATAATAGAGAAATATTCAGTTTACACATTTACCAGTAAAGAAAATGCGGGAAACTAGGGGGAAACTAGCATAAACGATAAAGAAAATGTGAACAGGAGTGAGTATACCAAACTATATGGCAGACATTTAGAATCAACATATCTGCACTCGGTGCGTTTCAACAAACGCTCGGGCAGTAAGTACTACAAACGCACCTTCATATCTAAATCAGCCAGCGCAGGTTCCCAAACCAATAGAATCTACTGTATTGAATCTATAGAACTATTTTCACGTTACTTGGGTATTCGGCATGTAGTGTCAGTCTCATTTGAGTGGCCAGGTCTTGGTCAGATATGATTAAGCCACCTTATATGGTTAGTCGCGTATCCTTTACAGGACGTTGCAGAACCAACTCCAACAGCTCCTGGCTGTTGTGTGGTTTTTCTAGGTAAATGTACGTACAGTAGTTTGCCATTGCTTCTGGACGGTCGGCTTTTTTGATACCACTGTCGAAGCCAACGCAAGGCGCATGGCACGCAGCTGGGATCGAACCCAGCATCCAGGCATAACGAAGCTTTCGCATCGAACTAGCCACAGAGCCGACAAGCCACCTTATAGTAAGTAAAATATAAAGGACCATTTCCCACGCCTTTAGGCTTGTTGGGCATATAGGGTTAGACCTATATTTTATAGACCAATCGGCATTTGATGGGTGGTGTATCAGCATCAGCCAGCCGTCTTTACTTCCGAGGATTGCACTAGGTACCCACTCAAGGCTAGGTCGACCTGGGGGCCAAGGTCATTTGTGAAAACAACCATGGCTCCGACAGGATTCGAACCCACGACCATCCGATACGCAGGCGGGTGTTTTGCCGGTACACACGGTGACTCTACCACCGTATAGTAATCGGTACTAATTGTTTCCTGTTAACGCTGAATGCTAGACGGCGTATACTAAACGTGATATATCACATTGTGTTGACTCAGTGTAGGAAAGACCAGACCATTTGCATTGACTGTCAGATGGTCTGAGAGGTAAGCTACGACAGGCGGACATACAGAGCACTGCTCTTCTGATCCGGCAGCTTCTTCATCATGCTTTGCTCCAAACGTACTGGTGTTTGTTACCTTTCCTTTGGAATAAACAAGGCAGGCCGACAGGGATTATGATAGGCGGGCAACAAAGGATAGTCTCTACAATATTGCTCAGGCTTTAAACTATAGTAAGCAGGAATTTCCTTTCTCTGCCTCCCCATAACGCAATACATCACACTTGTTGTGTGGTACGATAGAAAATAGGGTCGTTTGAGCAGAAATTGTGTGGCTAATAAACAGCATCTTGCCTCGGGAGCTGAAATATTTTGGTTATATCAAGCACCGTGGAGAAACAACAACAGCAGAAGGCATTGTACACACCAACACAAAGATGGCTACAGGATATAAGAGACGCCTTGAATATGAAAGGTGGGAGAGCTGGCGAGAGACCGAATGGTTTTCATGCAGACCATGATGAGAGCGACGTTTTGCAAAAGACCTGCTGCATGATGATGATAATGTGTGGTAACTGGGCTATTAAAATGCATTTATGCAAGAGATCATATGGCTTTGAGTGTGTACATTAAAATCCATGATATGAGTGACCGAAGGGAGTGTAAATACTTGGACCACTGCAACATGTGTTGTGTGAAATGTACGGACTCTAGCTATATGGCCAGACTCACACGAAGTGACAGATGGTAGTCGAATCCCGTGTTAGTCTGATTCAGTCGCTCTTTGCTAGTGCTTGAGTGTTGACCTCAGCGGGATTGTTCGAGTCCCTAGCAGCGTGGGATTTGTATTCATTATTCCGTTGGACCGTTTAGACTGGTTAGTTAGTGTTTCCCAATCGTTTTTTGGCACATCGCCTCTTTTTCGGTTTAAAACAAAAAAAAAAAAACCAAAAAAAAAAAAAAAAAAATCCCCCCCCCCCCCAAAAAAAAAAAAAAAAAAAAAAAAAAAAAAATCCCCCCCCCCCCCGTTTTATCCTGGAAATATCGTTCATCAGCATCATGTGCCAAGCTGGAAAGCATTTCTGGTCATTATTTGCTATCATAGTAGGCTAGTTCTTTTCTTGTGGAAATTATTTTGATGCTGCTTAGCGAGTGTGATGCATTGGAGAACTAATTTTCTGCTTAGCGCGTGTGATGCATTGGAGAACTAATTTTCTGCTTAGCGGGTGTGATGCATTGGAGAGCTAATTTTCTGCTTAGCGAGTGTGATGCATTGGAGAACTAATTTTCTGCTTAGCGGGTGTGATGCATTGGAGAACTAATTTTCTGCTTAGCGGGTGTGATGCATTGGAGAACTAATTTTCTGCTTAGCGAGTGTGATGCATTGGAGAACTAACTTTTGCTTAGCGAGTGTGATGCATTGGAGAACTAACTTTCTGCTTAGCGAGTGTGATGCATTGGAGAGCTAATTTTCTGCTTAGCGAGTGTGATGCATTGGAGAACTAACTTTCTGCTTAGCGAGTGTGGTGCATTGGAGAACTAATTTTCTGCTTAGCGCGTGTGATGCATTGGACAACTAATTTTCTGCTTAGCGGGTGTGATGCACTGGAGAACTAATTTTCTGCTTAGCGCGTGTGGTGCATTGGAGAACTAATTTTTTGCTTAGCGCGTGTGATGCATTTGAGAACTAATTTTCTGCTTAGCGGGTGTGATGCATTGGAGAACTAACTTTCTGCTTAGCGAGTGTGGTGCATTGGAGAACTAATTTTCTGCTTAGCGCGTGTGATGCATTGGAGAACTAATTTTCTGCTTAGCGGGTGTGATGCACTGGAGAACTAATTTTCTGCTTAGCGCGTGTGGTGCATTGGAGAACTAATTTTTTGCTTAGCGCGTGTGATGCATTTGAGAACTAATTTTCTGCTTAGCGGGTGTGATGCATTGGAGAACTAACTTTCTGCTTAGCGAGTGTGGTGCATTGGAGAACTAATTTTCTGCTTAGCGCGTGTGAAGCATTGGAGAACAAATTTTCTGCTTAGCGCGTGTGATGCACTGGAGAACTAATTTTCTGCTTAGCGCGTGTGGTGCATTGGAGAACTAATTTTTTGCTTAGCGCGTGTGATGCATTTGAGAACTAATTTTCTGCTTAGCGCGTGTGGTGCATTGGAGAACTAATTTTTTGCTTAGCGAGTGTGATGCATTGGAGAACTAATTTTCTGCCTAGCGTGTATGGACGCATTGCACTGGAGAACTATTTCTTTGCCTAGCGCGCATGATGGCTAGGAGAACTGATTTTACGTATGATAACTTCTTATTTTTGTGTGTTTGCATGAAGTTGTGTTAGGTTAAGTTATTTGCGAATCCTTTACAGGGCATTGCAGAACCAACCCAGCATTTTTTGGCTGTTGAAGATTTTATAGGCAAATTTACATCAAGTAGTTTGCCATTGCCTTTCAAATACCACTGTCGAAACTAAGGCAAGGCTAAAGCCCCGCAGCTATGATCGAACCCGGTTTCCTGGAACTTCTTCTTCTGGGCATTCATCGGCTGTAAACTTTGGCGAAAGTCCTAGTTGTTCGTCAGTTTCTGCACTTGTGTTTTGTTCCACAACTTGACTTTGCGCGCACACCTGTTTTACATTTCTGACACATTTCTATGCAGACTATCGGTTCCTCGCCTCTGAGGGCAAATGCACTCCGACTTCGACAGAAACAACCCTAATAAGTCGCATTGTAAGACATGCTTGTTCGAAGGCAGCAGGTCTATTCTTTAGCTTCCCTACATAAAGAAATCCTGTGTGGGTTGGTCATAAATCTCTGTTTTGTGTGTTTCCATTAGGGATACAAGTTCAAATTCTCTGGTGATCTATTAACATTCTAGACAGCAGTCGCTCCAACACAGTCAACAGCGCTCAGTTCATCGTTTTCGTGCGATAGCTTCGCGAACTTTCTTCTATGTATACATCTTGGCAAGGACGTTTATAGGCTAAAAAGTTTAGGAACCATCTATTCGCAAGGTAATGAGGAACCATAGGAATATTAATCAGCAGACAGCAACCAGGAACCGACATCATTGCTCCGCATCCTCCTCCTCCTACTATTACTACGGCTACTTCTACTACTATTTGTTGTTGCTGCTGCTGCTACTACTACCACTACTACTACGATTACAACAACAACAACTACTACAATTACTACCACGTCGACGACAACGATGATCACTACTTCTACTTCTACTACAACGAAAACTAAAGTAACAATCACGCGACACCATCAATATTACTACAACTATTGCCACCACCGCCCATCATCAAGACTATCATTACCACCGCCACAACTACCACTAGAATACATATTACAACAAAAAGTAAGTAAAGTACCACGGCCTTGGGGTATATTTGTTAGGTATATAGAGATAGACTTTCAATTTCTAGACCACTTGACACTCGGTGGGTGATGTTGTTGACATCCCACCGACCTTATTTACTTCCCATGACTTTACTTGGTACCCATTTCATGTTAGGTCGACCTGGTAACCAAAGTCGCTGAGAAAAAGAAAAAAAACTTGATTCGACGCGGGTTTTAACCCACGACCTTTGACCTCACAGGTGAGTGTGTTATTACTACTACTGTTACTAATGCATTCCTGTTCTCCTCCTAATTATCACAGCCAGCATCGTCAACCGCTGCTATAGAACCATCTGTAAAAGATGCCGACAATACAAGGCAGATCTGTACACTTCTTTCACAAACTACAGAAAGAATGTCTAAAACGTCTGATCAACTGAACTGAAACATAATAGCATTAACAACAATCAGCTGTCAGAGCAACTAATGAAATATCTTGGCAAGGGGTACAAGAGAAAAAGACAGAAATATGACAGGGTTAGAATCTTTCATACATTTATAAAAAAAAACATACTTGGTGTTTCTGTGCGGACAGTAACGAGAGCAGCGTTCTGCATATGCCGTTTGTGTGCTAGTGATGGTGTTTGATTACAACTGAACATAACATAATTGTGTACAAAAATGTACACATTGTGTAAAATGTAACTAAAAGCTTCTACCATCAGAGCCACCTACACACAGAAAGCTTTTTGAAAATAGGGTTGGGATGGGAACAAATGGGGGAGCTCTCAGCTGGCTTACAAACTGTAAAGGCTTTTTGAGTTTCGATGCACTGTTTAAGTGCATAACAATAGTAATCAATGAGTCAGGTGCCGACTCCACACAAAAAGTTGGCTGCAATGGATCTCTAACACACCCTGTCTTTTGTTTTGGTTGGACACTCTCTCGTTTGTGTCTCTTGCTATTGACCTCCCACTTGAATTGTTGTCTACCCCTTTTCCTCGGCCTCCAGTATGGTTTTTAAAAGAATGATATGTCTTTAAATGCGGCTAAAATATTTCAATATGTCTTTGCTTATTTCTTTCAGTAATTCTCTTTTTATTGGTAGACTTTCCAGAACCTCTGTATTGACTGTTTCCATGAAATAACGACCTATTCTGCTGTGTATCCAATTTTCCCAAAGACTCAGTTCGATTTCCTAGTTGTCTGTTCACTGTCCACGTTTCTGCACCGTACAGCAGGGTTGAGTATACACAACATTTGAGATTCTCATTTTCTAATGTGTTGTTTATCTCTGAAGATGCCAGTAACTTAGTGAGTCATTTTACTGTGATGTATGGGTTTGGTCGCTATTTTCCTTCGTTAATTACCACAGCCTACATCTGTTGTGACCGGAGGGTTCGGCCGGCACACATTTGATTAAATATATAACTTTACACATGTTATTGGGTTGCCGAAAGCGCCCAAAGTGATGACAACTCTTTAGCCTATATGTTGAGAGATAATGAGGCAGTAAATGGCAAAGGCGCCTTTTCCACGCCTTTAGGCGTATTGGCAATATAGGGCTAGACCTAAATTTGTTTAGACCAATCAGCACTTGGTGGATGATGTGGTCAGCCTAAAGCCGGTGGCCTTTACTTTCCAGGACTGCACCTGGTGCCCACTCAAGGCTGGGTATGTCCTGGCTCAGTAAGGACGCGAAACCACGACCTTCCGATCCACAGGCGGGCGTCTAGCCGCCAACGCCACGGCGACTCATAACGCGGCAGTACTCCCCTTAATTACATATTTGCCTGGCCATAAGAACGGAGCACTTATGGGTTACTACCCGTGTGCCATGATGTTGACCCGTTGTTTAAATCTTAAAACCTCAACCTTAGACTATTTATGGCTCGTTATCAAATGCGCTAATTACATTCTTTACTTCCATGATTACTTCATCTTTTTCGTTATTTTTTTTCTTCTGTCAAGTAGAATGTCTACAGAGAAATATACAGGAAGTCAGTGTGACAGGATTCTAGACAGCCTTTTGTCATGGTATGGCTGGGTGTCAGTACACTAAATGATAAACTCTGTTCGAGATCGTAGGTTATGGAGAGACATTAACGCCAACGCCTATCGGCAAGGCACTTGGTGATGATGGCTATGATGCAAACACTATCTACAACAATAAAAACGTTTTAATGACGTGTCTCTCAGCAAAACTAAAATTCACACAAGGTCACATTCAACAAAAATATGGCTTCAAACGACATGTCGTAATCGGAAACGGTGCTTTTAACCTCATGCAATTTAACCGCAAGATTCTACTTGGTCCTGGCTGATCAACAGACTAATCATAAACACTCTATATTCCTCAACTCTATATTTTGTGTGTTTCCGTGGAAGTCAGCTGTATTTATGTGACGGCGAAAAAAAAAAAAAAGGTCTAAGCGTTAAGTTGTAGCAAACGGCCATGTTACACCCGTTATATTATTATGTTTCCCATAACACATCCACGGCGTACGATAAACTATGTTTTTCTGACGCGAGGAAAATTGCCCGCAGAAGATGGGGTCGTTAATTTGCCCGATCCCTGGCAATAGTTTAACCCTGTTTTCCCAGAGAGAGCTCACAGAAGCGACGAGAACAAGTGTCCTCTGATTAATGTACTTGTCCCACGAACGAGTAGCTTGAGTGAAATGTGTTTTCTTGTTTTTCATCTCTTCTATCCTCACAATGCGGTTAATGGATACGTTTCTTTTTCATGCAAGAACAAAGGAGTGAGGAAAATAACAATGGATTTATTTCAGTTTCCAGATTCACGCTAGCGAGATAATTGTCATGATGCAAGCAAGGCTTCTTCTTTTTTCCTTTGAGTTTTCATCAACTGCAAATTCCGGAGGAACTTTCAAGTTGTTCGTCCACTTCTGGATTTTGGTCTTGTTTCAGAACACGAATTTTGTCTGCACATTTATTGCTCAGATCTGGCTTATTTGTGTACAGACTACTGGGTCCTGACCTCTCAGGTAGATGCACTCTGACCTTAAAGGAAACATCTCATTAGTCGTCTCCATGTGGTTTGCAATGTTTCGTTATTTCAAGCTCCACCCTGGCTCTTGCTGGGGCCCTTGAATATAGCCAGGCCTTAAATATGGCCTAACGGATGAAAGGAGATTCCGGAACCTCTCCACGGGTGATCCTCATCCGTATGGTGGCATTTTGAGTCACTGGGTGTTTATTGCTTGTGTGATGCCATAGGGGAGAGGGGGGGGGTCAACAAGAGAGAGAGAGAGAGAGAGAGAGAGAGAGAGAGAGAGAGAGAGAGAGAGAGAGAGAGAGAGAGAAGGAAACACCTCTTATTAGTTGCATTATACGATATGGTTAAAGGGTGAGGGGGAGTGGTATGAAACTCGCAAGGGGACAATCCTGACTAATAATATTCTTTCTATCGCCTAGGTTCTCCTACGTCTTGCGATTCCCATAAACTCTTTTACAAAGATAGGGTAGTTGCGTAGTGTTAGGGCATGGTGTCTGCCTCGAGTGATGGAGGTTCCGGGTTCAATCACCGGTGGGGCTGTGATTTCTTCAAGTGGACGTTGACTTCTAGTAATTCCTCCTGGTCTCTGGGTAGTGAGATCGGACGCCCGTGTGCATTATTGAGCACGTAAAAAATTCCTTAGCAGTAGGAAATCGTAAAGAGTAGCCTAACGGCGCTGCCTGGGCAAAATTTTGAGTTAAGAATCTACTTAAAGTATTTCAGGATCCTCGCTTGTGCTACAGAGCCTGTGCACTGTGCTAAGCTTCTTCGTACTCAGACTTGAGTTAGAAGAAGAACGGAGCACTTAAGGGTTACTACCGGTGTGCTATGATGTTGATCTGTTGTTCAAACTTCAAACAGCAAACCTCTTTAACAAAGACTTATCAAAATTTGAATGAAACAGCACTTTCGATAGACACAGTAAATTTAAAAAAAAAGTTTCAAGTGACATATTTCATTCCAAAGGAAAGAAAATAGTTCCCAGGGACATACTGTATGTCTCATGAAAGAAAGTAGTTCCATAACATATTACATGTCAAATGAAAGAACATACATCTCAGAGACTATTACATGCATAATGAAAGAACATACATCACAGAGACGTATTACATGCCAAATGAAATAACCTACATCCGAGAGACGTATTACATGCCTAATGGAAGAACTTAGTTTTATAGATATAGTATATGTCATAAAAGTATAGTTCCTAGAGACATTTAACATGTCAACTGAAAGAACATAGTTCCCAGAGAGATATTACATGTCAAATTAAAGAAGTTAGTTCTAAAAAACATACTACACATCAAAGGAAAAAAACCGAACCTAAGTCTCATAGCACGTCACATGTGAGTGAAATAACATACCTCCCATAGACACATAAAATGTCAAATGAAAGAACACACACACACACACACACACGCACACGCACACACGCACGCACGCAGACACACACAGACACACACAGACACACACAGACAGACACATACAGACACGCACACGCACACACACACACACACACATATATATATATATAAGGTTGTACCATGAGTTTAGATGTTTAGTTAGTTAGTTGCGCATCCTTTACAGGACGTTGCAGAACCAACCCCAGCATTTTGTGTGTCTATGTACAGGAAAGTAAATAGTTTTTATGAATGCCATTTTTATTTGCATCACTGTTTTGTATTTGTATCACTGTTTTGTATTTGTATCACTGTTTTGTATTTGTATCACTGTTTTGTATTTGTATCACTGTTTTGTATTTGTATCACTGTTTTGTATTTGTATCACTGTTTTGTATTTGTATCACTGTTTTGTATTTGTATCACTGTTTTGTATTTGTATCACTGTTTTGTATTTGTATCACTGTTTTGAAAACAGATTTCGATGCATACCTTCGCTGATGAAGAAACACTGCTGGAGTTATGGATTGTCATGGCACTAGTGGTGTGTTGATACCTATTCTGTATACACACGTATAGAACACCCTATATATGTGTGTATATGTGTAGGTGTGTGTAAGCGAGTGTGTTTGTACAACTGGTGTTTGTGTTAGAATTCCCATCGCAGCAAAATTTTACAATAACATTGGGGGCAAGGTCAGGTCAGATTAAAATAGTTACCAGGAAGCCTATTGAAAAGTCAAGTCGACCTGACGGTTACTGACCATATCAACCACTGAATGCCGAGTGACCTAATGAAACAGGGTGACAGCGCCTTTATTGGGTATGGCAACAGGTATGTAGACAATTCTTGTTCTTGTGTACAGTAGAAAAGCCCTTGGGTATTGGCATACAAAGCCATCTTCTGGCGTCCAGTTCAGTTAGATCTTGTGCTGTTGTCTTGTGCTTCTTCAGTTGATCGCATTAGGTTTGTAGGCACTGATTTGTGTATTTTGGAAGTCAGCTCTGTTTATGAGACGGCAGAAACAGACAATTCTAAACGGTATTCTATAGACCAGTTCCAGCCATGGATCCTTACTATAACTAATGAGCGGCAGATCGTAACAACAGAGATGAGATGTCTTAGGAGAGCTGCCGGTGTGATAAGAAGAGACAAAATCAAGAATGAAGGAATTAGAAGAAGACTAGGACCGAAACCAGTCATACAATTCATTAAAGAACATCAAGTGAGATGGTTTAACCACCTGACGAGAATGATCTGGTACAAACTGCCACAGAGAGCCACGATGAAGAAATATAATGAACACAAATCAAGGGGAATACCACGCAAGATATGGAGCGATATCATCAGGAACAACTTAACAGAAATGAACACAAACTTGTACAATGCATTGTAAAAAGTTCACAAACCATCCTTACACCCCCCCACCAACCCCCCCCCCCCCCCAATAACTTGATGAGATAAGTGGTGGAAGAGAAGATGACGAAGAATTTAACCTAGAGTAAAAGACATTGCTACAGAAGGGTATATTATTATGTTTCCCATAACACATTCATAACTTACAATAAACTTATTGTTTTTCTTACGCGCGGGCATTTTTCCGCAGCAGATGGCGTCGTTAATTTGCCCCACCCTTGGCACAAGTTTAACCGTGTTTTCCCGGAGACGCGTACAAAAGCGACGAGAACAAGTGACCCAATAATGAAACAGGGTGACAGCGTCATATACTGAGTATGGCAAGAGGTATAAAGAAGGATGTTTTACTTTTTTACAGTACGAGAACCATAGAGTGTTGGTATACAAGGGCAGCTTCGGGTGTCTAGATCAATCAGCTCTTGTGCTGCTCTTGTGTGCTGCCTCAGTTGATCGTTTTATTGTTACAGGAACTGGATTGGGTTTCCTTTCGAAGTGCAGCTTCCGGCCAGCTGAGAGTCTTGCATAAAGCTCAAAACACCAAAACTCCACTGACGATCCTCGGGGATTGTTAAAAACATTTGTACTCGAGAATCAAAGGACGAAATCGGAAACCAAACTCACAGTCTTTAGAGTGTGACCCTAACAATTTAAAAAGCTTCGCAACAGACACCTCTACGACATTAAGTAAACAATTAATTAACAAACGAGCTGACCAACTGGCAAGCAATGTGCCAGTAAATCTTGGAAGAAGCTTGACCAAAGCAGACGCCTACGCTAAACAGACTTGTTTAGTAGATAACGACGAATCTCTGAACTAATACGATTGCGTGTCATGGAAGTAAAGCTTGATGAAGGAGGTTTAGGCTTCGTTCGACGCTGAGACATGAGACATTATAATTATAATTAGCTCCCCATGGGCACAAACAGTAGATGTATCATGATGTGGCTGCTGCTGCACAGGGGCACTTAACACACATGGGAATGTCATAAACGCAGGGTTTCAACTGTGATAGCATACAACACTTTTAATTTAAAATCTCGAAATGATTCACCACGGAAGTGTTGTACACTCTTTATCCGGCACATACATTTTGTGTTTACACTCAGTTAATGTCACTTAACATGCGTTCACAAATTAATCAGATTTCAATGTAACATTTGTGTTTATTAACTGTTGCAGACAGGTAATATTGATACCACTCTCGGAAACATAAACAAAACTGGAGAAAGATTGAAGACTTAAAAGCGTTGTATGAACACGTTTTAGCATAAACATGTATTTCAGGCGCTTTACTACTTAAAAGTAATGTAAGGATACGGGTTAGCATAGACATAGATAGTTCAGGCGTATTACTGTTTTTTCCCCCCACTCCATACTGTTTTGCTACCTGCAGTAATTCATAACAAGAAACATCACCCGGTCGCTAAACCAGTCGTAACGTAGAGGTATAATTTACCCAAGAAAAAAAATAATAATAATAATTATCAACAACCGGGGTATGTATCTCTTGTACGTCCCAAAGTTAACCGCACAGCTGCATTTGTAGTTACCGTTCCAAAGTGGGAGGCAATTTTTCGTTATTGCAAAGCCCACCCCGGCTATAGTCAGGGGCCCTAATATAACATAACAGTTTAACGGAGTTTCTGGGACTTTTGCCCTGGTGATCCTCATCCGCATGGTGGCACTTTGTGTCACCGGGTGTTGGTTGCTTGCTGTACGTCCTGGTGGGGTTAAAAGACACACACACTAATCTTCATTGTGCATGCGTTTTAGTTTGATCAGCTGACTCTTAGATATGTTAAGCAATTCTAGACTAATCTATCACAGATAGGATCCCATGCAGGAACATTGTGAACAGCATTCTTTGTTACATGTTTACTGCTCACATATTCTTGAGAGCATAGAGTCCTGTTCGGCACCGAATCCACATGATTGCTGAAGGTCAGGCTTTTATCGAAGTGAAGTCGTAAAGTGTCTTTAATGTAGTCGATCCATTGTTTGGTGACCGTCCTCTTAGTTTTTCTAGCTGATCTTCTGAGATCAGTAATGCTGGTGATAGTATTGATGTTGCTCCATTCAAACAAGATGGTCAAACAACTTGATCTGGTGTTTCTCGATAAATCTTTTACAAGATGTTATTTCCACAATCTGTCTGACAGAGTCATTATTCACCGATCTCGGATGGTTAGGTTGGCGGCTTCTCTCAGACACCACATCTCACCAGAAGTGCTTTTTTGAGTTTTGCAATTTGGATAATATTTATGCTTGGTACTGACCCCTCGATGCTGTTATCCTTATGCTGTTTATAATCCGTTTTCAGCAAATCTGTTTCAACACTCTTTGGGTACCGTCACGGAGCTATGGAGGTTCGTGTTCTATGCGACAATCTTTGCTGGCCGACAGCTTTAGCGCGAGGAGACATCAACCCAGCAAGTACCATTAAACTAAACACAGCGAAGAAAGCTAACCAGTTAACAAATAAGAACTAACTACTCGATAACAAACACTATATTATTACTAATTGGGTATCCTGTACAGGACGTTGCAGAACAACTCCCAGGTTTCATCACTCTCTAAAGGGGTTTTAAGTTAGACCCAGTTTGTCGATGTTTTTTAGAGTGTTAAAAGCACTGGCGTGCTGAAATATACAACACCCCATATCAATGGCATTACGGGAAACCCACGTAACCTTGTGGCAAAGTAACGTGGCTCAAGGTTGACCAATCAGAAGTAAGCTAGTGTGTAATACTGTGTAAATGAGAAGGCTAACGTTAGTTTCACAGTCGCAGGCATTCTCTTTCTTGAAAAAGGTGGGGGGGGGGGGAACTTACGCAGACACGCAACCTCTAGGAAAGTAGACCAGCTAAAAAACGGGACCTACTTTGTTTGGGGAGACTAACTTAAACCTAACCACGCGTACACACACAAAATACTTTAAAATGTACCCACAAAACAGATAACACTCCCAATTATACTGCACAACACAAATCTATACTGCTATAAGCCACACAGAAAACAATTTATCAGAAAGCGACCGTCAGCACTGGAATAAAAAAAGCCCCAATAGAACATACTCCCATGGCGCAACTGTAATAACGTATTCAAGCGATGGACTGACAACTAACTGTCTAGACGTTTGTTTTTCATTCCCAGTTTTTCCAATATACCTCGTGCTGTGTTTGTCGTGTAACAGATTTCAGGTCGGTAGATTTGCATGCAGGAGTCGAACACATTGTCTGAGGCAAGAGGGAAACTAACACATAAAATTACGTGCTGTGGAGAAAATGTAGGCTGCAAAATACGTGCTGTGCGAAAACATCGGCTACAAATTAAGTGGTGTGAGAAAATATAGGCTACAAATTGTGTGCTGTGGGGAAATGTAGGCTACAGATTATGTGCTATGGGGAAATGCAGGCTACAAAGTGAGTGCTGTGGGGAAATATAGGCTACAAATTGTGTGCTGTGCGAAAACATCGGCTACACATTGTGTGCTGTGGGGAAATGTAGGCAACAGATTATGTGCTATGGGGAAATGCAGGCTACAAATTGTGTGCTGTGGGGAAATATAGGCTACAAATTGTGTGTTGTGCGAAAATATAGGCTACACATTGTGTGCTGTGGGGAAATGTAGGCTACAGATTATGTGCTATGGGAGAATGCAGGCTAGAAATTACGTTCTGTGGGGAAAATGTAGGCTTCAAATTTTGTGCTGTGAGAAAATATAGGCTACACATTTTGTGCTGTGAGAAAATATCGGCTACAAATTGTGTGGTATGAGAAAATATCGGCTATAAATTGTGTGCCGTGCGAAAATATAGGCTACACATTATGTGCTGTGAGAAAATGTAGGCTACAAATTTTGTGCTGTGAGAAAATGTAGCTACAAATTATGTGCTGTGGGCAAACATAGGCTACAGATTATGTGTAAATTAAAGGGATAGATTGTGATATGGAGATACGTAATGTTACCATATTTACCCGGTGATATAGTTGATTAAAACAGGTATGTAACTCAAGGTTAGTGTGTATGTGTGTGCGTATGTATGTGGGTGCTTTGGGGATTCGGAAAGACGAATGGATCAAAAGTAAAGTAAAGTTACGTTACCTACATCCCCTTTTGTTTATATTCAATTAGGAGCGTGAATGAGAGAGAGAGAGAGAGAGAGAGAGAGAGAGAGAGAGAGAGAGAGAGAGACAGAGGGTCGCACACACACACACACAGATGGGAGAGAGAGAGAGAAAGGGGGGGGGGGGAGAGCTGGTTGTGAATCGTGATCTTTACTATGAATAAGACGTTACAGAGAAATGAAATTAGCTATACTGTACTTTCTCCCTAAACACTGCCCTTTATTGAAATGACACAATTATGTCACATCAGCCTGACTCGACAGGACCTTGGGAATGGAAGACTATTTCCCCACTTAAAACAGTATATCACATGACCTAATGTCTTTATCGTAGCTGTCAGAATGAGTGTTTATTTGAACACCCCCCCCCCCCTTTCCCAACTCCCTGCTCCCCAACACCTACAGATTGTTTGGGGCGGGATTTGATTTTTAGGTTTACGACAGAAAAAAGGAGGTGTTGAGGCTGTCGTAAATTAGACATTTAAGTTAGTATGGAAGAGTCGTAATATTCAAATCCTTGTCCAAAAGTCATAAAGATTTTTGTGTGAGAGGTCGCAGAATTCCAAGAAAGGACGAATCTGAGTGCGTGTTAACACTTTCAACACGAAACAACGCATTCTTCGTTCATTTGCCATCCCAAAAACAATATCTTCCACCTGTCTTCTATTACATTCAGTTGTTATAATAAATCTGTGTATCTAATTATTAGTTTAACTATTTACGTCTCTTAGTATCTTTGCTAACCCTCCATGAAAGCGAAGTATTTACTGCCTTTAAGCGTAACTCTCATGGAACAAAGGTTAATTGCGCATCCTTTACAGGACGTTGCAGGACCAACCCCAACAGCCCCTAGCTGTTGTGTGGTTTTTCTAGGCAAATTTACGTCCAGTAGTTTGCCATTGCTTACTGGACGGTCGGCCTTCTTAATACCTCTGTCGAAACCAACGCAAGACGCATGACCCGCAGCTGGGATCGAACCCGGCATCCCGGCATTACGAAGCGTTCGCATCGACTTAGCCACAGAGCCGAATTTCATTGGAATAGCAGAAGTTAAATTAACTACTTCTTTGGATTAAAGAGTTAAATTATTTCTCGTGCAATTTACAGGGTGAATGATGTGGTCAGCATCTTACCTCCCGCCTTTACCTCCCAGGACTATACCAGGTACCAACTCAAGGCTGAGTCGACCTGGGAGCCAAGGTTATTTTTGGGAAAGCAAAGAGTCCGGTTCTTTCAGGACTTGAACACACGACCTTCGGAACCGCAGGCGAGCCTCCAGCCACCTAACCACGGCGGCTCCAAATAAATGTAGCAGTAACATTGATATAAAACACATGCTACAAGAAAGCACTCTGTCGCCCGGCTGGGGAATCACGATCTACAAGTTGAGAACCATTGAGGAAGAAGGAACATAAAACAAAGCAAATGAAACAACTATATTTGCCTAGATTAAAAAGGGCAAACTGGGATGAGGCATATGTACATTTGGAAACTATTATCTCCAAGATTCAGTCAGGAAATGAAATGATCCTGGAGTTTCCGCTAGGAAGGCAATATGGCCTCATCTGTAAATAAAGTGATGACAAAGCAAAATACTTTTATATGTTAAAAAAAAGAACGATCGCTTGAAGGAGGAAACATTTGTAGATATTTAACTGAGGTAGGAGTACGGCGATCGGCAAATGTGAGCTGCAGATATGTAACATATTGACGCCTTGTAATAACAGCCTGACGTTGCTGAGGTTTCAAGGTTAGCAGAAGATGGCTGTAGATGTGCCGAGGCAGGTGAATATAAACAGTGATATATGTCAGTGATTCTCAAGCATGGGGGTGCAAGGGGACAACATAAATGTGAACGTAGTATACGATATCAAGATGGAGGCCACATAGGGGTTTTAAGCTTGCGTCACATACGGCATCGTTGGATGAGCCACATACATGATCTATTGAAATGTGGCGCCACATACGAGATTGACGCGTCGTGTCATCATATACACTATCTCTAGTACGTTCCAAACGTTGTGCCCAACTTTGAAAATCTGTAACTCAGTAACCATTACGTGTAAATTGTTGAAATTTGGCAAGCAGCCCTTTAATAATCAGTTTTCTATAGGGACATAATTACAATGCAAAAAAAACCTGGTTTTTATATTCGTGAAATATTAAAAAAAAAAAAAAACACACCAGACGAGAGAGAGAAAAGAGAGAGAGAGAGAGAGAGAGAGAGAGAGAGAGAGAGAGAGATACATACACAGAGGGGAGAGAGAGAGAGAGAGAGAGAGAGAGAGAGAGAGAGAGAGGGGTGGGGGGGGGGGGGAGGGAGCTGGTTGCGAATCGTGATCTTCACTATGATCAAAGTATACGATCAGCATGTTTACAATAAATAGATTGACGCGATCTTGAAAAACATCTAATTGCCCTCGTTTTGGAGGTAATAAGTGGGAAAAACTAAGGCGCGATTATTTTGAATAGGGAATGGGATACATCCCCTACTACAATAATGCATTCTGATTAGCCCATTGAAAAGTAAACGATGTGTGCTAATTCACCAATCATTAGTCCGACAAAGATCACGGAAATATGTCTCTGTAAGAAAACATCAGGCTTGTGCACTCATAAATTATGATATTACAAAGACATGAGAAATCGAAAATCACATGCAAAAATTCGTGTGATCCGTACAAGTCTTCAGTACAGGGGGGGGGGGGGAGAGAGAGAGAGAGAGAGAGAGAGAGAGAGAGAGAGAGAGAGAGAGAGAGAGATACACACACAGAGGGACGCACACACACACACACACATGGGAGAGAGAGCGAGAGAGATACACACACACAGAGGGACGCAAACACACACACAGAGGGACGCACACACACACACACACAGATGGGAGAGAGAGAGAGCGAGAGAGAGGGGGGGGGGGAGCTGGTTGTGAATCGTGATCTTCACTATGATCAAAGTATACGATCAGCATGTTTACAATAAATAGATTGACGCGATCTTGAAAAACATCTAATTGCCCTCATTTTGGAGGTAATAAGTGGGAAAAACTAAGGCGCGATTATTTTGAATAGGGAATGGGATACATCCCCTACTACAATAATGCATTCTGATTAGCCTATTGAAAAGTAAACGATGTGTGCTAATTCATCAATCATTAGTCCGACAAAGATCACGGAAATATGTCTCTGTAAGAAAACATCAGGCTTGTGCACTCATAAATTATGATATTACAAAGACATGAGAAATCGAAAATCACATGCAAAAATTCGTGTGATCAGTACAAGTCTCCAGTATATTTGTTAAAGTGTGTGGACACAGTTTTAGAATGGTTATTGAGGCGCGGCCATAGCGATCATCGCGACACGGCGCGACATATGGTGCGCTTCGGACGCGATGTTTGCAATCATCTCAGGAATCTGAAAGACAAATCAGAACAGAAAGACTTTTCTTTAAAATAGTAAAAACACACACACACACACACACACACACACACACACACACACACACACACACACACATATATATATATATATATATATATATATATATATATATATATATATATATATATATATATATATCACTGAATGATAATTATGTGAATGTGACAAATGCAAGGGATGTAGTAGAGAAGTAGAAGGATACAAGTGAGAGAGAGCGCGCGAGAGAAAAAGAAAGCAAGAAAGAGGCAGGAAGAGAGACCCATAACAACAGAAAATATGTTTTTTCAATATAATAGTAAATTTGTTGTAAGTACACTTTCATTTTTAAGCTGGGCCCCTAAAATATTACGCTGAGAACCTTTGATATTCAGGAATGTTTTCCCGTTTATTCGTTTGTAAGATCCTGGTTCGGATGGCAGCTATCCATGAAGAAAATCCAGACAATAACTGACTCAGAAAACGTTGGTTTTTTATGGTGCTCTCTGGACAATAGAACTGAAAGAGCTAATGTTCTAAACCTCACATTTAAGGACAGAAACATCAAAAGAGACTTCAAACTGAGGTACCTGGGTATCGTTTTCAAAAGAAACATGTCCAAGGATCATCTGGAGTTAGTTCCTGTAAAAGGCCAAAACGTACTCAATGGTCTCAAGATTATGGCAGCAATGGACATGGAACAAAGAATGCTGTTCACAATGTTTCAGCATGTGATCCTATCGGTGATAGATTATGGACTTGAAATGCTTACCACATCAAAGAGTCAGCTGATACAACTTGAATGCATACAGAATGGAGCCATGCGGGTAATTATGGGATGTACAAGAGATGCCCCGGTAGTATGTATGCGATGCATACTTGCACTGCCTACTATTGCAGATAGGCTCAAAATCATATCTCAGACTAGCAGCATAAAAGGAGCACCTCCTGCATGAAGCCCTACTAGAGCTAAGGGTCACAGATTGAAAAGAGGAAGGTCTTGGATAGCGCAAGCTGAAGACACGATTGGACATGTGTGTAGGCTCAATAAATTGAAGCGAGGAGTGGACCAAAGTGTCCGAGGAAGAATCTGACTTGTGTATGGTTCTAATCACTTAGGTCCAGAGTGTGCGGACTGGCCAGTTGGTTCTGCAGAATCAAAAGTGCAACAAATGATTCATGACAATTCCCGCCCAGGTGATGTGATTTTTTATACAGATGGTACTGGTTAAGAGGTAGACGAAGTATCAAGGGGGATCATAGCAAAAGCGAATGGACGTTGCTTAATGTAGCAAAGCTGGGCATATGATTCTACTTCTTTCTATGAGTGCCGATCAATTTACTTTCTGTTACTTAATTAATTCATAATATTTAACGGCCTCAAAGATTCCTCGTCTGTTTATTTATGAACAGATGATATCACTACGACTATTTTGAGAATGGAGGTAGAGGCAGTCACTGCTGCCTTTTGCTGGCTTGAGAATTAGCGGTACACACATGCCGTCATTGTAACTGACCCACAGAGCATGTTGAGAAAGGTGGAGATATGCATGCTCCATGCAGAGTGGCAAGTATCGTTTTAAAGGTCCCGGGAAGTTAGCGTCCTTTGGATATTTTCTCCATGTGCTGGAAAACGAGCAGGCAGATAGATTGTCTGGATCTGCACCGCTTAGTTGGGAACAAATGTATGACAAGCTAGATGCTGTGGGGCCCTTTGGGGGCGAGTGAACAGTGCGGAGGCACAATACATACTGCAAGGAGTTGACAGGGGATCTGACCGACATTCAACACTCAAGAAAAAGGCGAGACGTATATACAATCAGACAGTTACTGGCTGAATACTAATTGGAACTCTTCGCTTGCTGCTGAAAATGGAGCCGAAGCGCTTATAGGAGTGACCCGGGTGCTGTAATTTCGATTCTTAATTCAACATTCATCATTTATTTATTCACGAAGAACATCTGGACACTTTGTATATTACTGTAGTTTGTTGACAAACGTCCTTATGTGCCAGGTTGACTGCCTTCAATGTTTAGTCTGCCCACTAACATATCCTCTAAAATATAACGATTACTAAGCCTCTCTGCTCATAATTGTACTATTCTAAGCGATCTCGTTTCGATATTCACAATGGGATCTAGTTTACAATCTTTTATTAGCGCATAATAAACACGGTCTCTCATTCTTCCTCTGTGATAGTCTTATCTCCCTAGATACCCTATACAGAAAACCTTTATTCATATTCCTGAACAAGTTTCTGACGTAACCGGACTATTTTTTTTCTTCAAAACTTACATTACCTCCCAGATCGACTCAAACTTGAATGAGTACCAGGTGCTGTCCTGGGAAGTAAAGGCTGACGCACTAATGCTGACCACATCACTCACCAAGCGCCGATTGGCCTATAAAATATATGTCTAGCCCTTTATGCCTAATTCGCCTGAAGGCGTTGGAAAGGGATTTTTACTGTGAAGGTTCCAAGGCCCATTTGAGATCAACTTCTACTCAGCAAATCCCTCTCCTAACAGTGATCATCACTTGCCACAATCGCTCTCCCCCCCCCCCCCTCTCTCTCCCCCCCCCTCTCTCTCTCACTTAAAAACATACACATTAGTCCCCATCTTTCTTGCCATACCTGCTCAATCCACCCCCCCCCCCCAACACTTTATTTTCTTCTAATAGTCACTATTTCCCTTACCACACCTTACAACTTAAACCACTACACATACATACTCAACTAGGGGAGAGAGCAACAGAGAGACAGAGAGAGAGAGAGAGAGAGAGAGAGAGAGAGAAGAGAGAGAGAGAGAGCGGAGGGGGAGAGAGAGAGAGAGAGAGAGAAAACCATGCACCAATCCCCCGCAGACACGTAAATGAAAAAAAATCAGACAATGTAAACACACAATCATCAAGTGTAAAACCGACATATTTAAGAGATCTGTCAAAAATCTGCCCTTGCCAGCGCACGAGATTACTCCGATCCCATTACTAACCACGCCTCTGTTATTTCGTTTGTCGAAGACAAGTCAGAGGTGAGCACTATATACTCACCCTGTCTGACTTACATAACATCTTTGCCAATGCAGGTGTATGCGCTCTTCACTTGTTAATATAATAGAGAGCCCGACGCGCTGATGAAAGGTCACCAACCACGTCTGGTTCTGGCAACGGAATCCAGTCTTTCATCGGCTTCTGGAGTTGTGATTTTGGAAGGGCATGGCACGGCTGAGGAAGAAATCTGCCTTCTGAGATATGGAGGCGTTGCGAAGAGGTTGAACGGAGTGAGAATAAACTGTTAGATACTTGTAGTGAAGACCTGTATGGTGGTCTGTGAATTATAGTTCTTGAGATGCATAGCCTGCATCGTTTAACAGGTGAACAACAATAAAAGGGAAGAAAAATCGAAAGAGAAATGAAATACATAGGAACTCCAATATTCGTCATTAATCTGGAAGGACAAATTTTAAAACTGACGTATATCAAACATGCTTTTACAATAGGAATTAATTTAAAATTGTTTAATCCGTTCCCAATTCCGAATTTTGCCTATTTATTCTTTCACTAGCACTCTTTTTTTCCCCTTCCAATATTTTTTTTTTCAAACTTTCCGAAACTGTCCAAACACATCGTCATCACATGAATTGAAGAGAATTTTAACTCTGGCAATATCTGGATGCCACTTTTCGATGAAAACCTGTATTTTGCTAAGTGGAACCAATTCCCTAATTTCAAAAGTTGAATCCAGCATATCGTCTTTTTTTTTCGCTTATCTAATGACACACCGGAAACGTCAAAGGAAGGATACATATTGACTTTTCGAGCAAATATCATACCAAAATTTCAAGGAATGAAAGGAAGAATTTAGAAAAAGAGTATATTGGTGTGGACCAATGTTATTGTTCCACTGTAATGACGACGAGCTCCCAAATGTACAAAGAGGACAGGATCTGAAATGATGTTATCAAGAAACACGTTGGGATAGATAGAGCCAGTGCAAATCTACATCAGGAGACATCAGATGAAATGATTGTGGCTTATGTCAAGACTAATAAATGACAGTGTATCAGTGAGTTCTGTCACTCAGACAAACCGGAACCGAAGCTAGAGGTCGCCCACGCAAGTTGTGGATAGATGGAATATCTGGGTCTGTCAATACCAGTCTCTACGTAGGACACATCAAAACTTTCACTAGATGCATCTTATTGTTTATCTTCGAGTTCATCTGTTGTAAACTTCAACGGGGTGTTTTGTCTGTTTATGCACTTCTGGACTCTTGTCTTGTTCCAGAACCTAAGCTTTGCGTGTGCATCCGTTTTACAGACCCGGATTATTTGTATACACACCATTGGCTTCTCGCCTTTCAGGAAAATGCACTCCAAGAGCGAAAGAAACTTTGCTTGTTAGGAGCAGTGAATATGCTTTTTTTTCGTTCTTTCCTTAATGGAACCCTAAACCACACGAGAAAAACAGTATTTAATTGATTGATGTGCCCGGCTCTCTAGTTTAGTTGGCCAAACCAGATTGCGCGGTGACCTGGTGACGAACTCCTTGTGGTCCGGGTTCACTCCCGGGGGTAGGCAGGAAAGCCACATTTCTCCCAGATTTACGGTATTTACAATGGAATCAAGGCCGAAAGGTTGCGATATCCATAATACCGAACCTAAGGGTTAACAACTCATGGCTTCCGGATATTAAAACAAATAAGCAAACGATTGATTGATGTATCCATATTTCATTTACTTGGGAAGAAAATCTCTGAACGCGGCGACTCGCTATTGTCATGGGCTATGAGTCCATACTTTCCTATCAACGCAGAACGACGCAGTTATCGCAATCTGCCCGAAAGTAACTCGGTCTCTCGCCAGCTCTCACGCCTAGTTTACTTTCACATTCCCTAAGCACAATTTAACACTACTATCTAAAACAGCGAACAGGTGTCACTGAGTGACGGGCCTCCTTGACTTTGTCCCTGCATCCTGGATAAACATGCTGGTAGCAATTACTTCTGTTTTTCCACTGCGCAAACTAAGACCTAGTTTTTCCTCAAAACAGGATTATGATGTAATCCCCACAAAAGCTGAACACTTGAACACACAGAGGTGGCAAGACTATCTCACAGTGAGTGTAAACTGTGAGAAGCTGTCAGGAAATGCATAGTTGTGTAAGAGGCTAAGCACTTTAATTTTAATTACCCGTTCACTGCAGCATCTTGTCAGAAATAAGCGAAGTCAATTGTGTATACAATCGCACACGACCGTGATAATGTGAACAAAAGACACCTGGCGTGACACGTTTTGTTGACGTGTTGCATCCAAGAGCATTGGGGCACACCCACCTGGTACAGTTTAAGTAAAGTAAAGGACCCTTTTCACCGTATTTAGGCGTATTAGGCGTATAGGGGGGCACCTATATTTTTTATAGACCAAACGGCACTTGGTGGGTGATGTGATCAGCATCACACCGGCCGCCTTTACTTCCCGGGATTGCACCCGGTACCCGCTCAAGGCTTGGTCGACCTTGATGCCAAGGTCATTTTTGAAAAAAAGTCTGGCTCTGCCAGGGAGCGAACCCGTGACCTTCCGATCCGTGGCGAGCGTCAGGCCGCTTCACCACCGCGACTCCAAACGTTTCATTAAGGAACTAATATATTCTAAGAATATGATACTATATAAGCCTACAAACTGTATCAGTCAGACTAATTAATTAACATTAAAATAGTTTAAATAGTTAAATTGCTTGCCTTGATCTATCTACTAATGTAGATCTGTATATTTTCCCTTTTAGGTTGTATATGTTGAAGGCTTGAACATTTTGTATATGTGTATATACCTACAGTCGGCTCTGTGGCTAAGTCGATGCGAAAGCTTCGTAATACCGGGGTGCGGGGTCCGATTCCAGCTGCGGGCTATGGGCCTTGCGTTGATTGCGACAGTGGTATCAGGGAGCCGACCGTTCAGCGAGCAATGGCAAACTACTGGACGTAAATTTGCTTAGAGAAACCACACAACAGCCAGGGGCTGCTGGAGTCGGTTCTGCAACGTCCTGTAAAGAATACGCAACTAAATTTGTAGATACCTACATACATATTCTAATCTCAAGCTTATCCCTAGACTGGGGAAAAAAAAGGGGGGGGGGGCGTGGAGAGGTACTCAAGGGACAGACGGGACACACCGAGAAACGAGACGGTCATAGTGAAAACGGGACGAATGGTCACTGAGATGACAGTGTCTTACGTGGTGCCGACGGTCACAGCAAGCCAAACAGAAAACCCGTGCAAGAGGCGACAGAACGGGTCCCTCGCCACTGGAGAGATGAACGAGCAAAAACCCGAGACTAGTTCTTGGTCATTTGGGTCCCAGATTTCGAGGAAGATGGTTGTAATGTAGTTTTATCTGAAAATATTAAACACCATGTGAATGATTATTGCAGAAATATTGTGGAAGTGAGCAGTGATGGCGATAATTGAATAAACTATTATTGAGAAGTGTAAGAATCAGGAAGAACAATCTGGCAGAATTTTTACCTGAATCTGAGCGCCCTTCTGCGTAGACAGATGAATTGTAGACAGATGAATTGTAGACAGATGAATTGTAGACAGATGAATTGTAGACAGATGAATTGTAGACACATGTGTTCGTTTTAAATTTGGTAGCGGTGCACGTCTGCGACAAGGCCAAATGAAGTAATGATGCTAGCTAGAATATGGAATTCCCAGACTGGAAGCCAGGAAACAGTGCATCAATATGGAAATCAGCATGCCTCATTACAGTCATCCTATTTCTAAGACATCGATCGCATTACTGAAAGTTTATGTTCGTATCGTTAGCCCAGGTTGGTGACATGTCAAGCTGATGTCATCAGCGCCACGGCCCATACTTAAGAAGGCATTGGTTCACCAAACTGTCACAGACAGAACAGTTCAAGAAGCCAGCGGTGCCTTCTCCATGACTACCAGCAGCATGACGATGGAAGTTTTGGCGGTGACGCGAACGATTTTGTGGCTAGAATCACAGGACTATTCCCGCGTGTGTGTGTGTGTGCTGAGTGATTCTTGAGCATGATCCGTCGGGTCGAGGCAGGCTGGTTACGCAGACAGTGGTTTGGGTCATTGCACAATTCTCATGTGTGTGCAGTTACCTTCATATTCGTCCCATGGTATGCAGGCGTTTTTGGTAATAAAAGAGATGATAGACTGGCAGGTGCTGTATTAATTGAAGATAGCGGACCCATGGATCACGCAGACATTGCCGTTGCCCTTATCTCCCTCCTTAGACACTCAGTGTACGCTGTTGGCGTCTAATCCGCCCCTTTTCTCACCCCCACCTGCGCGTTGGAGATATATAGGCTGACCGTCATTTCATTGTAAAAGTTTTTTTTTCGCAAGGGACACTGATGAGTATCATTTATTTTATACCTTAGAGTCCTATGTAGTCACTTCATAGTTAGAGCATATTTGTGTATGTGTGCTGTGTTATCCTTTATGTGCTGATGAAGGCTAATCGCCGCAACGTCCTTTGTTTGTTTATTGTGATCAATTTTGAAAAGCTAGCATAAACTATTTGTTGTTTCTCTTTAACTTTTTGTCTTCCCTATAATTTTCTACTCCTTTTAAAAACCCTTATAGAGATAGGACGTTCTGAATATTGTGGAATCAACGTGTCCACATCATTGTTAAGAATACGCGAATTGGAAGTAAAGATTCGCACAGCCAAGCATGAGAAGCACACCGGACGCACACTTAGTCTTGTTAATCAACATAGGAACGGCACTGTTAACTGCACGACGCTGATGAATATGTTGAGAGGTGAATCTGAGCGCCTATGGAAGTGTCCGGAGTGCTGTGAAGACAATTTAACTTATAACTCTGTGTATGAGCGGGTGTTTATTTGGATCGGGGTAAGCGTTTAACAAGAGTATGAGGTGTATGTGGGCGAGAGCAAACGTATGGCGAGTGACTTCAGCATGTAGTGAGGAGAGAAAAGATTTAGTGGTGGGGGGGGGGGGGTGTGTCAGGTATAGGATAGGTGAGAATCAGTATGTAGCCGGTAAGTTCTGGTGTGCGTGCGCGCGCCTGTGTGTGTGTGTGTGTGTGTGAGAGAGAGAGAGAGAGAGAGAGTATCAACAAGGCGGTGAGTGAGTTGATGGAGGTACTTACACAGTTGTTTGAAAAGTCCACTAAGTTGTGTTGGTTATTTTGATTTATTCTACTCATTGTGGGCACTATTTTCCCTCCTTTACATGCAAAAAGCATTCACTAAATTAACTGAAGTAAAAGTGTCACTGCAATGACTTCCCTTTGGTAGGCTTCCGTCTGATATGATATTCCAAATGCAGCTCCACTTTTGGGTCAGAGATTTTCCCTATTACAGGTCACTCGAGGTTTTCCTTTTCCATGATACTGTAAGAATTCTATTTTTACATTCACTCATATGAATTTTTATTTTACATGCAGCTGTAAAGAATTTAATCTTTTAATGTCACTGAGAAGGATTTCCATATTTTAAAGTCATTTTTAAGGACAACACCTTCCATGTCAGTGTGAGGTATATAATTTGTTCGTGTAACTACTAAAGATTTCTAACTTTAATTCCTTCCATCTTCATCATCGTTATCATCATCATTATCATCATCATCATCGTCAATGAATATTTGGTTAATACATTGCTTTATGATTTACGGCTAGCCTACGATATCTGCTCCGTTGGCCTGGTGTATACAGTTTCAGCACATTCTTTATTATTCGTTTTTGTGTGTGACCTTCTTGCCGATGCGCAGTGGGTCAGTCCCCTTTCTCATCGAATAAATGGTGTTCCAGAATCCACATGGGGTATCATGAATACCCAATTATGTCTTTGGGTTTTTCCAAATCACCTTCTCTTTCACGCCCCCTTTCCAGCTTGATTGCGGATCCGAAGATCCTGGTTTCCAATCCGAACTTTTTTTTTTTTTAAATAGCCTTGTTTTACAGGTCGACCCAGCCTCGGGTAGGTAATAAGTAGGATCCAAGGAAGTAAAGGCAGCCCGCCTTATGTTGACCACATAACGCACAGTGCTGAAAGTCTATAGAATACAGGTGTGGCTATATATGCACAATACAAACGAAGCCGTAGAAAAGGGGCCTTAACTTTACTTTCTTACTGACCCCTGCTTTCCATACCTAACCCCTCTTCTCTACATCAAACACATCAACTGAAAGCCCGTTCAACGTCTGCTACGTTTTTGCTGGCGTCAAATATTGCAGAACTGTGAAATGCTTTCTGGCCAGATGCATCTGCGAAAATTCTTTTAGTTAATTTCGTTATTCAGTTTCTGAACGCCCACATTTTTGTTTTCCTTGAGAAGCAATGTTTCCGACAGGAGTCCTAATTCTAATATCATTATCTCCACGCACATCTTCTCTTAAATGTTAGTTGAGGTGGAGAATCTTAAAGATGTGTTCAATAATTTGTTCTTAAATGTGTGGAATAGATTTTAGGATTCTTCCTTTTCTGCGGTCACTATGTTGAATATTTGTTTGAATATTCAGAATATATGTGGAGTTGGTTCTTTTGCAACGGTCATTTTTTTTTTTTTCAATTTTTACTCAAAAATTTGGAATATATGTAAAATTATTTCCACGCTATGGTTATAGTTTCAAAGTAATTATTTCAAAACATAGAGAAAATGTGCAATTCTTTTTGTACTGTTTTATTTTTGCTACAATCTTTGTTTTGAAATACGATATGATAGCTGCAGTGGCGTAGCGACTAGACGCTCTTGTGTGGCCTTGAAGGCCGTGGGTTCAAACTCGAACAGATCCGTACTTTTGGTAATGCCCTTGGTCCCTAGGTTGAGCCAGTATAAATGGGTACAAGGTAGAGTCCTTGGAAATAAAAGAGCAATACGGAGTGCAGGTTGATCTATAAAATATAGGTCTTTTACTATATAAGCAATCTCTCAGGGTCGGTTCCTGAGCTTCACTGTGGGGAAAAACAAGAATAGATCCACTACCTCTCCCACAAGCACGACGCAAGATTAGACTAACTGAGGGCTGCCTTCGAAGTTGTGCATCTGCCGGTGAGGCAAGGAACCAACTCTCTGCCTACAGACTAGTCAGATCTTGAACACGGATGTAGACACTAAGGTTCTGGAACAAAACTAAAGTCCAGAGGTAGACGAACAACCAGAACTTTCCGATGGAGTTTACAGGCGGTGTACGCAAAGAAGAAGATATGCACAAACACTTGAAAACGTGGAAAAGGGTCCTTCACACGATAACAAGATCTAAAGCCATAGTCATAGCTTTATAGCTTAAAATCAGATGTCAGGAAAAGTCTTCAGAAATAGAATGCATTCTTTGTTTCGTTTCTCTATATCTGACAGTTCCTATTTATATAGCCACCTAATGTAAGCAATGTTTCAGGTGTTGACAGTTTAGGGAAATATAATACAAATTAAGGTGATACATTCAGCCAAAGAAGCAAAACAGACTGGCAGGAGCACTGTACAAAAAACCTGCAGCCGCAGAATTATTTTGACAATGATAACAACTGCAAAGCGTATTTCTGTATTAGACTGAATTTATTAAAAAGAAACGTGTAATGTATAAGGGTATGTCCATTTTAACACTATTTGAGTTTGAACATATGTAAGACACTGTTGGAGAACCACGAAACGGATTAATATTCAATGGAATTAAATCAAGAAAGGTGAATAACGGAGAGAGAGAGAGAGAGAGAGAGAGAGAGAGAGAGAGAGAGAGAGAGAGAGAAAGAGAGAAAGAGAGATAAAGAGAGAGATAGAAGGAGAGAGAGAGAGAAGGAGAGAGAGACAGAGAGAGAAAGAGAGAGAGATAGAGAGAGAGAGAGAGAGAGATAGAAGGAGAGAGAGAGAGATAGGAGAGAGAGAGAGATAGAAGAGAGAGAGAGAGAGAGAGAGTCTGGACCATCACTGGTTTAAACAGTTATAAGAAAAGAAGGTGGTGTTTCCTGATCATGTCCTTACAGTAAGGGAGCACAGAATCACAAAACAAGAAATGAAATGAGAAACAGTTGAAAGGAGAAACCGCAAAAGTCTTTAAAAAAAGGCTTAAAAGAACCAAGTTGAGAGGAGTCACAGTTGCTTGACTGGACTTCATCAATGATATCGGAAAGACTGCATAGAGGAGCAGAGTGTTGGCTCGGCCTGACATGAAGTAGCCCAATAGGACAATGTATGATGATTGAATATCGAGTATTCCGCTGTCTGGTGAAAGAACCACACGTGCAGGTTTATATCCCCTTAAATGGTTGCAAAATATTAACAAATAAAAAAACCTAGCACCACGAGGCACTCAGTATGTTTTGTTATCGATAGATAACAAAATAGGGAGAATGAACAGGCCGTTAATGATGAGATTATGAAATTTTGTGGAGCGAAGAGAATTCTCTTTTTCTTGAGTGATTGTATTGTATAAGCAACCAGTCTAACACTCTACACGGCCTGTTTACCCAGAACTCTTCGTACACAATCTTTAACGTCTTTTAATAGGCATTTTTTTTTAAATAACTACAATACTATACTTATTACAAACAGAAGAGCGTTTTGAAAGCCCGTCCTGGTGCATAGAAGTTAAATATAGGCACAACATTTATTAGGAGAAATGTGTGAAAGTGAGTGAATTCTTACACCAATTGAACCGCACACTAGGCGTTTAACCCCTGGTGACACAAAGATGATACTCGCCATTCACTATCTAGACTCAAAGTTAGTTTTAACTGTCAGGAACCACAATATAACCTCACCGTTGAAAGGGGTTTCCGTGATTTGTCCCTTGGCGATTCTCATCTGAGTAATTGCACATTATATGGAAGCTACAGAGATGAAATTATATATGGACGGAAGAAGAAATCTCTGTGGACAGACAACAATAGTAACGAAAATACTTCGAACGATAGTAAAATACGAAAGATAGTAAAATACGAAAGATCTTATTACCCGCATTGACTCTTGTAGTTCCACGCTGTTATCACTCTAACCCCTCCAATTCCAAAGAGCGGAGCTTACAAGCAATACATATTAGATCGGACGTTCAACACAGACACAACGATACAGAGATGGTTAAACTGATTTATATAAAACACCTTATTAAAACTGCAATCTGCATTAGAAGACAGTAAAATTATAACACTGTACTTAGTTACAAAGACACGTATGGCGAGTTTCTTGATATCGAAAAATTAAAGAGAAGAAAAGAACCGTTTTTCTGGCAGTTGAGAAGTTGACTCGACCGGACAGGCAAAGAGAGAGAGAGAGAGAGAGAGAGAGAGAGAGAGAGAGAGAGAGAGAGAGAGAGAGAAGAGAGAGAGAAAGAGATAGAGAGAGCGCGCGAGAGAGAGCGAGAGAGAGAGAGAGGTAGACACGTTTGGATATGGAAATGTACTGGTTGTCATTGTATAAATAACTAAGGGGTTGATAATATTCAACCACTCGTCAAAAACTGGTTTTAGTCATTGCAAATTTAGATTTCAATGGGTTGAAGATTGTTAGTCACTAGATGAACAAATGCATCAAAAGATCAAAAGAAATAAAAGCTAACACAAAACTTACAATTTTTAATTATAACGACAATTCAGTCCTGCTGTATAGGACGGACACTTAAAGAACAACAAAGGCAATTACTAAAAAAAAACTACGAGCATTCTCTAACTGGTGCCCGCACAGAAGAGAGGGAATTAATTGGTTTGATAGAATCACTAATATAGAGCTTTGGGGGAGAAATACAGTTCCAGTGAACCAACAGGCGAAGAAGAGACGGTGGCGTTGGATAGGAAAATCTGGGAATATTATAAGTAAAATGTCTCTCCACTGGAAGCTGCAGGGGCCTAGAAATATAGTAAGATACAAACACACACACATACACACATACACACACACATACACACATACACACACACATACATGGATAAAGGAGCTAGAGAGTGAAGTTAAAAAGATAGGGAGGACATGGGGAGAGCGGCATGCAATAGCGAAGGATAGAACGACTTGGCGTGAGTTAGTTGAGGGCCTATGCTTCATTGGGAGCTAGAAAGGAAGAAGAAGAAGAAGAAGAAGAAGAAGAAGAAGAAGAAGAAGAAGAAGAAGAAGAAGAAGAAGAAGAAGAAGAAGAAAAAAGAAGAAGAAGAAGAAGAAGCAGAAGAAGAAGAAGAAGAAGCAGAAGAAGAAGAAGAAGAAGAAGAAGAAGAAGAAGAAGAAGAAGAAGAAGAAGAAGAAGAAGAAGAAGAAGAAGAAGAAGAAGAAGAAGAAGAAGAAGAAGAAGAAGAAGAAGAAGCAGAAGCAGAAGCAGAAGCAGAAGAAGAAGAAGAAGAAGAAGAAGAAGAAGAAGAAGAAGAGAAGAAGAAGAAGAAGAAGAAGAAGAAGAAGAAGAAGAAGAAGAAGAAAAGAAGAAGAGAATAAGAAGAAGAAATAGAAAAAGAAGAAGAAGAAGAAGAAAAGAGGAAGAAGAAGAGCAACAAATGCATCCCAAATTTTATTACAATCGGTCCGTTTGTTTCAAAAAAAATAATAAAATCTCTTTATGTTCATGATATCCCTAATGGACTATTAAAGGCAGTAGAAGCACCGAAGAAGTGACTGACAAAATAAGATACAGACGCTGTGGACAGACAAGCTTTCCAACGTCACATAGCATAGACAATCAAGTAATAGCAGTTTCAACTTCATAGCAAACTAGTTACCCCATAGTTGCTCCGTTCTTATGCCAACGAGAACCTCATAGAATGTCCATCACCGTCCTTTAAAAAAAAAAATATTGACACAGACTGCAGTCTCAGCAAAGCCAAAAGCATACACACGCCTAACATGTATTCGACAGCCGTCAGAAGTGCCAACACAAACAGGCAGGCACTAGAAATGCAGTTCATCATCGATGGAAGCAGCAATCACAATAGTTCAGTCGTCGCACAACTAATCGCACTGGACACCGCCAGTTCTCTGCCAACAGTTAACACGCAATTTCCAATTCTGCGCTTCATAAGACAGACCACGCTGGGCACGTTTGAAAAGCATTCCAAATAAAATCCGCAGCTCTCACTACAGTAGCTTGGTGGCAGAGCTATATCCACATGTGGAGGAAAATGCAACAAGGCCTTATGGTTGTCAGAAGCACAAACTTGCCACGACTTAAAGCAGTAAACTGCATATCCACCATATAGCTCCGAAGTCTTATTATTTATTAGTATTGACAAAAAGGAAGACGTCAGAACAAGGAAGACGTCTCTAAGTTATCAAATGCCGAAAATGGCTAGGCTTCGTTATTAAAAGGGAAGAAAGTATTCGAAAATCGCGCTTAACCTCAGCAACCTGAATCTACACACCGGGTCATGCGGGCGTAAAGGGAAATGAGCGAGCGGACCAACTGGCAAGCACTGCACTAAGGATTGCGGGAAAAAGCATGGACAGAGCAAATATCGTCAACGCTGTACGGACTGGGCTAGTGGATAATGAGGAATCCCTGACACTAACACGATTGCGTACATGGGAGTAAAGCATGGTGAATCACGTCCATGCCGTCGTCGAGGCGAGATAGGAAACAATATAACCATCTTCTCACGGGAACAGTTAGTAGAAGTACTTTGGAGTGGCTCCTGTATCGGAGGACTGAGAACGAGTAGGTCGGACCGATGTACTAGGATGTCGACACGGATAACATGAAACCAGTAGGTTACGAGAATACAGGAAATGGAGCAACACAACGATAGACAACTGTGGTCATAGAATCATTAGTATGGTTCACGGTCTGCCCGGGACCAATATTCACAATAATGATGATGATGAGGCAGATAAGTTCCTAAAGTGATTTTCTTTACTGTTGAAAAAAAAAATATGAACCAACTCTCAAAAAAAAAAAAAAAAAAAAATCAGAATTCATTGATTAGCTTTGTCATTAAAGTCGTCAATAAGACTGATCCTTTATCACAGCTGTTCTCAATCTGTGGCTCGCGACCGTTTTGTTGGTGGAACGACCCTTTCACATGGGTGGCTAAGACCATCGGAAAACACATATTCACTGAACTTATGAAGAAGCAATGAAAATAACAGTATGGCCGGGATCGTCACAACACGAGGGACTGTTTTAAATGGTCGCGGCATTTGGAAGGTTTAGAACCATTGCTCTATCTCACAGTACCTCCTTCGAAACCACCAAGTCGTCTTGTCTCTGGCCGAAAGTAAAACACCATCCGGTAATCCCGTGCAGCAGGGAACCAGCCCTGAGCTTCATGAACTCAGGAGGGCCCACCTCCGAATGCGTCTAGGAATCGTGGGCCGAAACGCGTGTCGACGAGGATAATTTCTACTGATGACTGGTAGATCCCTGCTGTACTTGCTCCCTGTGAGTTTATTCCTAGCGTGCTGTCCTCTTTGAAGATCACTTCTTCGTGGCAACCTGCGGTAGCCTGTGTGAGCTTGCCTGTCAGTTAGAGGGTAATGGGTTCAAATCGATAAAGCAGAATTAAACAAAACCAATGACATAATTCTCAACAGGATACATAAAAAAATATGGCTGTACAACGTCAATATAAAAAGCGTAGAAGCAGCGATGGATATTTCACTAGTTCTATACTTGAATTCCAGGCAAAACCTGCAGTCTCAAGGGGTTTTACTTAGATCCATGAATCAATAGCTATACACACTTCCGTGTGATTCCGGTCAGTACTTCCGTATGGAGAATCTCACAAAGATAAACGGGAGCAAGAACAAGAGAAATATCGGCGTGTGATCAGGACGTGACCCGAGTCACGATCGTATTCAAGCAATGTAGGCCGTACGGCAAAATTTTTATTTTATTTTTGGAAGTTCATGTCGGTAAAAGCTGTACGTACACAGATGCACACATGCCACAGACAATAACACATAACATAGCTACACACACACGCATGGGTATGCCCAATGATATAATTGTACATATATAGGGATCGGCAGTAGTTCAAGGTGCCCAAGAGCTGCATGGCTGTTGGGGGAACATATGGCAGGCAGGTCGTTGTAGGGGCGACGCCTGTGCTGGTGGATATAATGTATATATCCCTTATATATATATATATTACCCTATATATATGGACGCTATACACACAGACAATATTTTTTTTTTTTTGGCCATGGCCCGTTATTTTTTGCTCCATGTGTAGACTGGAAAGGATGTAGTTTCGTCGCCCACACATACGTGACACTGTGAGCTGCGTTTTTGTTGTTTTCGTTGCACACAAACAGCACATACACGTTTGCATGAACAAAATGATTTTATACCAGACTTACATATGTTCCCACATCTGTCTATTTGTCCATATAATCCAAAAATACATTCTTAACACGCAAAATACACAGACTCTCTCACTCTCTTCGCATACATAGACGCCACACACGCACTTCCTCACAGTTTAAAATCCCTGCACACACATGGACTAATAGACCACTGTACTCTGTCTCTCTCTCTCTCTCTCTCTCTCTCTCTCTCTCTCTCTCTCTCTCACTTGATTGATCCTACAAACACGCGTGCATGCGTGCGTGTGTGCGCCTGCGCGCGATTCAATAGTTAATACTTAAGCTTCAAGATGACACGCAAAAAAAAAAAAAAAATAATAATGTGTACTGAACAAAATCTAACATCAGAGCAACAGATATCATGCAAGAGTAAATAACCCGATACACGAGTCATGTCTACAAGTCCATCACTGTACCGTACGTGATTTCCCCTGTACAAATAATCTCCCCTTATCGAATTCAGTAAGGACCATACATAAAGGCAATAGCTCAATGATGAATCTGTAACGGACCCCACACAAAACACGGTGATAAATGAATTCGGCCCCTCTCTCATCAGTGTTAAGAAGAGCATCTCTGCCGCAGCCCAGTACGGCATTTCATCACGTTCATGGAAATTGGAGTGGAATTATGAGCTCCGAACTCTAGCAGCGTTGCTAACTTTTTCCCCCCGTTAAGATTAGAGCATCTATCAGAAATCCACGAAGGCTGATACGACCGCCGTCTTGATCTCTGGGCTAAGGAGAGCATCTAGCAATGTCTTCCTTCACGGCCTGACGGCATGATCTAGGTCAGATAGAAAGTACATCAGGAGATGCTATTCATACAGAAGCCAAGAGTAAATCGGATCATGAATCACGAAGACCATGTCGATGACACATCTGGTTCCATTACTGTCAGCAAGAGCACTCAATCAGCCATCGTTACTGACACTCAAAGTCGATGTGGTCAAGTGGTTAGTGCGCTTGTCTGTAGAGATAGTGGTCTTCGTTTTTCTTCTTCTTCTTCTTCTTCTTCTTCTTCTTCTTCTTCTTCTTCTTCTTCTTCTTCTTCTTCTTCTTCTTCTTCTTCTTCTTCGTCTTCGTCTTCTTCTTCGTCTTCTTCTTCTTCTTCTTCTTCTTCTTCTTCTTCTTCTTCTTCTTCTTCTTCTTCTTCTTCTTCTTCTTCTTCTTCTTCTTCTTCTTCTTCTTCTTCTTCTTCTTCTTTTTCTTCGCGCTCACTGCTGTGAGCTTCGGCAGAAAGTTCTGGTCGTTCGTCCTCCTTTAGAGTTTAGTCTTGTTCCAAAAGCTGAGTGTTGCGTGCATATCCGTTTTACAGATTTGACGGAGCTGTCGCAGACTGTTCATTTCTTGCAACTCAGGCAACTGCACTCGGACTTCAATGGAAGCCCTAAATTAGTTTACTCTTACTACATGCTTGCGGAGGGGCAGGTAGATGTCTTCTTCTTGTCCCCACAATGGGCCCCCGGAAACTCTACGGTAAGTCTTCGTTTCATCTCCAGACCTGCTAAGATTTTTTTTATACGAAAACAGCTTTAAAGTTCACCCTAAGTCATTATACGAAAAACGCCACAAGCGAGTTGCAATTCTGGTGTGCGACCATTAGTATGGGCACATCTGACAGCTGAGCTATGCATTGTTTTCTTTCCATGTACAAGCGTCAATACTTTACTGGCATGACACGTTTTTCACTTGTTTTCAAACTGGACAGCAAAGGACAATTTGTGCGATTTCTACTGACACAGGAACATAGCAGTCGGGGGAAAAGGGGGGGGGGGGGGGGGAAGACCTGTTTGCAGGGATGTTAAAATCTCGACCAATGGCGGTAAAAACTTCATTAACAGGAATATATAGGGACTGAGAAATCAAGAGTTTGTCTTAAAAGTACATGCCTGTCGCGCACTGACGGATGTATTATTCATGATACATCCCTGCTGGAACCAAAACTGTGTGCATGTTAACCTAATTGTCATCTTAAAGGAGTTTGTTTCCATGTGGGTTCTGTAGTCCCATTTTGTAGAGAAATGAATAGAAGCACAGCCCAAATAGAAACCATGTCGCGACTTATTAGTGACGGTTAATTCGAAGCCGGAGTGCACCTTCCGGTGAGGCAGGGAACCAACAGTTTGCATACAAATGAGCCAAATCTGTGAAAGGGATGTGCACACAAAACGCAAGTTCTGGAACAGGACCAAAGTGCACAACCTAAACTTTCTGCCAGAGTGTACAGCCGGTGAACTCTGGGAAAAGGAAGCAGACTCGACGAGTTGACGTAATGGACACCAAACAATTTCGAGAACGTTTGAGAAATGTATGGAAAAGACGTGGGATGGGAAATTAACAGGTCAACCAACTTCACATTTCGTGACCCAAAATATGTCAACTTAACCTCAGTGTCTTCTATGGTGTACCCTTTTCTTTAACTGACGCATGCGCGCACACACATACATCAGTGCACACACACACACACACACACACACACACACATATGTAAGTATACATATATTAAAAGTCGGCCTGTGTTTCCTCCGCAGTGTTGAATATCTTCCAATTAATGAAGTATCAGAAAGTGTATTGATCGGCACTCATAGAAAGAAGTAGAAAGATAGAAGAGCACACTAGACAACATCAAAATCGAAAGCTATAGTTACCGTGCCGGGAATTGAACCTGTTACCTCCAGACGGCGTCTGCGCCTCGCCATGGATACAAGTGCACTAACAACATGGTCAACTAGGCACCCCCTAATAAAAGGTGTCTTACTGGCCATGTCAGTCGTACAGCGTGAAATCTACAACTATTGAATATCTTTCAGACACTCTTCTTACCCCCCCCCCCCCCCCCCCCCCCTTTTTCACCTTCCCCAATAAACGTTGAAGTGAGGTTCCAACGGCTAGCACTGTAAAACGGTTTGGCTACTTCGAAAATTACATGTAAAAAAGTGTGTGGTGCGGGAAGCGGGGGGTGGGGGGGGGGGGGGCATAGGTCCTGCGAGAACGGAAAAAGAATCATTCAGTTGTGAGAACGATCAAATTGAAACGTGTGAAGTTGTGCTATTGCAGCTAATAAGACCAAATCAATACAGCTAACAATATCACAAGCACCATACAATGGACTGGGATCATTGGTCACAAAAGGGCACTTTGCTCTGGTGGTTTGGCACTCAGGAAGACAAATAATAGTGGCATTACTGAGCAGGTGAATACTGAGTTGTTTACAACATAGCTCAAGAATTTGAAAACAATAGGAGGCAAAGAAAGAGGAAGGGGAAGAAATAAACCAACTTAGGAAAGTAAGGAGAACAGGGGTCAGATGAGTCATAAATAGATCAGCAACAATTGTTAAGGTAAAAGCAGTAGCTGGAGCAGCAAGAAGAAGAAGAAGAAGAAGAAGAAGAAGAAGAAGAAGAAGAAGAAGAAGAAGAAGAAGAAGAAGAAGAAGAAGAAGAAGAAGAAGGAGAAGGAGAAGAAGAAGAGAGAAGAAGAAGGACGAGGAGGAGGATGATGAGAAGAAGAAGAAAAAGAAGAAGAAGAAGAAGAAGAAGGAAGAAGAAGAAGAAGAAAAGAAGAGAAAGAAGGAAGAAGAGAAGAAGAAAGAAGAAGAAGAAGAAGAAGAAGAAGAAAAAAAAAAGAACAAGAAGAAGAAGAAGAAGAACAAGAACAAGAAGAAGAAGAACAAGAAGAAGAAGAAGAAGAAGAAGAAGAAGAAGAAGAAGAAGAAGAAGAAGAAGAAGAACAAGAAGAAGAAGAAGAAGAAGAAGAAGAAGAAGAAGAAGAAGAAGAAGAAGAAGAAGAAGAAGAAGAAGAAACCACATCCATCCGTCCTTCTTTTTGACATTTCAGTCTTTTTTCTAACAATTAGGTCTCCGAGTGAAACTAATAACCGCTAAAACAAAAGCCCAGTATGGTCTATTATAGGACGGAGGCACCTTGATGTTCTGCAACCGTAATATCTACTGGCGGTAAACTCTATAGATGTTTGTCAACATTTACCAAGGTATTCTGTGTTCATTTTCAACCGACGTCAGGCAGACTTTGTGACTGGGGGCTGAAGAGCTAATGTTGGTGTTTTGCTTACCAAAATAGGCTGCCAGCAATCGACTGCAGTTAGGGGAAAACCTACATTTTCATCGCATTTTTTTTTTTTTTTTTGAAGTGAGGGTTAAAAGTAAGTTATTATTTCCGATGACAGGGAATGGAGATATTGATAAAAGATGTAAATATGCAGAATGCTTGTAATCGTCGGCATTATCATGTGCCTTGCTAGATGGCTTCTGTGTTTTCTCTTCCCCGAGGGGGGCTGTTCGGGGCCCTATTTTGGGAAAACAAGAAAAGACCCACTGCCTACCCAAAAGCATGTCGTAAGAGTCGACTAACTGGGAGCTTTCTTTGAAGTCGGAGTGCATCTGCCTGAGAGGCAAGCAACCAGCAGTCTGCATACAAATAGGTCAGATCTGTAAAACGGATGCACAGCAAAACTCAGGTTCTGGAACATGACTGCAGTCCAGAAGTGGATAAACAACCAAAACTTTCCGCCAGAGTTTACAGCTGGTGAACGCGAAGAAAAAAAAGAAGGTATGTCTATAATCCAAAGCTTGCAACATTTTTCACGCTGACGACATTTTGAGGACAAATATAATTTCGTGACACAGTAATTTAGCAGACCAGCACACCAAAGGTAAAAGTTTTACTTCGGGTGCTGATTATTCTGTTTATGTTCCCACGACCACACCTTCACACTGCAGGCATCAAACTAATATGTGCTAACTCACAGTCAGGAAATCTCTGCACTAATAAGATAGGAAGAAGTTGAGTGGCATACCTTGCATCAGAGGGCCCGGGTGAATTTCGCCTTTAGATATTTTCTCAGTGTTATGCAAGTGTGTTGGCGAAAGAACAGGCATAAATACTGGAAGGTACTGTTCCGTGTGCGGGTAAAATGACTTATGACAGGCTAGATGTAAGAGCTAGTGAACAGTATGGACAGACACAAATAGATCATCACAATCTGAAGAGAACAGTGCAGCTGGGAGTGAACAGCTATATAGCCGGGAGAGACTAGGGATATGGCCGGGAGTGACCAGGGATATGGCCGGTAGTGACCAGGGATATGGCCGGGAGTGACCAGGGATATGGCCGGGAGTGACCAGGGATAAGGCCGGAAGTGACCAGGGATATGGCCGGGAGTGACCAGGGATATGGCCGGAAGTGACTAGGGATATGGCCGGAAGTGACCAGGGATATGGCCGAAGTGACCAGGGATATGGCCGGGAGTGACCAGGGATATGGCCGGGAATGACTAGGGATATGACCGGGAGGGACCAGGGATATGGCCCAGAGTGACCAGGGATATGGCCAGCACTCAACAAACACTCATAGGGGTGATTGGCGAGAGAGGTATGCAATCATACAGCTACTGGTAACATCAGAACTGAAACTCTGCAGTTGTTGCTGAAGGCGGGGAAGGTACATTTACGGGACTGTCTAGAGTGCTGTGATAGAGGTTATTATTCCGATCTTCTTATCTAGACTGGACAAACATATAATTAGATTCCTAAAAGTACAATAGGAATTAAAACTGCGCGCTGGTTGCTCATAATAGAAACTGAGCATTGTATGAATGTGTCCTGAATGATACAATGATGTCTAGCGAGAGAATGAAGGAAGCTGGTAGTTTGTCCAATATGAGTAGGAAACTGTATACGGTCGTCCATGAAAAAGATTATGATCAAGTCTATTAGCCCATATATTAGACTGTATAGTAGTCAATATATTAGACCATGAAGGCAAATTTATGAGCAGTGAAGTCTCTCTGTCTCTTTCTCTCGTTCCCCATCTCTCTCAGCCCTCTCACACACATACGCATTCTCTCTCTCACCTCACACACACACACACACATTTTCTCTCTCTCATTCTCTGTCTGCGTATGTGTCGGTGTGTGTTTGTGTCCGTGTGTGTCTGTGTATGTGTCTGTTTGTGTGTGTCTGTGTGTGTCTGCCTGTGTGTGTCTGCGTATGAGCATGTTTTGTCTGTGTGTGTCTATCTCTCTGTGTGTGTATGTGTGTGCGTGTGAGTGTAAGTGTGTCTGGGTATGTCTGTGTGTGCGTGTCTATTCGTGTGTGTATGTGTCTGCGTATGTGGATGTCTGTGTGTGTACGTGTAGTGACTGTGGGTGTGTCTATATGTGCATGTGTTTGTCTGTAGGTACGTATGTATGCATATATGTGTGCATATGTGTGTGTTTGAACTATTATCTGGTGGTGTGTGTGTGTATGTTGGTTGGTATGAGGGTTTGTATATGCGTGTAAGTGAGTGAGTGGGCGTGTGCATTGTGGGTGTGTGTGTGTGCTCGCTTGAGTGTTTGCATGGATTTTTGCTACCCATGCTTTTTTTTCCTAATCTTGATATTCATAATGTGCTTATTATTACATAAACATAAAATGCCTTTTTGATAAATACAACTGCTGTGCGAAAGATGAATGCTTGGTAGAGTTAAATGTAAGACGGGCCTGTGTGCCCAATTTGTGACCCTTTAAAAAAAAAGGTATGTTTGTTTTCTCTCTGTGTCTCTCTGTCTGTCTGTCTGTCTGTCTGTCTGTCTCTCTCTCTCTCTCTCTCTCTCTCTCTCTCTCTCTCTCTCTCTCTCTCTCTCATACACACACACGTTTAAATGGCAGCATTTTTTTTTTCATATTTCAAAATTTTCGCTTTGAACGTTGTTTCCTGTACTTGTTTGCTTATAGTTTAGTCTACATTTGTTACGTACTGTTTTTTAACTATTGTAATCTGTTTCGTTGCCTAAGTGTTACCTTATAGTTTTTGTTTTTTTCACAGTTTTTAAATTGTTTCTTTTAAAACATTGAAAAATAATTACGCACTATCTTTCATCATCATCATCATCAGGTGCCTTGCCGACTGGCGTGGGAGATCATGCCTCTCCATAATCTGCGATATCCTGCAGCATGTATCAGTTCGTGTGCCGACACACCTCCATGTCATGCAACAAGACTGTCAAGCATCTTCTCTAGTTGTCTTCCTCTATCCCTCCTTCCACAGATCTTTCCAGTGGTCACAACATGTTCTTTTTTCCCTCTTCTCATAACATGGCCGAAAAATGATCAGTCTCTTTCTGATGTCTGTGATAAGTTGTCTTCGGGCACCCGCCTCTTTCAAAACCTCTTGGTTGCTCTTTTTTTTTTTTTTTTTGGTCCAAGGTATTCTAAGCATTCTTCTGTAAAACCATATCTCTGAGGCCTGCCTACCGATTGTCCAGGATTCACAGCCATATGTTAAAACTGGATGTATGTAGCAAGCAGGAATTCTTTTTCTAACTCTCAATGACAAGGATACATTGCAAAAGATGTTTTTCATTTTATAAAATTCAGTTTTTGCCAGTTCTATTCCGTTTTTCTTATCTCAGTTATGCCTCTTCCATCTGATCATTATCACGACAATAAAATCAGAAGAAAAAAATATTTTGTCGCGAATTTTATATCTCATATATATATATATGAATAAAAAAATAGGGCGGTGGCGTCTTGTTTCTAACGCTTCCTGTCATGCCCAGAGGATGCCTTCCGGTGTGAGCTACTTATAGATTATGCTGTTTGACAGGGCAGGTGTAGAACTATTACTACATAGCCATCTGTCATACCTGTGGTGTTACGTGTACCATATGTCCACACAGGTGATAGTTATTTTATAAGAAACCGTCTAGTGTGTCGTGGTAACTTCAGGATATTTAATCATTTGTTGCTAAGCATTCTATGAGGTGTTGCCATGGAGAGTAATAAAATAACATGGACACTTGACAAAGGAGTACAAAACATAACACGGTTGATCGACACATGTAAAAAAGACCACACACAAATGCAAAGGTTTCGAGAAAAGTCTGTGTCAACGAGAAACCTCTACATGGGCCTTCTTGCCTTTGTCCACTACAAAACCTAGGTGAGAACTGAGGGAGGCGAAGGAGATCCGCTGTTGTTAATCATCGTCGTCATTGTTCCCATAAAACAGCTAATCATTGGGTCACCAGTTGTAGTTGACTCTCTGATCATTTCGCTCGACCTCATTCGTTTAGATGCAATGGATCTAATGTTGAGTAGGCTCATACTAGAGCCACCATTGCTGATACAAAGAGTCTTTTTCAAGCAAAGGAAAGAAGAAGAATGGTGATCTTGGCATAGTTAAAATCGAATCATTCAGAAAATCTTTGTCCATGTCTTGTTTTGAAGAAACCTTTATCTGACACCACCCTATGACCAGTCAAGGCTGGGTCGACCTGGGAGCCAAGGGCAAATTGTTTTGCTCTCACACCACTGTAGCTTCTATCTATGAAAAGCAATTCAAAGCAGACCATACGCTGAATGATGATGGAGCGAACTCCATCCTTTGAAATGTGCTGCTTTACCGGCTATTTTGGGAACCACTGGTTGAAAACTATTCCGGAGCAGCACACAAATAATTAGTCATATAGAAGGGTCAAATAAAAATTATGCTTGAATTGAGGCGCTGTGTAAACATAATTATGTTTTAATGACACCCAATGAATAGGCCCAGAATATTAATGGTTTATTCCTGGCCGGCACGCAGCTACCAAACAAATCACTCACAGAATAGTAGAAAGCACGACAATTTGAAAGTCGAAAAAGTAATCAGTAATTTATCACGCAGTAATTCATAAAGTGGGACGACGGAGTGACTCACATAACAGAAAAATGGAATACTAAATATGCCAGAGTTTGTCAAGCTGAAGAATGCCGTGGAAAGTCCCATTACCCGTTTGTGTTCATTGCTCTTAGGCCTATTTATAATCGGAAGTCCCAAAAGCGTAGATGACCAGGACCTAACACTGAAGCCTCTAAAGTTTCATCGTGGGTCGGGTACTAGAGGAAATGGGGCTCATTAAAGCCCATGTGGTTTTATTTCATTACACTTTGATCCTGGAGGATACCACGTGACTGTGACTTCGTAATTCGTGCATAATTTCTTAAATAAAAGAGCTGCTGTTGCAATTGCAGGTTATCCCAGGCTGGTTTAGCTATACCACTTGGTCTGCGGCCCAGGAGGAGTATGTTTGGAAACATATTTCCTGGTGATAAACCTTCAGATTGCGGCCCAGAGAGGCCAGTTAGTTACCCACACAGACATTTAAATACAGACATTGAGAGTTGGATAATCACGCCGACAGTTCGATACCCGCGCAGACAGTCAGTTGTATAACCTCATGGACAGCTGGATACCCTCACAGACAGCGATATAGTTTCACAAAGTATACCTTCACAGAGCATACCCTCACACACAGTTGGATACCCCCACAGAGAGCGATATAACTTCACAGAGTTTATCCTCATATACAGTTGGATACCCTCACACCCAGGTGGATACTTTCACACACACAGCTGGATACCCTCACAGACAGCGATATAGCTTCACAGAGTATACCCTCACATACAGTTGGATACCCTCACAAACAGCGATATACCTTTACAGAGTATACCCTCACATACAGTTGGATACCCTTACATCGAGGTAGATACCTTCACAGAGTATACCCTCGAATAAGCTGGACACCCTCATAGACAGCGATATACCTTCACAGAGTATACCCTCACAGAGCATACCCTCACAAACAGTTGAATACTCCCAAATATATTTGTAGGCCCTCACATACCCTTATAAACAGTTGGATAGCATGATATAGAGTTGTATATCCTCACAGAGAGTTGGATACTCTCACAGACAGTTGTATACTTTCACAGACAGTTGTATAGCCTCACAGACAGTTCTATAGCCTCACAGACAGGTGTATAGCCTCACAGACAGTCGTATGCACTCATAGATAGTTGTTTACCTTCGCAGACAGTTGTATAACCTCACAGACAGATGTATATATAAGGGACTGATGTATACATTTTACAGACAGTTGTATACCCTCACAGAAGCTCTATACCCTCACAGACAGTTGGATACCCTCACAGACAGTTGGATAACCTCACAGAAAGTTGGATAACCTCTCAGACACGCATGCAGAAGGCAGACAGACGGCCAGATTCTCAGACAAAACGTCAGACAACATGCTTAAGAAACGTTTAAGAAGACCAACCTCTTGTTTATGACAAGGGAAGGCAAGACGGTGTTCCTAGCCAACAGACACCTGCACAGACGTACACAACTGTACAAGTCATTAAGTGGTTGTTTTTCGCTTGTGGACAAGAAAACAGCCAAGAAGGTAGTAGAGCGCCTCACCTCTTAAAGAGAGTAAATATAAAGCCCTAAAACATGACAGTTCTATCTCTGTACAGGTTTTGACATCCCTCTGCTTATTCTATTCTCAAAGGCTTTATGCTGGTGCAACCTCAGTTAAAACAAATAAAGGACCATTTCCACGCCTTTGGGCGTACTGGACATTCAGTGCTATATTCTGTTAACCAATCGGCGGGTGGATGATGTGGTCTGCATCAGACCGGCCGCTTTTACTTTCCATGATACCACTTTATGATTAGTCAAGGCTGGGTCGACCTGGGAGCCAAGGGCCAATTGTTTTGTGTTTTAAATGTCTGGCACCATCACGACCCGCATCCACGATCTTCCGATCCGAAGGCGAGCGTCTAGCCGCTACACCCCAGCTCATTTACAGCGCCACAATCTGGGATTGTATGAATATCAAGGATCCCTATCATCAGCCAAAGAGAAATCATAGGGCCGGGGGTGGGGGGGGGGGGGGGGAAGACTGAACCCACTTAGAATTTTCTAAAAGGAGAAAGGGTCTCGATCGAGCGAATTCTTCCTAGTATAAGTGTTCAACAATAATAATTATAAAAAATGTTATGTGTGGAATGGCAAAAAATAAAAATAAATGTTAGTTGCGTGTTATTTACAGGACGTTGCAGAACCAACGTAAACATTTTTCTTGGCTGTTGTTTTATTAAGGCAAATTTTACATTCACTAGTTTACCATTACTTACTGCAAGGTCAGCAGCTCTCGGTACCAATGTCGAAATCGTCTGCAGCTGGGATCGAACCCGGCACTACGAAGCGCGTACGCAACGCCAAAACCACAGACACCGACAATTTATATATATACATATATACATACACATATCATCATCATAAACCACTTCTGCCGTTAAGCGACGCGGGGAGGAATAATTTGCAATCCAGTGAACACTGGCAGCCACTGACATTATGTTAATATCATCAATCGTGTGCTGACTGGTCTCTGACAGAAATATTATTCTATCAGACACTGCCTTATGCGCCACCCGCGTAAACCAAAGTCCTTTCAATTCTGTGTGGTCAGCGTCTTTGCCTTTCGGCATTGTCTATTCGATTCGTTAATTCCGCGATACCCTGTTTGATTCCAGCTTCGTGCGATTTCGCAGCAGATGACTTTGCGCTGATTTCGACAATAGTCTGCAGAGCCGACCTTTCAGTGAGCAATGGCAAACTAACAAAAGTTAAAAATTGTCAAGCACAACCACAAACAACAAACAACTGCTGGAACAGGTTTGCAGCGTCTTGTCAAAGATACGCAACTTGATTGCTACCTTTAAAAAAATATGTAAATTCTATGTTATCTCGTACTTTATTTCCTATTATCAGACGGATAACTTTCCAAAGCTCACTTTTTTTTTGCGCTGGAGTTATGCACTTAATCCACTATTTTACGCCCCTGGTGAACTCACCCCTTCCGTAATAAATAGCTCTCCAATAGCAAGATCTGTCGTTTTTTGCCCTTGTCTAGTCATGCAAATGACTTGGGATTTCTCAGCGACTCTCTCCTCCTCGTCCTGCAGGCAGCTGATCCCCCAGGGAAAGCTCATTACGACATGTCAGAGTCGGCCAACTTCTTTGGAAAAAGTGCACAGAAGGTCAGGAGTCGACTGGTTATGTGCATATTGCGTGTCAGCGGGAACTTCTCGTCTGGCATTGAACTCGGAACCTCACGGTTGATTGAATGTTTTGTATGCAGTTTACGAAAGGCGAGTTTAAAGCAGTGTGAGAACGAATGAAATTGTAATTTATTTTCTCTCCCAGATGGGGAGAACGAGTAATAACTTGTTGGGAGGTTCAAATTGGAGAATGATTTCAGTCGCCGTGGGACGAGATTGGATTTGTTTGTAAAAATGGATCGCACTGTTACGCTTTAGTTTATAAGATGATATCTGGAGTGTGTGTTAGGAAAGTAAAGGTAGATAGAAAGCAAACTGTTTCAAGTCGTTTGATGAAATCGTTGTGTAGATACATATTAAAAACCATGCCAATCTGACTGGTTAAATCTTAGTGTACATAGTGTAAAGGTAAAAGATAAAGTCGGGAAATGTGAACCAGCCTCAATTCACACGGTTATAAACCATAAGTGCTCTGTCACCAGTAATGACAACTGATAAGAAACTGTCGGCTGGTGTCGCCGTCCGCACGAAACTCCGCAGCTACAGCAACGTGGCTTCATTTACCCCAGAGTGTCAACTCTGCTACCCATTTCCTAGAGGCTGGGTGAACCCTGGGAACCGTCCGGTTTCGAACACCGGCCGCGAGCTGCAGCGAGTCGCAGCTGGATTTGAAAGTCAGTCTTCTATCGACTGCGCTAAAATAGAAGAAAACTCTTATGTGTAACGAAAACTATGTCAAGATGTTACACAAAATTGTTTTAGGATGTAACAAAACTATGTTGGGAAGTTGAGCTGGAATTAGACGGAAGACTGTCAAGATTTTTACTAAAAATTTTTTAAAGTTGGTTTATGACATTTTGATGAGTAATCTTAGAAACGACAACTAAGATGACCGTGTAATGTTATATTACTGTATAATCTTAGAAACGATTACTAAGATGACCGTGTAATGTTATATTACTGTATAATCTTAGAAACGATTACTAAGATGACCGTGTAATGTTATATTACTGTATAATCTTAGAAACGATTACTAAGATGACCGTGTAATGTTATATTACTGTATAATCTTAGAAAACGATTACTAAGATGACCGTGTAATGTTATATTACTGTATAATCTTAGAAACGATTACTAAGATGACCGTGTAATGTTATATTACTGTATAATCTTAGAAACGATTACTAAGATGACCGTGTAATGTTATATTACTGTATAATCTTAGAAACGATTACTAAGATGACCGTGTAATGTTATATTACTGTATAATCTTAGAAACGATTACTAAGATGACCGTGTAATGTTATATTACTGTATAATCTTAGAAACGATTACTAAGATGACCGTGTAATGTTATATTACTGTATAATCTTAGAAACGATTACTAAGATGACCGTGTAATGTTATATTACTGTATAATCTTAGAAACGACAACTAAGATGACCGTGTAATGTTATATTACTGTATAATCTTAGAAACGATTACTAAGATGACCGTGTAATGTTATATTACTGTATAATCTTAGAAAACTATGCTTACATATTAAAAGAATTGACACAATCTCTGATTAAGTTATGTCAAGGTGTTTGATGAAATCGTAATGTGGTTTAAACTAAAACAACTACAGTAAGTTGTTTGGTTAATATTACGGTGGAAACATGTAAATTATGTTAAAATTTTTGAAAATATTAATAAGTACAAATCTATTTTGCTTGATAAAATCATAGCACAGAAAGGCATATATATATATATATAAAAAAGATTTCCATAGAAGTGCAGAGATTAAACAGCATTAGAAGTCTATGGTTAAGCACCAGCAGTGAAATCAAAATTAAAATTTCGAGAGCATGCATCTTCACTTTAGCAACATACGGATATGAGTGGTGGACTATCTCCCAGTGCTTAAGAAAGAAAATAGGTGCTTTTTAGCTGAAATGCTATCGAAAGATCCTCAGAATACATTCGACAAAAAAGAGAACAAATGCTGACATTTAAAAAAGATTTGAACATCATATAAAAGCGGCTAATCAACATCATCTTGTATTGGAAGCTGAAATGTTGTGGTCACATCAAGTGCCAAAGGGGATTTGGAGAAAATAATAGCGGAAGGCATGGTGACAGGAAGGAGGGGCAGGGGCTGATCTACACGAAGATGGGCACAAGATATAAGGGACTCCTAAAATATGAAAGTACACCAGACGGGAGAGTTGGCGAGAGACAAAGTGTCTTTCTGCAATGGACCTGCTACATGATGATGATAACAGAAGGATGTAGAAAACTATTCGACATTGAATGTTTGTATGATATTATGGTGACAGAAATAACAGAAATAAATTAATGATTTCCACATGTTTAGTGTTAAAGAGCATCTGTTTCTAACCCCATATTGTATAGATAGTGTGACCAGCTTTATTTCATGATGTTCTTGCATGCACAATCTGTTTATGGATACATATACCTTTACAAAAAGGGCAGAGCTGCTCTAACGTGCAAGAGGACAGGGATTTTCTGACAGGCTACTTGAGCAAATACCGATGACAAGGGCTTTTTTCCTTGTGGTACTCAGTACTGGCACCCTTTTAGGTATCATGTTTTCAGCGCTACTGTAATAGACTCTTTGTAATGCGTAGTGGCACCTTTTAAGACATCTTCTGGTGAGTATCGGCATTTTAGTTTTCTAGGAGGAAAGGCGGTTCTGATGATGTTGCAAATGATACGAGCAAGAAGGCTGTGGGAAATCGTACGATATAGACTATCAGAAAAAAAAAAGGAATATAACAGCAATGGGACTATGATGGTAAAGTCGAAGCGATCGTCATGTTCTGCATTTTAACGAAGTTATTTCCCAGAAAACTACGTTGTCTTCAAGAAGGCTGAACTGCTCGATGTAATTATAGCTTTCAAATCAAAATACAAATTTAGGTGTTAAATAACTGAAGAGTGACAAACATCCACATGTGTCAGACGTAATACTAGAAAATTTGGCATTGCGATCTGACGAAACTTGTTATTACTGCATAGATATTTCGTATCAAGACGGAAAAAATAACAAAAGACAATGTCTATGAAGAAAGCGCATATTGCTGTTGTTGATTATAATCGAGAGATTCTATAAAATATGAAAAGTTGAAGAATTACAATGAACTAACTGTTTCGAAGCATGAAGTCGCCGCTCGTTGTTGAAGGAGAATAGAAGAAAATGCGGTGAAAATATGGGAATTGGAGATCGGGTAAGGACACATTTTATAAAGATGGCAGTAATTCACCGAAGGTTGTGAGGGTATCGAAGCTGGAAATTGTAATTACAATCCACTGCTAACACAATACATAATAATGACACAAAGGATAATGAAGATGTGATGTTCAGAATGACACTGATGAGAATGATGAGAATGAAGATGATAATGATGAAGATTACGGTGATATACATAGGCAAACATACAATATTAGAGATTTAACAATCTGCATTACTGTCGTCGCAATATACATATATGACCAACGGGCTATTACACAATTACAACTGGAGAAAATAAAAGCACAAGAAGTTAAATACCCCCCCCCCCTCTTTCCTCGTGGGTTCTGGAACCCCAGTTTTAGTAGAGGGTAACTATACACACGGCCCCATAACAAGCATTCCGTAAAAGGCGACTTATTAGAAGTGTCGAGCCCAATTGCACAGCTACCGCAGCCTTGCAGTTAACCGCAACATGAAGGGCAAGAAGAAGAAGGAGAACAAAAAGAAGAAAAATAAGAAGAAGAAGACGAAGAAGAAGAGTTGAGTTGAGTCGAGTTGAGTCAAGAATTGACATCACGGCACTCGGGTCATTCCCATGTGTGCTCCGTCTTCATCTTCTGCAGCAAGCGAAGAGTTCCAATACTGATGGTACCGGTCACAATCTGGTTATTTGTCCGTCTTGCCTTTCCTCTGAGTGTAGTCAACAGGCCAGACCCTCTGGTTACACCCAGGTACCTCAATCTCTCCAGGCCATTATAATCTTGTTTCTTTACCTATTCAGTTGCTTGTTCCCATAATGCCTTGACCACATCTGCCTTGTCATGTATCAATTCACCAACCAGTGGTGCAGATCCAGCCAATCTGTCTGCCTGTTAAGAAGAAGAAGAAGAAGAAGAAGAAGAAGAAGAAGAAGAAGAAGAAGAAGAAGAAGAAGAAGAAGAAGAAGAAGAAGAAGAAGAAGAAGAAGAAGAAGAAGAAGAAGAAGAAGAAGAAGAAGAAGAAGAAGAAGAAGAAGAAGAAGAAGAAGAGAAAGAATGTAAGGTTTTTGGCAGGGGTCAACACTCATGAAGATTGAGACACCCCATTTCAGACTGTGAACACCTGGGAAAGAAAGAAGTAAAGAACCGAATCTTCCCGATGAGCCTTCGTTGGAGAAACACACAGCAAAATAACTTCTATTTGTATGATAATTTAGATGCTAGTGACGACGACGGGTGATAATTTGTGAGAAAATAAAAATTAACAGAAGTCGAATTTTAATTATAGGGCGGATAATGGTGAAAATAAAGAAAATCTATAAGATAGCAAAAAATAATAACGGAAAGGTTAGTAGTTATGTGAACAGAGAATGGAAAGCCAGTGAAATAAAAGTATGGTAGAAAATGAGGAAAGAAGGACACAGAACTGACGGACGGGTAGGTTTATAGAGAGACGAGAGAGAGAGAGAGAGAGAGAGAGAGAGAGAGAGAGAGAGAGAGAGAGAGAGAGAAGAGAGAGAGAGAGAGAGAGAGAAAGATGAGATGTTAAAGACAGATATAGTTGAAATATATGACAAAAGAGAAACGGTGAGATGAAACGTGATCAGGTGACAGGAAGACAAAGAAAGAAATAGATAAACCGAGTAGCTAAATCTAAAAAGAAGATAAACAGAACTCACAAAACCATCACTCTAGCAGCCTGGAAAGAACAAAACAAACACAACCCATCAATTCATGACACTGTGGTACCACCAGCTAACAATGTGCTTAGTTACGTATCCTTTACAGGACGTTGCAGAGCCAACCCCAACAGCCCCTGGCTGTTGTGTGGTTTTTACTAGGCAAATTTATGTCTAGTAGTTCGCCATTGCTTTCTGGTGGGTCGGCTTTCTTGATACCACTGTCGAAACCAACGCAAGGCGTATGGCCCGCAATTGGGATCGAACCCGGCACCCTGACATTACGAAGCGTTCGCATCGACTTAACCACAGAGCCGACACATGTACACTAGAAATAGCATTATTTTGCATCCTCGGTCCACTCCTTATCTTGTCTTGTCTTGTCCACAGTTGCCTCACAGCGTAGTGGGGAGCCGCAGTTTTCTATCCTGGGCCAGGTGTGTTGCACGTGTTGTTGTTAGTCCGTGTTGCCTCAGGATCTCTGATTTATTGTCTATCCATCGTACTCTCGGTCTGCCTCTTGCTCTAGGGCAGTAGTGCTGTTCGTTGTATGCTCGTAGAGGCAGTTGGTCGGTTTGCATTCGCATCAAGTGGCCAAACCACTCTATTTGTTGCTTCTTTATGTATTGCAGGCATGGTGTGGTTCCTAAAATTGCTCTAATGTTCTCGTTTCGAACTCTGTCTCTCCTTGTGACATTGGCAGCCTTACGTAAGCATCTCATTTCGCACGTCGTGATCTTTTTCTCCTGTGCTCTTGTTAGGGACCAGGTTTACTCCTTATCTTCCCTGTGCTAACAATGTGACGACAAAAAATATCACAGACACAAAAAACAACGTGGAAAACCAGTGCGTCTAAATGAAGTAGATGTTAGCAAAACCAGTGCGTCTAAATGGAGAAGTAGATGTTAGCAAAACCTATGTAAAAGAAGAATCAAACAGTCTAGTTGTTTTTAATTCCTGGTGAGAAAAAATTAGATTTTTTCCCCCTTGTTTGTTCTGTCTACACGTGGTTACATAATATTTATATCAATAACGTCAGAAGTGTTTACAGAAACCCATTTCAAATACATGTCACAGTCCATATACACAATGTCAAGACTATTTTGGCATTTGTGAAATGACAGCATGTCACAGCTTGTCTAAAATGAATAATTAAAAGGGAAGTTGTAGTTTAATATGAACGGTCTGAGACGTATCGGCCACATATGTGGCTGGTGCGAGGCTAATAATTTCATACCCCCACTCGGCACAGAATTGGCCAAGTAGCCAGTGTTATCTCGGCAGTCTTTACCTCCCAGAAGGTTTCCTGATAGAAAATTTTGACTGGAACTTCTAAGGAGTCCCGGAAGCACGAGTCAGGGTGAATTTTTAAAAAAATGCGCCTCAACCTTTGAGCGGGCGGTCAAGTGTGCCACAAAGGCATTTGTGTGTTCTACTCACACCTGTAGACACCGCGGAGTATTAACGAAAGAAGAAAAGAAAATACTTGTAAGACGGTTTTTGTTTTCCTTTTATTTAACACACACGATTATTCCACGATTTGCTGTTTATATATATACATATATATATATATATATATATACATACATACACACGCGCGCGGGTTCACACAAAAGCGCACATACCAACGCACACACACAATTAGTCCGGAATGTCAAGAGGTCTTTGTTTATCTAGAGCAGTGGTTCTCACCCAGTGGGCGGTAACTCTTTTTGGGGTCGAACGACCCTTTCATACGGGTGGCCTAAGACCATCGAAAAACACGTTTTCACTGGAATTATGAAGTTAAAACGAAAATAATGTATTGTTGGGGGTCATCAGAACATAAGGAACTGTATTAAAGGGTCGTGGCGTGAGCAAGGTTGAACCACTGACCTATAGTGAAGTTAAACCGATATAGAGAACATGGGGTCGGCTGCGATTGCAGAAGATAGAACGACTTCGCAGAAAGGGCTGCCTCACTGAAGATAAACGGTGGTGGTGGTGATTTGTTATAGTATTAGAAGCAGCAAAAGCAGCAGTAGTAATAGTAGTGGTAGTAGAAAAAGAAGATGAAGAAGAAGAAGATGAAAAAGAAAAAGCAAAAAAAAAAAAAAAAAAAGCATCAGATTTTTGTGTGTCTTATACCAACTGTGTATGTTGCAAGTCTGTTGTGCTTTGTGAATACTCTCCAGCGAGCGTCAGTGTGTGAAAGTACTGACGTGCAAAGGATTGGGTCCCTGTTGCATGTTTGTGTCTTGTGTGTGTGTTATGTCACATAATGTGTGATATATATATCTATCTATCTATCATATATCTATCTATCTATCATCTATCTATCTATCTATCTATCTATCTATCTATCTATCTATATATTTATCTATCTATCTATCTATCTATCTATCTATCTATCTATCTATCTATCTATCTATCTATCTATCTATCTATCTATCTATCTATCTATCTATCTATCTATCTATCTATCTATCTATCTATATCTATGTATCTATCTATCTATCTATCTATCTATCTATCTATCTATCTATCTATCTATCTATCTATCTATCTATCTATCTATCTATCTATCTATCTATCTATCTATCTATCTATCTATCTATCTATCTATCTATCTATCTATCTATCTATCTATCTATCTATCTATCTATCTATCTATCTATCTATCTATCTATCTATCTATCTATCTATCTATCTATCTATCCTACTATCTATCTATCTATCTATCTCATCTATCTATCTATCTATCTATCTATCTATCTATCTATCTATCTATCTATCTATCTATCTATCTATCTCAATCTATCTATCTATCTATCTATCTATCTATATCTATCTATCTATCTATCTATCTATCTATCTATCTATCTATCTATCTATCTATCTATCTATCTATCTATCTATCTATCTATCTATCTATCTATCTATCTATCTATCTATCTATCTATCTATCTATCTATCTATCTATCTATCTATCTATATATATCTAATCTATTATCTATCTATTATATATTGAATAGAAATGTGTCGGTCTCTGGCCAGCTCTATAGCCTCATAATGCTTTCCAAGGACTGCATCTTATGCAGCATCTTCGGGTCCGTGCCCATGCTTGCATCGTTTTGGTCGGTCACTGTATGATGCAATTATAATGCTTTGCTTACTTCCTCCTTGTTTCTTCATTTCTTCTCCCTCCTTGTTTCCCCATTTCTTATTTATCCAATCTTACGGTGATTTTTTGTCCCGAAAGAATGGCATAGGTTCATCTAGCAGGTCCTTTGCGAATCGCTCTAATAAGACTTGGAAAGAAAACTGCGTGCCCTAAGCCTTGTAACCTTTCTTCAAAATAATAGTTCGTTCGTTCGTTCGTTCGTTCTTCCTGCTACTAAACCTTCTGCTATTTTTTTTAAATCCCAGTCCGCCATAGCATTTCAAATGACCAAAGTATTTCAGTTTTCGAGTCACGAAACGGTAAATAGCCAATCTTTCTTAATGGTCAGATCTTTTAAAATGCCAGCATTTCCTCTCTTCCTTGTCCATGATATTCTGAAAAATCTTTACATAGCATTTGAGCTAAAAAGCGCCTCTTTTTTTTCATTAAAGACTGTTAAATAGTCCACGACTCACACCTCTATGTTGCTACAGGGAAGATGCATGCTCTCAACGTTTTAATTACACCTAAAAGAAGAATAAGAAGAATAAGAAGAAAGAAGAAGAAGAAGAAAAATAATAATAATAATAATAATACTTCTGCAAGACCCACACTGACATTTCGTGGACGTTTTTTTTTTTTTTTCATGTCTTACAATGATTTGTCATGGAAACATCTATCTATATTTGTCTCACAATAATATGTCATGGACAAGTGCGTGTACACAACACACGTGCATATTTCATTGACATACTGTCAATGACTCACAATTATATCTCATGGACATGTCAGTGAATGTCTCACATACATATATTGGTTGATCAGTCCTTGATGCTGGAAGGATGTCATTTGTATGTCCAAATAAACATAATTGCTAATCTCGATTTCATTTAGGGATGCTTTTCTTTAATACCACTATTTTTAATTATACCTTTTTGTTTTTTGTTTTTTGAAAGTCACGATTCAAACCAGACATGTTTCCACTGCCAATATTTTACCCCATTGTTCTTTGTTCATTTTTGAGCACATTTTCATCACATATCAAACAAGACCGTGAGTTCTCCAATCTCTTGCTGAGTATGTCTCCATTCTGTTGTGGCTGAGGTAACGAGGGGTTCCGCATATTTGTCCTGTCTCTTGACACCGGTTGGTACACCTAGGGTATTAACTCAGGAAGATTGAAACACGGTTGACTGTCTCCAAAAGACAGCCATGACAATATTCGTTTTAAAAGAAAATACGTACATGGCATTTACTGTTTTTTTTTTTTTTTTTTTAAGAAGGGACTTTTTTTTAAATTATTTTCTTTTGTTTTCTTCTGCCGTCAACAAATCCTAACCTAGTACGTGTTCCTAAACCACACTGCGTGAAGCCCTAGTTCTGAAGACGTGTTCGAGATCCGAGTATGTTTGATTTTGTAGTTTAAGCTTGTATCTATGCGGGAAAACCCAAATCGTGCGATTAACAGTGCCAGTCCTGTGCTGTTTAACAAGACTTCTTGTACATCCAGTGTGCCTCTCATACTTGGCTGTGCCGATCTTTACTCCCAGTTCTTGTATTCTTAGAAATGACGTAGGTACGTTGCTACTGAAATCGTCGGAACGTTCTATCTCTGTAAGGTCTACATGATCCCAGCCATAAAGAAGTCCCTCGCAAGGCGTGGAAACGAATCCTTATATTCAGGTCTATGGCTGAATGCAGTTAATTATGACAGACCGACCAAATCACCCACCAGTTGCCGATTGTTTTATAAAATATAGGTCTAACCGTATTTACCCAATACGCCTGAAAGTGTGGAAAATGGTCCTTTACTTTACTGTCTTTTAGACTGGATCGAACCGGGATCAATTTTTCATACATTACCTTGCGGGTTTGAACCTATGACCGTCAGACAGGTAGGTTGTGTTCTAGAAATGACACTACCACGACTCACATAAAGTGACTCACGAGTACAGTATGTTTTGCAGATCCCTTTGGTCGCCGCTTGAGCGCAGAGTTCGTGCTCAGTGAGAAGCTTTCGGCTGGCGGCCAACGAAATACACAGTGGAAAATTCTAAGTAAGATGGGGTAACACCGGTGCAATGGAGTCATATCCTTTCAGCTTTAATCACTTTTATCTCTACTGACATAGTGGAAACAGGAATCAAATTTTTCAAGAGGATATAAAAGCACTTATTGCTTCAGTTCCAACGATGTCTAGACTACCCCACTGAGCTGCAGACACGCCCAACTCGACCTGTATTCTGTTACACATGGAGAGCATTTGTTCAAACATAACTACACACAGGAGCGTACTGAAGGTATTTGGCGTACCTATTAGGGGAATCAGAAAATGAATGTTTGTAATGCGCTTTAGTTATCATTTAATTTTGGGGCTATTTTAAAGGACTCTGGCGCCTTTCTGTCTTCAACGAAATGACACTCTTTGTGATACCCCAGTTTGTGGCACCTCCCTTCCAGCGGCGCCCAAGGCATCTGCCCTAACCGCCATACCCCAGCTACGCCCCTGATTACAAGTGGTTTGCCTGACATAATAAAAGTGTAAGTGTGTGGGCACACACGATACGTGTTTCTTTCATGCTCACTGTGCAGTCTGTAACGAGCTCACATGGCTGAAATAGATCGCCTTGATGGTTGTCTGACACAAATGTATGGTCATCCGACAGTTTGCAGTACCTGGTTCACACATGTATATCAATGACACATGGTCCGTATGTGGTAACACTCTCATCTGCTACAGTTCTTTGCGTTTCTAGGAAACTGCTGCTGTGAATCAGAGATTTCGAAACTGTTCGCCTTGTTGACACTTTTCAGACAAACATAATTTCGCGACACATTAGTTGTTTTTCAAGACCCTCCACAATGATTGAATATTTGTAAGACGCTAAATACACAACTCTCATAAAGCGATACGCTTTCTTGGAACTCTTTGTTTGCCTGCTGGAGATGGGGACGGAGTGTCCCAAGGGAGGTATTGTCGATTATTAATTCAGTATTCAC